>PVLA01001694.1:0-330689 GCA_004027455.1 Hydrochoerus hydrochaeris
GGAGGAGGAGGAGGAGGAGGAGGAAGAAGAAGAAGAAGAACACAATTTCTTTTTGTAAAAATTTTATTCTGAAGGTAGAAGAAGAAGAAGAAGAAGAAGAAAAAGCTACAACACAATTTCTTTTTGTAAAAATTTTATTCTGAAGGTAGTAGAAATACAACAGAACAAGACAGAACAAAGCCAATCAAGACAGTGCAGTGAATTTGGTACAGAACTTCACAGCAGGTTACCGGGATAACAGCAATAGGTACCATAGTATATCTCATTATCTTCACAATAGTTGTCTAGTCAATTAAGTACAGCAAAATCAAACCAAAGACAGAACATTATAAAATCAATCGAAAGAGAATATTGAAAAGAGTAAAGCAATGAATCATAATGAATCAAAACTGAAAACAACATTTGCTTTCAGAGAGAAGATAGAGGAGACCCCCCCATATTTGCTATATTGCATACAGTCATCCTGCCAAGAGATGCTCAGACCTCTGTCCCCTGTTGCTAACGGGGAGGGGGGGATTGGCATGTTGGATTCCAAGCCTGCGCACTGGTAGGCTCACAGGAAACTACTGTGCCTGCTCCTGGCTCACCCTGGAGGAAGGCACTCACCCAGAGTGCGGGCGAATTGCTTCTTTGTGCAGCCTCCTGGGTTCCAGCATGGCTGTGGCGGGATCCTGGGGCCTGCTCTGACAGCACAATTTCAAAGCACATCAATCAGGGGACAACAGTGGTACATATATTGAACTTTGACATTCCCAAATCATTCACGCAGAGCACATGACATCTGCATTCAATTGTCCAGAAAATAGCAGTACAAATCTTTCTCTTCAGCAAACTCAGAGAAATCAGTAGTGTACTTATCTTAACTAGTTTTTTTTTTTTTAATATATACATATGTGTCTTAGTTACTTTTTTTCTCATTGCTGGGACAAAATACCTGAAACCCAGAGTGAAGAAAGGAAAGGTTTATTTCTTACAGTTCTTGGAGATTTCAGTCCACAGTCAGCTGGCTTTGAAGCAGCTGTGGCATGGCAGGGCAGTCATTCATGGCTGCTGCAAACAGCCAGGCACAAAATGGCAAGAGAGAGAGACACACACCTTATTCCTGCTGTTACATCATATCCTGGCTTCACCTCTGGGCAGGTGAAACACTTAAACCACCAATCTGAGCTCTAGAGAATGAATGAATCACAAATGCTAGATTTGGTCTAGTCCATAGTTGTATGAGGCTTGGGAGCCACTGACATAAACCATGCATTATGCACACACGTATACATATGATTTTTCTTTCAACTTGTCACACTAATGAAGCAATAAGATATTTACACATGTGTCTTTTTTCACTAATGAGTATGTTCTCAAGGTGCATCCATTTGCCTATAAAAGTGTCCAGTTATTCTTTATGGCTGAGTAGTACTGCATTGTGTAAAAATACCACATCTTTTTTTATCCTTTCCTCAGCTGGTGGGCATTTAGGTTGTTTCCAAGATCTGGCTATTATAAACTGTGCTGCTATAAACATGGGTGCACACATATCACTATGGTATGATGTTTTTAATTCTTTTGGAAAGATACCCAGAAAGGGAAAAGCTGGGTTGAATGGGACCTCCAATCCTAGTTTTTTGAGGAATCTCCACACTGATTTCCATAGTGGTTGCACAGTCTGCATTCTCACCAACAGTGGAGAAGGGTTCCCTTTTCCTCACAGCCCCTCCAGCATTTATTATTGGTTGATTTCTTGATACTAACCATTCTTTCTAGGGTGAAGGGAAATCTCAGTGTTGTTTTAATTTGCATCTCTCAAATGACCAGTGATGTTGAACATTTTTTCACATATTTATTTGCTGTTTGTATTTCTTCACCTGAGAAGTGTATATTAGTCTCAGATGCCCATTTTTGGATTGGGTCTTTGAATCTGGGAAGACTGATTTTTTTTTTTGCATTCTTTATATGTTCTTGATAGTAATCCTTTGTCTAAGGATTATGTAAGGATTTTGGCAAACATTTTCTCTCATGTTGTGGGTTGTCTCTTCACTCCATTGGTTGTTTCTCTTGCTGTGCAAAAAACTTTTCAGTAGGGTGAGATCCCACTTTTCGATAGTTCCTGTGCAATCTGGGTTTTGTTCATAAAGTCTCAGTCTACACCAATGTCTTCAAGAATTCTACCTTCTCAATCTTCCAGCAGATTTAATTTTTCTGTTTTAATATTAAGATTTTTGATCCATTTTGATTTTAGCTTAGTTCATGGTGAAAGATAGGGGTCCAGATTTGATCTTTGGCATGTGTAGAGCCAGTTTTTCCAGCACCATTTATAAAGAGGCCATCTTTCTTCCAGTGAATGTGTTTGCACCTTTGTCAAAGATAAGGTGGCTTAGTGTATCCGGAGTTGTTTCTGCATCTTCTAATGTATTTCATTGATCTTTGGGTCTGGTTTTTTTTTTTTTTTTTTTGGCAGTAACACACTTTTTTTTTTTTAAACCACAGTGGCTTTATAGTATAATTTTAAGTCAGGAATTGTGATGTCCCCTGTCTTGTCTTTGTTGTCCAGGATCGCATTTGCTATTCTAGATCTCTTTTGGTTACAGATAAATTTAAGGATTGTTTTCTCTAATTCTGTGAGATATGCTATTGGAATTTTGACTGAGATTGCATTGAGTCTGTATAACAGTTTTGGAAGAATGACCGTTTTCACTACATTGGTTTTTCCTACCCAAGAGCATGGGATATCTCTCTATTTTCTAATAGTCTCTTTAATCTCCTTTTTTCAGAGTACTGTAGTTTTCAATGTAGAGGTCTTTTACATCCTTTGTTAGGTTGATTCCTAGGTGTTTCATTTTATTGGATGCTATTGTAAAAGGTATTGTTTCCTTGATTTCTCTCTCAGAGAGTTTGTTATTCATGTACAGGAAAGCTATTGATTTTTGAGTGTTAACTTTGTGACCAGCTATATTACTGAATTTTCTTATTAAATCTAGAAGTCTTTTGGTGGAGATTTTGAGGTCTTCTAAGTAGAATATCATGCCATCTGCAAATAATGATAGTTTAACTTCTTCCTTTCCTATCTTTATTCCTTTTATTTCTTTCTCTTGTCTAATTGCCCCAGCTAAAGTTTCTAGGACTATGTTGACTAAGAGTGGAGATAATGGACATCTTTGTCTTGTTCCTGATTGTAGAGTGAAATTTTTCAGTTTTTGTCCATTTAGTATGATGTTGGCTTTTGGTTTGTCATAGATTAACTTTATCAGATTGCAATAAAGACCATCTATTCCAATTTTCTGTAGGTTTTTTAAAATCATAAATGGGAGCTGGAATTTGTTAAAAATCTTTTTCTGCATCTATTGAGATGATCATATGATTTGGCTCTGTTAATATGGTATATTACATTTATGGATTTACGTATGTTGAACTATCCCTGCATCCCTGGGATGAATCCCACTTGATCATGGTGTACAGTATTTTTGATGATTTTCTGTAGTCTGTTTGTCAGTATCTTATTAAGGATTTTTGAATTAGTGTTCATTAGGGAGATTGACCTGTAATTCTCTTTGGGTCCCTCTCTGGTTTTGAAATCAGAGTAATACTTGCTTTCAGGAATGACTTTGGGAGTATTTCTTCCCTTTCAATTTCATTAAAGAGTTTGTGAAGTAGTGGTATTATGTTTTCACTAAATTTCCTGTAGAATTCAGCAGTGAATCCATGAGGGCCAGGGCTTTTCTTTGTTGATAGGTTTTTAATTACATCTTTGATTTCATTTATTGATGTTGGATTGTTTAGGATTTTTATATCTTCTTGATTCAGCTTTGGTAACTCATATATCTGTGCATTTCTTCTGTATTTTCCATTTTACTAGAATGCAAGTTTTCCAAATAGGTATAGATGATTTTCTGGATTTCTACAGGTGTATTGTGATTTCACCCTTTTCATTTCTCATTGAATGGATTTGAATCTTTTATTTCCTTTTTTTGATAAGGTTGGCTAAGGGTTTGTCAATTTAATTTAATCTTTTAAAGAACCAACTCTTTGATTCATTGATTCTTTGTATTGTTTTATAGTTTCCAGTGTGTTAATTTCTGCTCTGATCTTTATAATTTCCTCCCTCTTAAAAACTTTTGGTTTAGCTTGCACTTCTTTTTCTAGAGGTTTGAGGTTCAGCATTAAGTTGATTATATGTGTTTGCTCTGTTTTCCTGATATGAGTATTTACTGCTATAAAATTCCCTCTTAAGACAGCTTTTATTGTGTCTCACAAGTTCTGGTATGTTGTATTGTCATTATCACTCAACTGTAAAAATTGTCTAATTTCTTTAATTTTATCTGTGACCCATTGGTTGTTCAGTAGGGTGCTATTTAATTTCCATGTGTTTATAAAGTTCTTGTGGTTTCCTTTGGCATTTCATTGCACTGTGATCTGATAGTATGCATGGGATAATTTCAATTCCTTTGCATTTACTTAAATATGTCCTATGAACTAGTATATGGTCTGTTTTGGAGAATGTCCCATGTGCAGCTGAGAAGAATGTGTATTCTGATGTCATGGGGTGCAACACTCTATAGACATCTATGTCCATTTGCTCAAAAGTTTGATTTAGTTCTATTTTATTGATTTTTTTGTCTAGTTGACCTTTTTGTGACAATGTGATATTGAGGTCTCCCAATATAATTTTATTAGGGCTTATTTGATTTTTCATGTCTGTTAGTCATTCTTTTATATAGAGGGTGCATTGGTATTTGTTGCATATATATTTATGATTGTTATATCTTCCTCTGGGGTTTTTCCTTTATGAGCATGTAGTGGCCTTCTTTATCCCTCTTAATCAGTCTTGGCTTGAAATTCACTTTGTCTGCAAATAGAATAGCTACCCCTGCTTTTTTTGGATTCCTGTTGCATTGAGTATTGTTTTCCATCCTTTGAATTAAGCCTGTGAATTTATTTTTGATTTAAATGTGTTTCTTGTATGCAGCATATTGTTGGATCTTGCTTCTTGATCCATTCTGCCAGTCCGTGTCTTTTAACTGGTGAATTGAGACCATTAACATTAATGGTTATAACTGATACGTACTGAGTTATCCTCATCATATTATTTTCCTGTTGTTGGCTCCCCTCCTTTTTTCCCTTGCCTCTAATTATTTGCCTTCCCTGGTGGATTCCTTTTGTTGGGGTTAATGGAGCTGTAGTCCTTATGATCTCTTTCTAAAATGTCCTTCAGGCCATTTTGGAGTACTGGTTTGGTGGTCATAAATTTCCTCAGATGTTCTTTGTCATGGAAGTATCTTATTTCTCCATCAATTTTGAAAGATAGTTTTGCAGGATATATCAATTTGGGTTGAAAGTACTTTACTTCAAGTTCTTCACCTGAGAGTTTGTGCTGAGAAGTCAGCTGTGATTCTGTTGGGTATTCCTTTATAGACGATTTGTTTCTTTTCCCTAACAGCTTTTAAAATTCTATTCTTGTGATGAATTTCTGGAATCTTGACTATGATATGCCTGGATGTAGATTTCTTTTATCATTATTAATTGGAGTTCTATATGCCTCACTTATTTGTATGTCAAATTCTTTTTCTTTACCAGGAAAATTGTTTGTCATATCTGTGAACATTTTTTAATGTCCTTTGTGGTATCTCCTGCTTGTCCATTGATTCCAGTTAATCTTAAATTATTCTTCTTTGTCTCATCTAGCAGCTGCTGGATCAATTTCTCATGGTCCCTTGTTAGTTTTGAGAAATCTTTTTTTTTTTTTCCTGTTCACTAACTGCAAGCCTGTCTTTAGTATCTGAAATCCTGTCCTCACAGTGACCTAATCTGCTTTGAATGCTTTCAGTGGAGTTTTTATTCTCCTGGATATGTGCTTGAATCTGCTTTATAGATTCCATTTGTTTTGTGTGTTGTGCTTTCATAATTTGTTTAAGCTTGTCTATTTTTTTGGTGTGTGTCTGCTGTAACATCACTAAGCATGGTGTGTATTTTGGTAATCTGAAGTTATTTGAGAGATCATTTCTGATTTCATTTTGTTCAGAGCCTCATTTTGCTTTGTTGTTTCTACTTGTGAGAGACCTGGTGGGAGACTTTTGGATTGTCCCATCTCATTGCTCCCTGGGTTTGCCTTTGGTGAACTGGATATCTGGAGTTGCATCTTGTTTAAGTGTCTTCTCATTTCTTTTTCTTTGTTCTTTTTAGTTTAATTCCTGGAGTGATGCTTGTAAATTAACAATGGTTGGTTGCTTTATTGGTGGTATTTAGGTTGATGATTACTTCTCTGAGGTATTTTCTAGGTGTAGCTTTTTTTTGGTTTTGAGTCTGTTAGAAAATCTTACCTGTTCAGTTTGTTGGAGATGAGAAGTTGTTGCTCATTTAGCCTAGTCCCTGTTCTTTGGCACTGTGCCACGAAATTTTTTGTGACCCTTAATTTCAGTCATGGATTATTTCAGTCATGGATTATTAGGGCCAACAGCACCAGCCAGTTCAGTCCTCCATATTTGCCACTCTCCTCCACTGCCACATAGCTCTACAGAGGCTTCAGGGTCGCCAGCCTCCATGGTCACTGTGACCGAGTAGCTCTTCTCATGCAGTCTGACTCAGGGCAAAGGCACTGCAAGCTACTGCCTTCTTCTTCATTGAAGTTTTTCTTTTTACTCTATCTGTGGGCTTCAGTTCACACTTAAGATTCTTCCTGTGTCCGGGAGACCCACTTTCTTCCTGCTTATCTTCCTCATGATGCTATATTCCAGCATCTGCAAAAATTTAATTTTAAATTACAGTGTTTCTCTTTGCTTCTTTCTCTTTCTGTCTGTCTGTCTGTCTGTCTGTCTGTCTGTCTGTCTGTCTTTTTGAGACGGGGTCTTGCTGTGCAGTTCAGGCTGGACTTGAGCTCACTTTGTGGCCCAGGCTGGTCTTGAACTTGCTTTGAAACATTTTCTTTATCCATTTGTTTCATCAGTGGATCTTTAAATTATTTCTGTACCTTTTTTTTTTTTTGTCTTTTGAGACAGGGTCTCTCTATGCAGTTCAGGCTCACTTTGTAGCCCAGGCTGGTCTCGAACTTGCAACGATCCTCCTGCCTCAGCCTCCTGAGTGCTGGGATTACAGGCATGAGCCACCACGCCCGGCTATTTCTGTATCTTGACTATTGTGAATCATGCTGAAATGAATGTGGAACCCAGATGACTTTAAGAGGGAGTGATTTTGACCCGTTTGGGTATATGCCCAGAAAAAAGGATTCTGGGGTTGGATAATAGATGTATTTTTATTTTCTTTAGGAACTTCTTTACTTTTTCTAAAAATCTGTTTTCTTTAATCAACATTTCCATTGGCAGTATTCCTTTTTCTCACAAACATTATTATGTTGAAAGGTAGGTAATACTCATTGAGACAATTCAAATATTAATTGTGGTTTTAGTAAGAGGAAGTACTAAAATTAATTCTGATAATATAATTTCAGATTGTATCAAACCACATCGGTATTTTCCCCTTTGTATTCTTCCTCTTCTTTTTCCTGTTTTTTTCTCTCAGATTTGGGGAAACCATTTCTTTTTCCTCTTTCTGTTATTTAGCTGTTTAGAACACCATAACTGACTTAATGCAAATGTGGTTGTTGCAGATTATTACTTAGAAGAAGCAAGAATGAATTATGAAATCATGATATGCTGGTTTTCATGCCAGGGTCAACTCTTGAATGCTAAATGGCATGTGAATTGTTTATGATAAAAACAATTTGGTGATCACATTTTCTGCTTTTGTAAAGAACAAAATAGGTGACAACTAGTTTTTGTTAATTTTTTGTCTACATGCATTCTTTAACTTCCAGGGTAAAAAAGTATAACTCTTGAGGGCATCGATGCTCTAATTTGGCTGAAGTGATTGTTACATATCCTGATAAAAATGAATTGAGATATATTGAGTTTTTATGAAGTAAGTGAAGGAGTCATCACCTTCCACTGACTAAATCATATTCTTTGAGAATGTAAAGATTTATTAGAAGCTTCACTTCAGTTTAGCATAAGAACAAATATTGGTAGCCACCGGGCTTTGTGCTCTTATATTTTATCTTATTTTGGGGGGAGTACCAGAAATCAAACATGAGCTCATGCTTGCCAAACAAGCCCTGTGCTGCTGAGCTGCATCCCTGGCCCTGAGCCTTGTGCTCTTTTACTGACCTTATAGTGATGCTGAGTAGTAGTGGTCAGGTCTCATCTGTTGATATTGGAGGACTTGGTCAATTTTCTGTTTGTGACTTTGAGTAAATCACTTCTCCATGCTCAATAAATAATATCGCTATGGAGTAGTTTCAGACATAAAGGTACAAAGACTAGTAAAACAGCTCCTTGTGTTCTAGCTTCTGAGGTTCAGTGGTCTTTGAACTTTGCATGCAATTTACTTCATGTTTTGCTTTTTTTTTTTTTTTGTAATTTTTTTGGTACCAGGGATCGAATCTACAACCTCGCACTTGCCAGGCAAGTGCTTATACCCTAGCCCCATGTTTTGCTTTTTTTATTTGTGGATTGAAGAAAATCCCAGAGACCTCATTTCACATCTTTGTACTTTAGTATGCATTTCTTAAAAAAAAAAAAAAAAGATTTTTTTTTTTTTTTGTTCCAGGGATTGAATGCATGATCTTGCTCTCTTGCTCTTGCTAGACAGGTGTGAGCTATATCCCTGGCCTCCAGAATTTTAAAATATATAATCATGTTAATATTATGCTTAAAAGTTACTAATTATTTTTGATAGTACTTAATACCAATCTATAATCAAATTTATAAGATTTTCTTCAAGTTAGTTTTTATCATCTTTCAAGGGAGCTAATAATGTTTTTACCCTCCTTTGGCAGGGATTTTGTAGGAGGGTATTACATATCTATTTTGAATGGGAGAATATTAAGGTTCTGTTATATACAAGGATCCTTTGCTTTAAGACTTTTATAGTCTGAACAATATATTATATTTGGCACATAGTAAGTGCTTAAAAAATAGAATCGTGAGTAATGACATGATAGTTTCCCTGTTAAGGAGCTTGTAGTACCAAACCTTTTATATTTAGTCATTAAACTTTAAAAAATGTAAAGTAAAAATCATGCACAGTCTCAGCACTTTAAACATTTTGTAAATTGTCTTTTCTCTGTAAAGGCTGGGAGAGACAGTGAGGATCCAATTGCTGTGAGTGTTCTTGGCCTCCAGGTTCTGGTCTCTGAAAACTATTTCCTATTTAAAGGAATCAGAGCTCTTAGAAGTGGTTTAATTCAGGTCTAGGACTGGAAAGAAAGAAAGCTATCAAAGAGTAATGCTCAAAGGACACAGAAACTAACCTGAAGGGACTCCCACTGGACAAAGACAGGACAATCTGAACATCAAAAAGAATGTGACACCAATCAAGTACATGAAAATGTTCCACTTCATAATGGTACTGAATAATATACAGCTCCTGGGTCATCTTTGAAGCTAATCAGGCTCCATTTTCTACTCAGTGAGTGAAGCCAAAAATGCAACCATTTATTAATCCTCCTGTCAATATCTTCATGTTTTAGGATAACCAAATGGTTGATGAGGAGAAAATCCTTCTTTAAATACAAATTCTGTTATAAGTGTGAAGAAATTAGAGAATTAGAAAGTCACCATTTTGTAATCCCTGATTAAATAACAGATCTGGGCAACAATTTATAGCAGATGTTCAATTCCATTAGGAGAAAGGTCAATGGAAATTTTATAATGGATGGGCAATGCTGGGGATTGAACAGCAGCAGCTCACTCTGTGAACCTTGCTGAAATGATCATGATGTCCCATGGTTGGAGTGAGAAAAGAAAAGCTGGGAAAAGAAAAGCAGTCCATGTTCCTTCTGCCCTGCAGAAGTCAGCACCTCTGGATGGGAGTGTGGTGACAGCCATGAAAGCAGGAGACTATTAAAAATCATCCTGTGAATTGATCATGTCCCTGGACCTTCTCTGCTCCTGAAGGAGTTGACTGTCCTACCTTAGCAGAAGATTAGTATTTGACTGTGTAGGTGTAGAGGGCTTAGTCTGTTGTGCTGCTGTTACAGAATACAACAAACAGTGTATTTTACAAAGAACAGGACTTTATCTCTCACACTTTCGGAGGCTGGAAGTCCAAACTCAAGGCACTGGCATTTGCTGAGAACTACTCTCTGCTTGCTAGATTGCACCTTCCATGGGAGGGACACACTGTGTTCTCATATGGCTGTAGGTAGAAGGATATAAAGTATGGAAAGGGGCCCAACTTCCTGTTACTATGAAGTTCCCTTTTATTGTGGCACTGATCTATTCACAAGGGCAGAGCCCTTATGACCTAAACACTTCCCAAAAGGGCCCATATCCTGACACTTGAATTAGGGGTAAAGTTTCCAACATATGAATTTTCAGGGCCACCCTTAGACCATAGCAGTAGGTGCAACAAAAAAACGTATCTAGCTGGGAGCTATCAGGCACAGCTATGGCAGTTAAGGGGTCTCTCCCCAAAAGGAAATTCTTCATAGAAAACAATGAATCCTTGACACAGGTGTGAAGTTCCTTCAGAGAAAGGCCTGTGACTCTTCCTGACCCCAGTTGCCTTGTACCTTCTTTCCTTACTAGCCAGGTAACTCACAGCTTAGATAGGCTGCGGGCTAGACTGATTTTCTGGATACTGTGAGAGTAGCATTAGACATCACTGATAGATTCATTTTCTTGTTCATTTTAGCAGCATTTACTGAGAGTGTGTGTGTGTGTGTGTATAATTTAACCTAATAAGACACCTAAACTATAAGTGCACTACCCAACATTAGATAATTTGCATGGTATCAGCTGGAGCCCTCTGGGAGACTTATCATATATAAATTGGGGATGATTTGATTATTTAAAGATTTTTTTCATATTGTAGATTATCATTACTATATTGTATTTGAAGTAATTCTGCTTACTTTCTTGCTTCCCAAAGAAGGCTGCTTAGACAGAAAATTCTTACAGCAGCAGTTTATCAATCAATATCTGTGTCTGAGGACTAGGAAGTCTTTGCCTTTATATTTATTACCTGTAGTCCCCAGCCTGAGAAGAACACTGAGGCTAACTCTGTAGTCACTTACCTATTGTCTGTACACCATCTGGGATTGCCTAACGTGTAACTGGATGATAGTGATAGTAGCAGTGGTCATAACTGCAGTTTATCCAGTGTCCAAATCTCTGGGTTCTTGTTTTTCAAAGCACTGTCTCATTTTATCCTCGGTGACTCGTTTGATAGCTCTACTCCACTGCAGGAGCATGAGGCTCAGAAAGGTTGACTATTTCCCCTGCAGTGGCTGCCTGGAAGGTAGAGAAGTCCATGTCATTTACTCAAGTCCAGGTCTCACTGTACTGCTCTGACTGTACCCCCATCCATACCCATTCCTCAAGTTCTTATTTTTCTCATTTCTTTAAAACACTGAAGTGAGAAGATGCGCTTAAGGCCAACCATATGATCTTTGACAGGTGAGTCCCTAACCTTGGTTTCAGATTTTTCTCTTGTAATATGGGGATGGTGTGGGCTTCTGTTCCTATTTATTATCATCTGAGAGCATGTGGTGAGCTCTCAAGTTCATGGTGCTGGGGACATCTCAAAGTCTGAGTGAGTGTCTAGAGTATCCCCTGGACAAAAACATTTCTGCCACCTCTGTCTTCTTTCTTTTCTGAAAGGAGTGAGGTGGGAGAGGAAAACAGTCTTATCTCACAAAACTGTGTATTTGGATGAAAAGTATTGATTTGTGATTATTTGCTTGAGTTTTGTTAAGATAGACTATGAGGTGGCTGGGGACAAGTCCTGGCATGTGCTTGGTGGAGAAATATTGTGATGGCATATACCAATTCTCTATTCTGCCTACTGACTTTCTTGGAATTTGTTGAGGATTTATTTTCTCAGGAAAAAGGCAGTCCCTAAAGGATAGAAACTTAGTGTTATTTTTACCAACAGGGCCTGAAATGGAGCAGCCACTAGTGATTATTCAGATAAATCAAGTGAAGCTACGGTTTTGTTCTTATCTCTGGTGATCACTTCGCTTTTATTTCTTTTGGAAGGTTGAACTTGTTGGACTGGCATGAATTGCACCAAATGAAACAAATAAAAGCCACCCGCTTGTACTGTTGTCTAATAAACCTGTGTTTTGTTTTTGTTCTCAGAAAAGAAAGATGTGACTCAAAGTCTGGAGAATTACACATCCAAGTGTCCTGGCACGATGGAGCTTCTTACTCTCCCTGATGGGCTCACACTGCCTCCAGTTCCCTTCACAAAGCTGCCCATTGTCAAGTGAGTTGGACCCACTGCTGCCTGGAGGCAAGGTTTGCCTCCTCCAGGGCTATCCCCTACTCTGGTCACATGTAGACATCTTCACAAGACCCATTCTGGTTGGCTATGTGTCTGGTTTATAGCAGTCCTCAGAAAGTAGGTGTCTCAGATGAGAGTCAGTGCCCTGGCTTCCATACCTGCTGCAGTCTGTGCCTGTCAGGTGGCAGAACCCCATGAACATGTCGCCTGGTGGTTCTGTGTTTGCGTCCTTATCCTGGGATTGTGATGGCCTCTTTCCTTTGTGCTCCTGAGCATTCAGTTGGTTCTGCTGTCTGAGCCCCACCACATAGGCATAAGAATGGGCCGCTCCTTTCCTGCCTACTCTTTGCTCTTTCCCCATGCTGTGAACTGGTACCCTCTCATTCCTTTGGATTTCTCACCCTGGTTTTGAACAGCCTGTCTTTAACATTAAGTTGTTTATTTGAGCTCACTCTGTTTTCCTCATATGAGTACTCACTGCTGTAAATTTCTTTTATAGGACCACTTTCATTGTGTCTCATAAGTAAGTTCTAGTATGTTGTACTGGTATTATCATTTAATTGTGGAAGCTATCTAATTTCTTCTTTAACTTCATCTGTTGTTCAAGAGGGTGTTATTTAATTTCCACATGTTTATGAAGTTTTTGTGGTTTCTTTGCTGTTGATTTCCAATTTCAATGCACCATGGTCTGGTAATATGCATGGGATAATTTCAATTCCTGTGCATTTACTTAAGCATGTTCTATGAACTAATATGTTGTCTATTTTGGAGACTGTCCTGAGTGCAGCTGAGGAGAATGAGGTGTATTCTGATGTTGTGGGGTGGAACACTTTGTAGACATCTGTTACATCCATTTGTTCAAAAGTTTGGTTCAGTTCTAGTATTTCATTGTTGAGTTTTTCTTTACTTGATCTGTTTATTTGTGACAGTGGGGTATTGAGGTTCCCCATTACAATTGTATTAGTTTTTTGATTTTTCAAGTCTGTTAATATTTGTTTCATTTAGTTGGGTGCTCTGGTATTTGTTTATGCATGTTATCTCTTTGTCTTGGATTGTTCCCTTTACAAGAATGCAGTGACCTTCTTTGTCTCTCAGTCAGTTTTGGCTTGGATTTTGAAAGTTTTGCAGGGGTACATGAGTTTGGGTAGGGTTTTTTTTTTTTTTGTGCCAGGGATCGAACTCACAATCTAGTGCTTGCCAGGCAGGCGCTCGTGCCACTGAGCTAAATCCCTGGCAGAGGTTGTTTTCTTTTAGGGCTTGAAATATTTTAGTCCAAGCTTTCCTTCACTTAAGAGTTTGTATTTAGAAGTCTGATGTGATTTGGGTGGGCTTTCCTTTATAGATGATTCATTTCTGTTCTCTAATTGCTTTTAATATTCTGTTCTTTTGTGGAACTTCTGGAATCTTGACTATTATATGCCTTGGTATAGATTTTTTTGATCATGGTTAATTAAAGTTCTAAATGCTTCACTTATCTGAATGTTAAATTCTTTTTCTCTGGTTGAGAAGTTTTCTGCTGTGATGTCTATGAACAGTTTTTTTTTAATGTCATCTGTGCTCTTGTTTTTTGACTCCCAGTCAATCTAATGTTACTGTTCTTTGCATTGTTTAGTAGCTACTGGATTGATTTGTCATGGTCCCTTTGTATTTTAAAGAAATCTTTCTTTTTATGATTGCTAACTGCAGTCCTGTCTTCTATAGCTGAGATTCTGACCTCATACTAGCTCATTCTGCTGCATATTCTATCTGTGGAATTTTTAATCTCTTGGATATCAGTTTGAATCTGTTTTATATATTCCATTTCTTTCCTATGTTGGGCATTCATTGTTACCATCATTTTCCTGAGTTCCTCTAATTTTTAAAACTCTGTATTTGCTCTAGAGTCCATACCCATGGCTTTCATCCATCTCTGTAGTTATCTAAGAAATTATTTCTGATTTGATTTTTTTTCTAGAGCCTTGTTTGTTTGCTTTGTTGTTACTACTTCAGAGAGTTCTGGTGGGTAGTTTTCAGATTGCCCCACTTCATTGATCCCTGGGTTTACCTTTGGTGATCTGGAAGACAGGGATTGCATCTTGTTTAAGTGTCTTTTCATTTTGTATTTTTAAAAACTTAATTCCTGCATTGATGTTTGTAAGTTGCCTATATTAAGTACCTTTATTGCTAGTATTTAGAACCTTTAGGCAATGACAGCTTCTCAGAGGTATCTTCCAGGTGTGATTGACTTTGGGTTTTGAGTCTATTTCATGATCCTACCCTTTCAATTTATTGAGGATGAGAAGTTGCCACCTACTTAGCCCAGCCTTGTTTCTTTGGCACTGGCCTGTGGTATCTTTTGTGACTCTTAGCAATGTCAGTCTTGGTATACCAGGAAAAGCAACTGGTTAGAACAATTATGTCATGTAGGCTAAAGTGGTACCATCAGCAATGACAACAGTATCAAGTGCAACTTAGAAAATGACAAACAGAAGATAACTATTAATTTGCCACCTTTAACCATATGATCTAGATTTGTGGTTGTATGGCAAAAATCTAAAACTAACTAGAAAATTGTATGCAGTAAATAAGCCATCAATATTGCAGTTTTATCCTCAGTGGAGACAATTTAAAAGGAGTTAGGGGAAAAATAGAGAAATAGAAGAAAAGAAAGAAATTAGAAGCCAGATGGAGGACCTTGGAGGATTTTGCAAACTTTGGAAAACTGATGTAGAAGACAGGAAAGAGAGAAGGAAGAAATAAAAACAAGAACTAAACAACAAAAAAGCTTGAAACTATGTTCATACTCATATTAAAGCAAGAACAAATTATGAGGAAAAAAACCAGAAAACAAACACAAACCAAAAAAAAAGACCAAAAGAGAAAAAAAATTTTAAAGAAAGTAAAAAAAGAAAAATGTCCACTTTGAGGTGTGTCTCTGTTGCTACTGGTAGACACTGTGGGCAGAGTCCAGATCTGCACTGATCAATTCTAGCATGCCAGCAGCAGCTGCTTGGTGGGGTAGAGGATAATCCTGGGATTCTGCACCTGTATTTCCACAAGCTGACCTCTGGCTGGAACCAGACTTGCCCAGCCTGCATCAGTTCCTATGTTCCCTGCAGGTTAGAACTCGGTTGGGAGCTGCTAGGTGGAGCTGGCAGCTGCTCAGGGTCCTGATTTCAGATTGCCCCTCTCCAAGATGGCTCCTGACCAACCGTCCTCTTTTGAGGGATGTCTGACTAGGACAACCCACCAGTCACAGCAGTCTACCACATCCCTTCACTCCTGTGCTTCTCTGTGGAGGCCTTTGGGGTCCTAGCAGTTACCATTCATCTGCATGAAACTGCCCCGCCCACCAGTGAGTCAAGGTTCAAAGGCAAAGTGTTGCCTGCATCCTCCTCCTTCATTAAAGTTTCTCTTTTCCTTGTCCCCACAGGCTTCAACTCTCAGTTTAGATCCTTGCTGTGTTGCAGGGATCCACTTCTCTCCTTGTTCTCTTTCTCATGTTGCTGTCTTCCAGTGTTTGGCTGTCAAATCTTGTAGGCTCTTTCTCTATTGCTCACCACTCTGCTATTTTTCTGGAAGGCTCCAGGCACCCTGTCTTTCTGCTGCCTCAGCATCTCCATAGTGCCTCTTGTAGCAGCTGCAGGTCCTGTTGTTGTTTATTATGTCACTATCTCTCTTAAAACATTATAAGGTTTTCGAGAGTGGAATGCTTATAGCATGCACAGAGTGGGTCCTTAAACCAGAGTTTATGAATTAGTCTCATGAGGTGATTTCTAAATTTCTGGAAGATTTGTTAGGAACTTGGAAAGAAATCTTTGAAATGTGGCACTTTACTGTTGAGTAAAAGTACTGTAACCCTAGGTTCCATGCAGCCTAGGATGTGTATAACCTTCTAGACCTGGTTCCAATGTAGCTGTGCCCTCCAGGTCCCTTTGGTCTTGTAATGCAGCAGGAGCAGTGGGGCTCTACTTGGAAGTCAACAGCCTGACACCACTGAGTTATTATTTTTTCATGGTTTGGTTGGCTTAGATCCCCACCTGCCACCTGCTAAGAGCAAGAATCCACCACGTGAGGTTATGAGAATTCAGTGAGGTAACATGTAACAGTCTGCTGTGTTGCATAATAAATGCTGGTTTTCTTTGTACCTGAACTCCCTTGAAGCATGTTTGTGTTGCCATTGAGAACTGTGTGTCCTTAAGTGGTGGAAGCAGGAGTGGTCTTTGTGCACAGAGGTCCCTGGCAGCTATGCTTGGATCGTAAGTTGATGTTCCAAAGGGAATCCATGAAGCCATTCATCAGACAGTGGCCAGGTGCAGCTCCAGGGGGTGGGGCGATGGCCATTCGGTGCTCTGCTGCTGCTTACAGTGTCTCGGGAAGGCCTCACAGTATTGTGGCAGATGGGTATGAGGAAGGGTGCTGTCCCTCTGTGGTCCACAATATTTCCTTTTCCCTGACAGGAGCTGGAAAATAAAGTACTACCCCTTTTTGGGCTTTAGTATGAGTAAGACCTAAAGTGGAATGTATTTGATATGGAATTAAGGGCATGATTTATTTAAAAAAATAAAATTATTAGAAAGCCTTTCTTAATAATTTTTTAAATCTGTATCATGATGGATCATTTTTAAATTTAGGAAGCCTTATTTGATAGAACATCTTGAACCACATAGAACATTCTGGGTTTCTGATGCTGTATCTCAATGTCCAAGCACCCAGGCCTCTTGTCACTGATGCCAGAAGGACTGCTCCTGGCAGTGCCTTGGTACCATCGAGGAACTGCCTGTTCCTGCAGCCCAGAAGATAGCCACTAAGGCTGAGATAAGCCTGCAGTTGGACTTGAGGTCCTGGGTTTGTGCTGTACTAGCTTGTGACCTTGGATACAGTTGTAGCTTCTTTGAGCTTCATTTTCCTCTTCTGTAAAACAGAAGGGTTGCTTGGTTTTGTGTAGCTGAGCTGACATGCAGAGACCTGGAGTATAGGCCTGGCACATGGCATTGGGTAAAACTTAGTTTTCTTCTTGGGACATTTTTGCACTCATGTTTTCAAACAGTGTATTGACTGAAAAATGCTGTCATGTTAAGATGTTCACCCCTGAGCTGTTTGAAAACAGACCAATTACGTGAAGTGTGCTAGTTAATACTTGGGCAAGTGCTGTTGGTAAGTCTGCAGGATCACTTCCTTCTTGCTGGGGTGTCTGTAGCAGGATCTTCCTAAGCTTGGGGGACCCTGGCGGTGAGAGGGAATTCGTCTAAGGATTTGAAAAGTCAGGGCTGCTAATAGCCTGTGCTTCTTCCCATGGCTTCTGGCACAGTATCCAGCTTGTTTGCTTTACCTACGTTGCATGATCCCTTGTGGCCCACTCTGTTTCTGGACTCCATCATTTGCTGGTCCTGTTGTCCCCAAAGCTTCTGGTTTCAGAAGTACTTAGAGTGGGCAAAATGTGCAACAGTTTTTATTTGTTTAGGCTTCACCTTTTGTTTGGAACACCTTTGGTTCTCTTATTCTGCCTGATGATACTCAGTTATCTTTCAGTATTTAGCTGAAGGATTACAACATTTATAAACCCTTTTCCTATAACACCAAAGTGGAAATCACTCTATTTTTTTGTATAAGTTAGGAACTATTTCAACTATTTCAACACAAAACTAGCTGGGTGTAGTGGCACAGTCCTGTAATCCCAGATATTTGGGTGACTGAGGCAAGAGAATTGTAAATTTCAGGTCCAACTGGGTAAATTAGCAAGACCTGGTTCAAAATAAAATTTAAAAAGGAGTGGGGACAAAACAGAGTGCTTATTTAGCATGTGTGAGGCCCTGGGCTTAATCTCCAGCACTGGAAAAAAACCTCCCAAAATAACAATAACTAATACAATTAGGAACGCAGTAGGAAGTTATTTTTCTTTATCATGAAGAAGCTGGAAACAGCTTTTTTGGCAATTTTGTCTTTACTTTGTGATTACCAGGTGGCTATAGCAGCTCCAGATAACACTTCTATATCCAAGGCAGGAGAAAGGACAGGTGTAGAGATGTCTATCTTTTGTTTAATAAAGCAAAAATGTTTTTTACAGATTCATAGTGGGCTTCCACCCAGTGTCACTAACTAGAAGTGTGCCTTATGACCACCTGCAGTTACAAGAGCTGAGAAAATACATATATAGCTCTTGTAGAATCTATAATGTGGGTGGACAAGAGAGAAGTCAGGAATTGGTGTTGGCTTAGCCAGCCAACAGTATCTGCTGCATATTTTTTGCTAGCACTTATGGAACTTAGTTATATGTTTTCATTGATGTTTTAGGTTTCTCTCATTGAGAGCTCTTGGAACACCTCTTGACTTTGTTGGCCCCAAGATGATTATGTGTGTTGAATGTATAAGCAGATCTACCCATTAGAATTCTTTGCATGACAGTTGATAGAAAATCCAACCCAATCCATCAGCAAATCCAATCCATCAGCAAAAAGGGATTTATGACACACGCAGACCTGAAAATCCAGGGAGGAATCAGGGAGGGCCAGAGCCAGGGTTCAAACAACTCTGGCTGTGATTTCTTTCCCTCCCTTTGCTATGTCCTCTGAAGTTTGGGCTGTAATTTCGGGCCCAATGTGGCATCAGAATGGTAAAAAGGAGCTCCAAACCTGGCACCCTCTTCTCATGGTGTCTTGGAAAAAAAGTGAATGTACTTTTTGGGAAAACCTGTGAGGGAAAGATGATGCATCCTTTTTAGGAGCATCATCCAAGTGTCTTCTTATTGCTTCTCACAGAGTTGAGGACTGATGTCCAAGTCACACCCCAAATAACATAGCCAAAATGAGTACATGTGTGGTTCCCTAAAGCAAAGCCCAGAAATTGTTGGGCATCATGGAAGGGAAATGGAGGTTAGAGAGGCGGGCAGCCAGGATCAGTCCAGTGGATGGTATCTACCTACATCACTCACCACCTTGCCCATGATGAAAAGCCCCAACTCTGGCCTCTGTACTGTGTGTAGGAGCAGACACTGCACAGAGCAGGAGCTTCCCACCTAGGGTGGCACCTTGCCCTGGAGGAGCACTGCCCGGAGGCACTGGAACTTGACTTTATGAGCTGCATGTCATCTCCCTTGGTGATGTGGACTTTCTGGCTCAGAGGGCCAGCTGTATGATCTGTTTCTACTAACATGTAGGTCTGGGGCTGTGGTTTTATTCTGAATTAATTTTCTTTTTTTTAAATGTGCCAGGCTCCATTACAAGTGCTTTATAAATATTTTAAAAAATATTTATTTTATTTTATTATAGTATATATTATGATATATATGTATTGTTGTCTATAGTACATTTTATTATAGTATATATTATGATATATTTATTTTGTTATAGTATTTTGTCATGAATCCTGCTCCAAATGTTCTTCCATGTTCAAACATATTTATCCTATCATTCTTGCTACTTTTTTTCTTTTTTCAAACTTTCAAAAACTTTTGCTTGTTTGTTTTGGTTATACAGAGTAACAGGTTAAAAAAATTTTTTAAAGAGCAGAATATATTTATTGAAAGAAAGAAAAAAAGCTTTTGTCCAAGAGACAGAAGGGGTCCTGAGTGAGTTGCTGAGGATCTTGCCTTTTCCAGGGATTTTTATAGAGCAAAACCATGAGGTCCAAGGTGGGGAAAAATGGGAACTCGCAAGGGAGGCAGGCATAAGGTGGGACAGAACTGTAGTCAACCAATAAGATTACGAGTGTATTTGCTCAGATAAAATTGATTAAACTGGGAGCAAATAGGGGAAGCAAGTCATGTAGCAAAAGGGCCTGAATATAGAACAGGGTCTTTGCCTATAGGGGTGGGGTTAGTAACTCTGTGGCTTCTTCAAGGTGATCCATACCTATTGAGAATATCAGTCCTTGGTGTTTATCCTTAGGATGTGACTGTGTTTGTTTTGTCTGCTTGTCACCTTTGTCAGTGCCCCTGTATGGGCTGTTGTTATGCCCCTGTGGCCCTTCCTTCTGTGCTGGGCTCTGCCTACCCCTACCAGACCTGCGTACTCCTGCCTGGTGCTGCTTTTCCCCAGGATTGCAGGACTGAATTGGTAGGGGCAGGAAGGGCAGGAGGACAATTTTTGACCTATTATGCTTGATAAATAAGCTTGCTTTTAGGATCTTAGTCTAGCATGAACTGGATTTGCTCCAAAATTGCATTAAAATTGTTACAGTGACCCACCGAGGGACAAATAAGGGGAGGACAGAGAAATACAGCAGTGAGCTCTATTAGCTGAAAGTTGTAAGATCCTATGTGATGGCTAGAGGAGGGAAAAACATTTTGTTACTGTTAACAAAAAGGACATATGGCTCACTACAAGGCCCTGTTTCCCTCATAAACAGATGTAGACCATTGCCACTTTTGGAAACTTACCTCTTCATGGGAAGAAGTTTGTAGGGAATTCCTTGTAGCCTCTTGTGAGGAGGATGTCAAGGTATGTTGAGTGACATCCTCCTCTGCAGTGTACACCCCCACCTTGCAGAGTCTCAGCAGGTTCCTGTCAGTACCAGCACTCATCCAGTGCAAACCCAGGACTTGGAGCCAGTGCAGCTACCCTGGAGGTTGAAGCAGTATGGACCTCTGTCATCTGGCTTATGCAGCCACACTGTGAGAATATGTGGAATGGCAGGGGACTGCTCATGCATTGGTTGTTCTCCAATGTAACTTCCCACAAGTGACCTCTTGGCAGGAGATGTGTATCAGAGAACTCAGGGCTGTATTTTCAGATGTCAAGAAGAGATGGCAGGTGTCTAGTGAGAGTGGCAGACCCATGTCATTCTTGCCCCATCAGTGCTTGGCACACTGCAGGCCTTCACTGAGTTCTTGCATCCTAACAACTCTATACAGTGGGTCTGGTCAAGGACTGGTCAAGGATAGGGTCAAGGATGGACGCCTTGGGGGAACTCTCTGCCTCTTCCCAAATCAGTGCTCCTCATCTCACCTGGAGGGAGGCTGGTACAGGAGCTGTGGTCTAGGCCAAGGTTTCCTTAGAAACAAGTCAAGAACTATTTGAATATATTAACCAAATGTCAGTCCAATATGTGGTCTCTATTAGCTTAATATTAAAAAAAAAAACCTCACAAGAAAAGAGAACAAAAGTAACCTCAAGGGAGACTTTCCAAGTTACCTAATAGACATAGGAAGAGGTCAGTGGCATGCACATTTGAGGATGGAGCTTGTGTCACAGAATGAGTTGTTAGGAAATGTCTGCACGAGTGAGTCAGTATTCAGACCTGCTGTATAGAGTTGTTAGGATGCAAGGTAATGTCTCAAACCTATGATTTCTTTGTTTTAAAAAAGAGACAATTGAATCCATTGTGTTTTCCTTCGAAGCCTTTCTTGGCCTCTTTGGTTGTTAGCATGAAACCATTTTAGCAATTTACAGGAAAAGGCTCACCTGTTCTCTGAAGCCTAGGAGCATGGACTAGATTCACCCAAAAGTGGTTCCAAGTTATTATGATGCTGGTCAATGGAAAAAGCAGCTAGAATACATCCTCTTTAATTTTACTCTAAAATTCAATTAATGAAATGTGTATTGAGAGCCCAAGATGGGACTGGCTGCGGCTAACTTTTTGGGGGCTCAATAATGGTCAAGAATGATCTCATCCACCAGGTGGCTGCCAGACCTATCCTGGGCACTGCAGCCTGAAGTTACAGTCAAGGGTAACCAATTAAAACTATACTCAGCCTTACTTTGTTCCTTACAGAGTCTTCCATGAAGAGGATCAAGTGTACAGCACCCATAGTAGAATTTCAGACCCCAAGTAGTCATGTTGTAGATTATTAAAGAAGAAATTGAAATAGAGTTTAGGTGCCATTTCCAGTTAACTAACAAGTCTTTAATTTAGGAGTGGTAATGAGGAGTGGTAGGAAGTCATTGATTGTTTTTTGATGAACTAACTTCTTCATTCTGGAAAAGAGCTCTAGTTTTGAGGGCATTTCAATTGATAAACCTCAAACTCTCCAGCTGAAGTGAGCCTTGAGTTGATTTGAATAGCTTGGGAGCATTTAGAACTTAAACTTTTAGATTAGGTTTACTGTAGTGTAGGCATTTATTAAAAAAGAGGCATAGAGGCCCAATTTTCTGGGCAGTTTTTCAGATACCAATTAGATTCGACCTCCATAGCTTTATCTCCTTCCTCCCATGGTTCAGATTTTTCTCTCATAGTTGGTATAGTTGCTCTATTCTTGCTTAAGAATGTCTTCCACTCGAGTTTTAGTCTGTTTTGTATTGTTTAATTTCAATGTACATGAAGCTATGGACAGCTAATTTGAACAAGAACAAGAGATATTATGGCAGCCATTGTTGATTTTCCTATTGTCTGGTTTTGAAGGCCTATAATGCCTTCATCATTCTGTTCTGATCAGTTTAATGCTATTTTGTTTTGTATGAATTTATTGTGTGTGAAGATATGGACAACTATTTAGAAGAAAATAAAAGACATTAAAGTAGCCATAGTAGATATCCTGTTATCTTGCTTTGAACTCTGTGACACTTATATTGTTTTCTTCTGATCTACTTTGTTCTGTTTTGTTATGTTTAGTTTTATCCTCTTTAAAATAAATTAAAAAAAAAAGAATGTCTTCCACTAGAGCTGCTGAAGAGAGTAAAAGACGTTCAGTGGCATTCAGCAGTGGGACGGGCTGGTGTTGCCTTACAGCTGGCTGGTGTGGTTTTTCTTTCCCATGATTTCGACCACACCAGGGCCCAGAGCAGTGTGAGCTCCACAGAATTCCAATATGGGGCAGATGAGGCCACTTTTAATCACTGCCTGTCTGTTAAGAGATACCCGAAACTTTCCTAGATATGTTTCCTTGTAAATACAGCTGATGAGTTAAAAACCATGGAGGAAAAGGTGAATTGTTTTTTTCTGTCATTTCTCTCAGTTTGTTTTCTATCATTTTCCTAATTAGCATTCCACTGTTGCCTAGCATGATCCCAATTAGCCATAATACACCAAGTAAAGTTGGATTTTTAAAACATGAAGAGTTTCCAAGTGGAATCTTTAAAAATAATCCTGCCTTGGATGCTTTATCCCTGGAATTGTGCTTTACTCATGGTAGTTTCATAGGCCAAATACTATATTATTAATTCTGCAACAATTTATGCCAAATGAATTATGTTTCCTGTAGTTCAGGTGCTTTGAACAATTGTTTCTCTAAGGGGCACATATTATAAAATGACATTTGATAGAAAATGTCGATCTGTGAGTGAATGCCACAACCGTTTATTGGGTCACTTTTCTAGCTGACCATGCCCTCAGAATTCTTTCCCATATTTAATAAACCTTTCAAGAGACCTGTCTTTTCTCTTCTAGCAGAGAGAACTCCTGAGGAACTCCTTAGAATTCCAGGTGACATCTTGTTTTGGGTGGCACTTGCAAGTTCCAAGAGAACTGAATACTTTCACATACAAGGATCAGTTTTCACTGCATCTAGTGTTGTAATCTTTGCACCAGGGACTGCTCTCTGTGTTTACAAATAAGTACAGTAATAAGGAAGAGAAGGCTTTACTGAAATACTGTTTATCTGGTGCTGTGATAGGCACTTGATATACATTACCTTAGTCCTCGCAGTGGCCTGTTGAGATTTGAAGAGAATCAGAGAAAGTGTGTCAGATATAATTCTTGTGAGAAAGACATCAGTTTTTAAGCCTTTCTAGCTGTGTGGATTATTGTGGGTGGCGCACGAGATTATATATGTGACCAAAACTGTACCAGGGCTGAGACATGGGCCTGTTTGTTGAATGTTGTAGGATACTTTGCATAGTTTAGGATGTACTGTGCTAGGTGTCTGAGATCCCTTCCAGCTGAGAGGGGATAATTTTGCTTGAATTCTTTGCCTTTTATTATTAGTATAGGAGAGGCAGCCCTGTGACAGAAAAGTTAATCCTGAAATCTTAGTGATTCAACACCAAAAAGGCTCACTCATACAAGTCTGGTGTGAATTGGGCAGTTTTCTAGGACAGCTGGCCTTCCTGGGGTTGCTCAGTGATCCAGGTGCCTCATCTTCTATCCATCTTATACCCCACTTTTTCAACATCTGACCTCCATGAACTGCCATGTGGTGGCAAGAAAGAGCTGAGGGCTGGTGCACAGATTTAAAGTGCTTTTTTTCCCAGATAGTCCTGTAGCTTCTGCTCCCAACTTGCTGGAGCTGCATATTTTCTTGCCTTTAAGGCGCAGAGGCTGGGAAGTGGAAGTAAGGGAGCATACATGATGGTTAGTAGGTAACCCCCTCACAGATCCTCTAGTCTCCCTCCACCCTAACTTTATCCTTTCTTCCAGTTTCAGACTGCAGAGTGTTCCAGACCTTAGCGGTATATACCATCTTGCCAAACTCTTCAAAGGGAGTTCTTAAAATGCTGTGGGTTAAAGGCATGTCTTCATTCATTTCCACCCATGGAATCTCACGCAGTGTGAATATGCTTATCTGTTTCATGTTATTTTCCTTACTGACAGTGCAGAGATGACAGTAGTAATACTCAGACTAAGAATGTGGTTATGGTGCTTAATCGGGTAGCACAATTCTTGTTTTAGTTACTTTCTTGTCACTGAGACACAATACCTGATACCTGCAGATTAAAGGAGGAGAGGTTTATTTGGGCTTAGAGATTGCAGAGGTTTCAATCCATAGTCTGTTGGCTCCAAGGCAGTACATCATGGCAGAGGAGAAATGGCTCATGGAATGGCAGCAGGAAGCAGAAAGTGATTAAGTGGGGAGAGAGACAGACAGACACATCCAGGCCACACTTGCAGTGACCCACCTCTTCCTACCAGGCTTTATCTCCCAAAATCACATTCAGCTATAAGCTCATCAGTGGACTAATCCACTGATGAGTATCATGCACCCATGATTCATTTACCTCCCCAGAGTCCCACCTATGAGCGCACAAGGGTTTGAGGGAATATCTAGATACAAAACTGTGAAAATGCTCAAGTATGCTCAGGCTCCATGGATTAGTGAGTCTTCAGTGGATGTCAGTTGCTTGCATTTGAACACTAGGATGGGCTGTGATGATGGAGAAGCAGCCACTTGTGTGGACAAAGCAGGGATGCTGTTTGTCTTTCCAAGTGCTACCTTCTGCTTGCATGGACTTGCATTTGCTGTGGGCAAGCCTATTGGAACAGGGAGAAGTAGAGAGAGAAAGAGCAACCCTCTGCTGAGCAGTGGGCACTGTGCCAGAGGCATTTAACCAGGTTTTCAAACTGGCTCCATGTGGGAGGCATTGTGTCTGTCAACATCTTACAGATAGTAGCCTAGCCTTGGAGGAGGCTGTTGGCCAAAGGCTTGCAGCTAGTGGGCAGGGCAGACAGTTCCAGCCTGATCCTTTCATGCCAGGTGCTACCTTTGGGTGCATATGTTCTGCTGAGTTTGAATGCTTTCCTTTTCCTCAGTTTGTCACTTGTTTTCCTTTATTCACTGTTTTTCTCACACATGGTATTGGGGAGTGTTTATTCTGAGAACCAGCTAACAAGGCTGGGGATACATTTGTGTTCTGTCTGAAACAACAGGCATGTGAAGCTGCTGAGCCTTCCTGCCAGCCTCCGGCCTCAGAAAATGAAAAGCTTGCTAGGTCAGAATGTGTCAGCGAAGAGCCCCTTCATCTACTCGCCCATCATCGCACACAACCGAGGAGAGGAGAAGAACAAGAAAATCGGTAGGACTGCTTCCCTGGGGTTCCTCTCTGTGCTCTGCTGTCTGGTTTTCAGGGCCTTTTCTGTATTCCAGGACACAATTCAGGTGTACTCATCCATGTGTGTGTACATGCATAACTCTCATAGAAGGGTATTTGATTTGCTGCCTTTGGAAGTTGCCCATAAATCTGATTTGTTTAAAATGTATTTCATAAAAGGTGATTTTTGTGGAAGTTATAAAAACCAGAAAGACCTGGCATATCACAGCTGCCCACCCTCCTATGGAAATGCCACCCTTCATTGCCTGGAGGCAGAGCACTGGGGTTCTGCTTACTGGCCCTCCGATGATGGCAAGTGCTTTCTGGTTTTCTGGCTTTGCCTTCTCTTGGTGGATCTGGACCAGTCATAGAGAGTTGATGAAACTCTTCTCAGATGGCCCTTCTGGTGTCTTCAACTGTTTATTTGGGCCTCATTGGGGTTGGTCATACGCTTTCTTCTCTAAAAAAAACTTTCATACAAAGTTTCACTCATTTTGTTTAGACAAAAACCTCTGGAGGTGATTTAGGACACCAGAGAGATGAGACTTCTCAAACCTGGTAATGTACTTGTAGAGCTCAGTGCAAATTGAAAGCCTAGGCTTTTATTAAATCGTTTTTAAAAAATATTTTGGGACAATGACAGCAAAGCATTGAAAATATGGGGCCTTTAAGCACAGGGCTAGTGCCATCAGCTACCTGGTTCATGTGTCCCTGAAGTTGGCCTTGATTTGTTATTTTTCTCTCTTTAATCTCAAGCAATTGTTGAGGTTTCTTTTTATATAAACAATACTGTATATCTGTAGAAGAAGCTGAATCAAACATTAACCAGTGATTCCCATAGCTGTTCAGTGCTGACATTGTACATGTCCTTATCTTCCCTATTTACAGGTGAGAAAATTGAGGTTGAATGGGTACAAATTATTAGCCTTAGGTCAGACATCTGGCAAGTGATAGAGCCCAGTCTCTACAAGGTTCGATGACTCAATGCCTAGGGATATTTTTTCCTTTACAGTATGGTTTTCACTGTAGTAAAGTACCTGATCATTTGGGCTGAGGATAAATTTAGGGGATTACGTAAGGTTGTCTTCTGAGACATAATAAAAGGTTCAGCCAAAACGCATATTAGTAGTAAAATATAATTTATATTCTGTGGTATTATTACTTTTTTGGCTATAGTCTGATCAGTAAGTACCTGCCTGCAAGCTTAAAGGCATATTTAACTTAAATTTCTAAACTATGTTGCTGAATCTTTGTGTTTACCTGAGGGAGTTAAGATCACAGCAGGGGACTCGGAGTTAGAATTCTTGAGACCATTTACCGCTGTACCGTGGAGTAATTTACTGGTCTTTGTGTCTGTATGTGAATGGCATAACTGTGATCTGAGCTCTATTCTGAGGAGGTGACAAAGAGTCGTTTGTCATTTTGTGGCACTTCCAGGCTTTATGCTGAGTTGGCAACTATCCCAGTGGCCTGGACAAGCTGAACCTCTCAGGTAGCGATGGCTGCAGCTTCCCACCCATGTGGCACAACTGATGTGCCAACCACTGACCACGGAGGGTTGTTCTGAGCTAGAATGAGAGAGTATTCTTATAGCACCTGGCTGCTGTTCAGAGAGGCCTTGGAAGCAGTAATATGGTAGAGTGGCACTAGCTATTGGGTCACAGTGAGAAGTCAGAGGACCTGATGCAGATCAAGTTTGGTAGCCACTAATAGCCAACTTATAGGCAACATTAATGACATCTGCATAATTCCTTTGCTTTCATTATAGACCGTTACATAATTATGGTATTTGTCCTCAAGGAAGGGGATTGTAGCAGGCATGCATGTTGGGCCCTGCAGGATGGAGGTCAATTCAGAGTTCTGCCTCTGCATGGCAGCTGACTTGGGAGTAGGGGGAAGAGAAGTCACTTCTTGTCTTACAGTCTTAGGGGAGCAGGGAGTTCATTCCCTGTGCCCCTTTCAAGTGAGCCTAGAGGCCCTGCCTGTGTTTCTGGCCTTTAGGTGAGTGAAGTGCTGCAGTCTTAGGGCTGCATACTAAAGGCAATGCCACCTGAGTGGGTTGCAGTGTTGTGAAGCTGCAACACACTGACAGGAGTGTTGTCTGCTGAAGAGAGCAAGGAACATCCTTCATCTGTCACAGTGGCCATCACCAAGCCAGCTCTGCATCGTTTGTCACAAGGCAATTATAGTGCCCACCACTTTGGTGGGCAAATACATTGCCATAGGAGTCAGCTGAAACCCTGAAAACTGCCCAGAAGACCACTATCATGAGTTGTCACTTGTATGTTTTGTAGATTTCCAGTGGGTTCAAGGAGATGTGTGTGAGGTCCAGCTGATGGTGTATAACCCGATGCCGTTTGAGCTCCGCGTGGAGAACATGGTATGCATCACCTGTCATTTGGCCTTTTCACCAACTTATTACCAAAATACACTTTTAGTCAACATTTAGCATGTGCCCTCCTGTGGTGTGTTCTTTTGCCAAAGACTATGAGGTTCCTGTGAGAGAAGACTGTGTTTTATCATTCCTGTGTCTTTATACCTGGCACTCAATAAATATTTAAACCTACAAAGAAAGAAATCTCTGTTTTGCACACAAGCTGAGCTTAATTGATTGACTGTAAGATTTGGAACACTCATTTTGAAGTTCACATAAGATTAGCAGAGATTACAAAGTCTATATTCTGCCTGTTACTCAGTAACAGCAGCAGTGTTTCATTGCTGCAAGATGACGTGATGACCAGAGCCCAAGGGAAGACAGAAGCAGGGTCAGAGAATCAACTGTCACTCTGCTTCAGTGATGCGGGGCTCAGTGTGAAGGCTCTGGGTTCAATCCCCAGTACTACAAAAACTAGAAGGCAAATTACACTCCCAGCCCCCAAACCACCTCTAGCGCTATGTGTACTCATTTCTGCCAGTGTTTTTAGTTCTGGGGTGTTCTCTGTAGACAGGATTGGGAAAGTTACTCAGGCAAATATGCTTATATTTATATCTGCACACACCTTTCTATGTACACACATGCACATATACATGCATCGGTAGGTACACATACATACTTACAATTATATCTGCAGAACACTATATATACACACACATATACTTACATTTATATCTGTACATACACTTCTACATATACACATCTCTGCATGTCAACATACACCTACATACACTTTTATCTGTATATTCTTGTATGTATGCATGTACTTACTTGTGTTTATATCTGCACATACATGCCTACACTTATATCTACATGAACACCTCTGTAAACATACACAGTTACATTTAAATCTATACATACCTGCATATACACACATGTATGCTTATACACCTCTGCATAAACACCTGCACATGATATGCAAATAGACGGACATATTTCTTTTGTAGTTTTTCTTTTGTGGATAGATTTGTGTTAGAAGAAATTTTTTTATTTCCATTAGTATGTATTTGTAGTATATAATGTTTTCATTCCCCACCTGCCACCTCCCTTTATTTCTTGATCCCCTTCCCCTTTGAGAAATGCATGGAGTTGGTGCATTTACATAACATATCTTAATATTTCTTTCATTCCCCACCTGCCACCTCCCTTTATTTCTTGATCCCCTTCCCCTTTGAGAAAGATCTATTTCCCTACTTCCTATTATCATTTATTTTGCTATTTATAATTTGGGTTTTGATATAAAAGAAATTGCATAATATGTAAGCAGGTGTGTTGGATTTGTTCCACTTAACTTTATGGTCTCAAGGTGCATCCATTTTCCTAATCACTCAAGTTCTTTATGGAAGGTTAGTACTCCATTATATGTAAATATTTTCTTGAAATTTTTTTGTTTTTTTAAAATTAAGTTTACTGGTAACTTTTAGCTATATATAATGATCACATTCATCATTGGGAATTTGTACCTGTACATGATATATCTTGATTCTTTTTTTTCCTATTCCCCTACCCTCTTTTCAATCCTTTCTTCTCCTTATTTACAAAGCTTTATTTCCATTTTTCCTTTTCTCATTTTTTTCTTTTCCCTTCCTTCCTCTCCCACTCCCCTCCCTAGTTCCCCTTTCCATTTGAACATTTTCTTCCTGTTTTCACAATATCTACTATGCATTTTGATCCTTTTTACACTTTCATTTTCTCATATTAGAGAAACAATGTGGTATTTACATATGTATGTCTGATTTATTTCACTTAAGAGTATGACCTCAAGATGCATCCATTTACCTAGAAATGTCTCAATTTTGCCCTTTATGGCTGAGTAGTACTTTATTGTATATTAAAAACCCCACATCTTCTTCATTCATTGGTTTATGGGTATTTGCTGTTTCCAAGACTGTGCCTCTTTAAATAGGTGTGCATATATTGTTGTAGTGTGAATTCTTTTGGGAAAATACCAAGAAGGGGAATAGCTTGAAGTTTACTTTTTTTGCAAGTAGAGTAGCTACCCCTGTTTTTTTCTGAGTTCCTATTTCCATCATTTGGCTTTCAGTCTGTGAATTTCTTTTTGGGTGAAATGTGTTTCTTGCATGCAATGTATCGTTGGATGATGTTTTTGATTCACCCTGCCAATCTGTTTCTTTTGATGAGGCAATTGAAACCATTATATTGATGGTTGTAACTGATATGCTTTGGCTTATTCTTGTCATATTATTTTCTTGTTGTGATCCCCTCCCCCTTAATTGCTTGCCTTGCCTGGTAGATTCTTTTTTATTATTTTATTTTATTTTATTTTTTGTCTTTTTGAGACAGGGTCTCACTATGCAGTTCAGGCTGGTCTTGAGCTCACTTTGTAGCCCTGATCCTCCTGTAGCAATGATCCTCATGCCTCAGTCTTCCAAGTGCTGGGATTACAGGCATGCACTACCATGCCTGTTTTTTTTTTTTTTATAAGAGAATTAAAAAACCCAATAAAATGATAGGGAATTCTAAATCAAAATAATAGAAAATCAACAATGGTTGCTATATTGCATATCATTGTCTTCAGAATAGTTGTGCAGATTATCAGATTTAGGCATGCAAAGTTGATCAAACAATATAAGCACTAACTTTTCCATTCAATGAACTAATAGAATGAGTAATACAATTATCTTAGCTATCTTGCTTTCTTCTTTTCTCCTTTTGAACAGCTTCCCTTTTCATAATATCTATTGTACCTTTTAGACCTTATTTACTATTTCAGTTTCTTACTTTCTATTGGGGTTCTTGGAGTTGTAGTCTTTCTTATCGCTTTCTGAAATACCCTGCAGGACATTTTGGAGAATTGGTTTGGTGGTTATGAATCTCTTCAGTTCTTTTAGATGAACTTATTTCTACATCCTGCATTTACACTGATGCTGCCACTTGCAGTCTATTTCCTAGGGTTTTTTTCTGCCTTTCTTATTGCCATATTTATGTCCTTTGTTCCAGTGTGAGAACTTAATTCACAGCATATGTACGTTTGTTCATATGCAGTGTGATTGAAAAATATGGTGAATGTCTAAATTTTAAAAATCCATTGCGGTGCCAGGGACATAGCTCAGTCCCTAGCAAGCACTAAGCCCTGAGCTCGATTCCCAGTACCAAAAAAAAAAAAAAAATCCATTTTGTAGAAGACACATTGCCATTAGACCTCTTTGAAATACTTTCCAAACTTACACCCTGTTCTTGCCACTTTTTGAAGCAGTTCTGGGAGTTCTCTTTCATGAATATCTTTAGTTGTACTATCATGGCTGCCTCTATGTCCTGAATTGATTCAAAATGTTTTCTTTTTATGGTTATTTTGAATTTGGGAGAAGAGCCATAGTTGCATAGACCCTGATTCAGCAAATAAGGTCAGTAAGGACATACTGTAATGTTTTTACAAGCTTGCCTTTCTATTGGATGGTACTTGAGAGCAGCGTTACTGTATTTTTGATCACACCTCTTAAAGACCTTGCCTTGTGGGCTTAGTTCTGTAAGGCACCCAGAATAGGTTCAGGTTGCTTTGATCATTGTACTAAAGAAAACAAACCTGCTTAAGAGAATCCAAGATTTCTTCCCTGTTGAGATCTTTTAAAATTTATTTCAGCATTATTTTGTAAAATCTTGTTCATCATTCTTTGTCTCTGTTGCAAGATTATTGATGGTTTTGATCTCTTCTTTTTAATGGTATTTTAAAAAAGACTTTACTTTTTGATTGCTTACTTCTAGACTATAGACATCTCTTTGCTGGCAAGTTTAGACAAGCAAGACAGCATATGTATATGCTTGATACATATTAAAATAAATTGATAATTCATAGATCCACTGGAGGGATATTAGGTTGTCATGTATTTTCATATTTTGTGTTGCATTTTCTTTTATATTAATAAATAAAATATTTTTTTCTTTGGGTTTGTATGTCTATTTGGTAATCTACACAGCCACAATAAACAAAACAAAAGACACACAAGAAAAGAGCGGGTGAAATTGTCTATCAGCTGAATGCCTACAGTGCTGTCCTGTCCAGACTTTTTAGTGTTAAACATACTTTATTTAGTTCTTTTCTAAGGGCCTCTTTTTTTTTCCCCCACTTTGGTGAAAGCTTTTTGTCCTTTTGTTCCTGCAGTTTTGGGCTTGCCTGTGGCAAATGTCTCAAGGCTTATTTGGCATTGGCGACTCATGATGGACTAGGACTGAGCTTATTCACATGTCCTTTTGCTTGTTCTAGGGGCTCCTCACCAGTGGAGTGGAGTTTGAGGCTCTGCCTGCAGCACTTTCACTACCAGCAGAATCTGGTCTGTACCCAGTGACACTTGTTGGAGTCCCACAGACCACTGGAACCATCACTGTGAATGGTAAGGAGGATTCCTTTTTGATTTCTGTCACAACGGGCTGCTGAATGCTGGTATTTCCTCATTAAGGCCTGGAACTGAGCTTGTCCTTCCTTTTAGTCTTAGCCAATTAAAAGAAAATGAAATGATTGGGTGGGAAGTGTGGCACGGTGAAAGAAAGAAAATGAGAAAGACAGCATTTCTTTGGGTTATGACCTGGAAAAAACTGGTTTTGAGTGTGTGACATATGGAAGGGGACATACCTGCTGTATTCCTGCTGTGGTAGGAGGCTGTGCTCTGTGCTCTGACCCCTTACATCCTTCTCCCGCTTCTGCCAACCTTCCTTCAGGACATTCTCAGGCACTGCTTAGCTTTCCTCAGTGTGCTTAGGCCATTTATAATGCTGTGCTTTCCTTTTATCTGTGACAGACTGTTTGCCAACTTTGTCAAAGAGTTGTATGTTCACACAGATGATACCTCCACCCTGGATGTGAGCATTCTACATCCTGGATCTAGCCCATCACCTCACCAGAACGCTTGTCTCTAGGGTCCTTTGTTGTGCTTTTCTGGCTAAATCAAGGGGCTACTTTTTGATTTATTTCTAACTTCACTGCTCAGCAGTCACTTTTCTTCATGGTGAGTTCTTTCTTTTTGCTTTGGGGGACATATACTCCCTGGGATTTCTTTTTCCTTCTTTTTGGTGGTGCATGCTAGATACCACAGAGCTATATACCTACTCTTTTCTGGGTGTTCTGCTGCCCATCTGATCCTTCTCTTTTGGTCACTCTTCTTCTGAAGGCCCTTCTTGGGCTTCTCTCCTTTTCTTTCCTTCCTTCCCTTTGCTTCCCCTCACCTCTCCCTGTCCCTCCCCACTGGGTTCTCTTCCTTCTCTTTTCCTTTCCCTCCCATCATCTTCCTTCTCCACAGCCTACCTCAGGTGACCCCATCATCCCCACATGCTTGCCTGTCTGCAAGTCCTGGTTTGCTGATGATTCTGAGGGCCAGGTTCCCTTCCTGGACCTGCATATCCAGCCATGACCTCACATGTCCTGTGGGCACCTGCTAATCACATGTCAAACTGGAATACACTACTGCTGCTCCCCCAAGTAGCTCGTCAGTGAAGGCATCACCTCGAGTCAATTGTCCTGGTTTCTTGAAAGTCATGCCTAGCTCCCGTCTGCTAGCCTTCATGATCTCTGCATTGACTCCTCAACACTTACTGAGAATGGCCACTTCCTGTCTTACAGATTGACACCTTTACAGGGGTTGTCACAAAAGTCTTTGGACTGGCCTTCCTGACTCCTTTGCTGATAGAGCTGTCTTCCTGTGTTCTGCTCCTTGTTTCTTCACCAGAAGTACTAGTGCCTTCATGTGCCTGCAGCATCCTTGGCCCTGTGTGATCCACACTTTGGGGATCCCTCCTTGTCCTTCCTTTCCTTTCTTGAATCTCACAGACTCCTTTCAGCCCCAGAAGTGCTTCTATTCCTTGAGCCCTCACCAGGCTCTCCTGCCTCATGCTTTGTGCAGGTCTTTCCTTAGCTCCTTTACGCTAACTGGCCCCTGTTCAGTGTTCCCATAGTGCTCTACATGTCTTCCTCCTCTGTGTCACCTGTGGCTGGATCCTCATAGACCTTTGCCTTGGTGGCTTTGCTTGTCTTGCTTAGCAGCATTGTCAGTGTGTAGTATGTAACCTCACACATAATAGATCTCTAGTATTTGTTGGCTGAGAAAGGTGCTCCCTGTTGGAACCAGCACAGTCAGGGGGCAGATGTGTTGGATTGAGCACAGTGGAGATTGAATCCAGCATGAGGAGTATGAAAACTAGAGGGAGGGGTATCCCCAAAGGCCTGTCAAAGATCCTGAGTTTTAAAAGCTCACTGGAAATTATCCCAGTGAATGGGATAGGTAATGGGGAAATGGTATAGGAAGGGACTTCAAGAGCCTGGTGTGATGATACATGCCTATAATCCCAGCATTCTGGAAGCAGGAAGATTGCAAGTTTGAATCCAACTGGGCCAACTTAGCAAGACCCTGCCTCAAAAAGCAAAGCAAATAAACAGGTTGGGAGATGCAGAGCAGTGTGAAGGCCCTGGGCTGAGTCTCCAGTACCACAAAAATGGGACTTCCAGGCAGCTAGAACAGCATGCCTGAAGACTAGTGGTAGGAAAGACCATTGTACTTACATCTGGGGTCCGTGGATGCTCAGTTGGTGGCCGCGGCAGGGAGTGGTCGTCACAGGGTTGGAAGAAAGATGAGGCAAGGCTGCTGCGGTTTTGGAGTACACCAAGCCTAGGTGTGTGGGTGCCTCTCAGGCTGCCAGGGGCCAGAGATAGTCCTGGTAGCAGTGGCTGTAACAGAGGCAGGGTTGTACCTGTGACAGGAGTGGAGTGGAGCAGACAGAGAGAAAGAGTGATGGACCTGAAATGTGAGTCCAAAGCAGCAGGAGAGATGCTGGAACAACACTGAGAAGTGTGCAACAGGGCCATCTGTCTTTGGTGCTGTCTGGCTGTGTTTGAGCCTGGAGTTCCTTACGGAGGGAGCTGAAAGGACTCACTGTGTTGTCAGATGTCCTCATGGGCAGTACCAAGTTTTTATGATCTGACTTGGGATTAGGTGCAGCATTTTAAGCAATGGATTAGAAAAGGAAAAATCACTAATTTTTATTAAGAATTAAAAAATAATGACTGCTCAATAGATAAGAACTGCACCATCCCAAGTTCTACAGGAGACAAGCAGAGGGGCTTAATGGCAGAGGGGGGCTTTCTAGGAAGCAAATGTTTTCCAGGGAAAGAAGCCTTTCAGAAAACTCATGAAAGGAAGAAGGGAGTGTGGATGTTGTGAGAACAGCCTCAAGCCCAGTGAAGGGGAAGAGAGGGAAGGTGTGATTCATCCCGCAGAGAGTAGCTCTCTCCTCCCTTTAGGATGGAACAAACAGTTCAACAAGAATGCACAAAAGTTGTTGTCATAAGCATCTAGTGGTTGTTTAATTATCTCTAGAAATTTCAAAAGCCATTTTAAAGCTTTGCTTAAAAAATTTAAAGTGCTTATCCAACCAATAGACTTCTTTTTAACACAGAAGATTTGCTAATCTTAAATTATGGTACTTCTGCACATACCTCAGATTTGCCATATCATGTAGCAGCTTTAATAACAATAATTGGCTCTTGAACTTTCATCTCTCAACAGAAGATTCTGAAGCTTTTTAAAAATACTCATTGAGTTATATTATGTCCTGGGAAGAAGTATTAACTGTCATTCTCATTTTAGAAATGGATAAATCTGAAAAACAAATTAGTAAAGGGAAAAGATACTGATTACTAAATTGTATAGATTTATAGTGTTCACAGGGTTTCTCATACACCCAACATGGATGTTGTCGGCCTCAAGAACCAGGTCATGGGTGCCACTACCAGCTGTACTATGCACGAAGACATTGATGGTCTCTGGGTTGGAGGAGGAAGTAGTGGGAGCAAAAGCAGGTTATGGAACCAAGTTTTCTGGAAAGGAAACCCATGGTCTTTTTAGTCCTTTGGCAGTGGTGTGCAATGCAAAGCCCTGCAAGCAATTTTTTTCCTGTGTTCCAGGTTACCGTACTACAGTCTTTGGTGTCTTCAGTGACTGTTTGCTGGATAATCTTCTGGGAGTAAAAACCAGTGGCTCCACTGTGGAGGTTATTCCGGCTTTGCCCAGACTGCAGATCAGCACTTCTTTGCCCAGGTAGTGTTTCCTAGAAGTACATATGACTGTTTTTTTTCTTCCAGTTTTAATTTTCTTATTAGTACATGTTTTCAGTACATGATGATTACATTCCTTGTGGGGAATTAGTATATGTACATAACATGTCTTAGTTATGTTTTTAAAAATTTCCTTCCCCTCCCACTTTCTCCCTTCCCTTCATCTCTTGGTCCCCTTCCCATTAGTAAAGGATCAACCTCTCTGCTTCCTATTATCTATCTTTTATTTTGCTCCTTATTTATATTTTGTGTTTCTTACATATGGTTATATGGTATTTAAGCTTATGTGTCTGATTTATTTCAAAGTGCATTCATTTTCCTACGAATGACTTAAGTTTCTCCTTTATGATGGAGCAATACACTATTTTTTATGGATATCACATTTTCTTTTTCCATTCATCTGTTAATGAACAGAAATGACTCTTTTGAACATTTTTAGTGCTATATTTAAAAAAAATAGCACAAAGTGCATTAATTGGAAGTTTTCTTTTGTCCAAAATATGAGCGAAGAATTTCTTTAAAATAACCAATAGTTAATTGCTCTGCTGCAAGTGTATTGGAACATAATTGAGATTTTTCTTATCAAGATCAGTACAAAATGTGAAATTAGCCTTTGAAACCATGAGTTTTTGGAAAAAACAGATAAGTTTTTTAGGGCACTTAAGAAAAACTCTTAACTTTTACAAAATGGTATTATTCTTTTTTTTTTTTAAGCATTATAGAAAAGCATAAAGAAGAATGGGAAATAAATCTCAGAAGCCCCAGAAGCAATTGCCATAATGTTTTATGGTATTTCCACAAAGTATTTTATCCATTCTTTAAAGAAAGATACATGTTCAAATAGTTGAAATCACATTACATCATATACAATGTTATAGATTATTTTTTGTGTAACTACATAGCAGAAGCTTTTCCTCATTTCTTTATGAAAATTCAATTTTTACTGATTCAAAAAATATATCCTAGAGCTATCAGTTCAGAATTGCATAACCATTCATTTCCTTGCTACTGGAAATTGAGAACCTCTCAAGTTTTGCTCATGTGTATAATAATGAACATCCTTTTGACCATTTTTATAAAGTGAATCCTGTGCTTTTCTGAAATGTTTTTAAGGGGGTGCCTATTTTTAATGGCCTTATTCATTTGCTAAGCGCTGTGCTAAGTGCTAGTGCTATGACAGTGGGCTTGGTCATCCTGGTCCTTGTCCCTGTGGGAAATTCTTCAGATTGACAAATGGCTCAGTATCACAAGATCCTGTAACACATGCTATACCCAACCTCAGGATGCAGGGAAGATTCCTCCAGGAGACAACATCAGCAGTAATGAGGGTCAGGGGAGGGGTACTGGTGGCTTAAATGTGTGGGAGAGCAGTTGCTTGACAGAGGCATCATATGATTGGGGAGTAAAGTGAAATAGAGTAAGTTAACTCAGAGGGAATCATAGACTTGATTGTTAGAGCTATAAGTATAAAAAATTTTAGAAGAAAACAGGAGAGAATATTCATGACTTTGTGTTAGACAAACAGTTTTTTTTTATATATGACAGAAGAAAGCAGGATCTATACAATAAAACTTTGATAAATTGAACTTCATCAAAATTAAAAACATTTGTGCTTCCAGAGAGACCATTAAGCAAATGAAAAGACAACTCACAGGCTGAAAGAAAATATTTGCACATCATATATCTGATAAAGAGCTTGTATTCACATAAAGAACTTTAAAAACTCACTTATAAGAAGACAAACAATCTGATTAAAAATTGGCAAAAGATTTGAATAGTTATTTCACCACAAAAGAGGTAGAAGTAGCTAATAAGCAACCTGGAAGGATGCTCAGCGTAATTCATCTTTCTGGAGCTGGAGCCATTAAGATTCCAGTTCACATCCTCTAGAGTGGCTGAAATCAGAAGACAGATGACAGCCAGAGTGGCGAGGTGCTAGAGGACTTAGACCCCTCCCTCACTGCTGATGGACATGAGTGGTTTCTGACAATCTGCTAGTTTCTGAACAGTTTAACATAAATTTACCACATAACCCAACAATCCCACTCCTAGGTATCTGCCAAGACAAATGATAACGTACCAGAGAAGATCTAAAAATATGTGAATGTTTAAATTTTAAAGTTTGTTAGAATAAAAGACACATTGCCAGCAATCCCCCTCAGAATACTCCCCTTTACTTTGAATACACTTATCCCATTGTTCTTGCCATTTTCTGAAGCAGTTCTGGAAGTCCTCTTTCCTGAGTGTCCTTACTTGCCTTGTTGTGACTGCCTTGATATCCCGAGTCAACTCAAAATGTTTAGCTTTTGTTGTCATTTTGACTTTGAGGAAGAGCCAGAAGTTTCACTGTGCCAGGTCCAATAAATAAAGGGGACGTGGACACACTGTAAAGCTTTTACAAGCCTGCCTTTCTAGATGGCATTCAACAGTGGCATTCTTATCTCACCTCGTAAAGACACTCATAGAGGGGATTTTCACAACTGCCTCAGGAAGTGACAAGAATGATGGGAAAAGTGTGTTCAAAGTGAGAAGGACTGTTTTGAGAGTAATTAATAGCAATATATGTTTTATAATACAATTTTAAAAATTCAAATATCACTATATTTTAGTTATAGCTTGTATTTTAATAGGAAAACTTGTATATTAGTGTTCATAGTAACATTATTCGTAATAGTCAAAAGAGTGGAAAGGACCCAATAACCATCAAATAGTGAATGGAAAAACAGCATGTGGTACATTGTTACAATAAAATTCCACTCAACAATAGAAGTCAATGAATTCCTGATACATGGTACAGCATAGATGAACCTCAGAAATATTACAGTAAGTGAAAGAAGCCAGATGCAAAAGATCACATAGTAAATGATTGCTTTTCTATGAAATTTCCATAAGAGACAGATCTATAGAGGCAGGAATCAGGTTAACATTTGGACTGGGCAGGGAGTGGGAGTGGGGCTTAGTTGTAAGTGCAGCAAGGCACCTCTTTGGGGTGATGGATATGTTGTAAGACTGGGTGTCAGTGTTGGTTATTGTACAGCTTTGTAAATTTACTAACAATGATTGTAGACTTAAAACAGGTGAATTGGATGGTTTGTAAATTACACCTCAGTTCAGTTGTTTAATGAATAGTTTTGGTTTGGCTTTGGTATAGTGTAGATAGCTGATGCGAGCTGAGCCCACAGCCACCTTGAGAGAACGCTGTCATCCTTCTCCTTCCTGGGCATGGACCGCCTTGAGCCTGGCAGCTCTGGCTGCTCACTCTGTGGGCTCCCACCCAGTGCTTGCCTAACATATGCATTGCTTCTGGCGGTAGAGTGGCACACAGGGCCCAGGTTGGGAAAGACACAGCCTGGGGCTTCAGATAAAGGCAGAGCACCAACACTGGAACTGACATTCTAGAAGAGCTGTGTGTGAGTTGGTCATGCGGGTGACTGTGGTATAGCAGCGCACACTTGGGCCTCTCAGCACTCCAGTAGAGGGGTGAGGTGGCTCAAGGTGAAAAGCACCAACTAGAAGGGCTATTAATAATAAGAAGGAAGGGTATTTTGGGAAAAGGTAATGTGTCCTTTGACTTGCTAGTGAGGCCATCTCAAAGGTCATCTTTGTAGCTAGTGAGTGAATGAAGCAGGAACACTAGGAGTCCCTCTATCTCCCTTATTTTTCTCCTGCTTTTAGAATTATTCCTACAAAAAGTGCCCTACCTCTTCCATTTTTATGGTCCTGTTGGTGCATTTTGATGAAAGTATGCATACTTTTGGGTATCTGTCACTTACCACAGAGAACCTGCCTCACCTGGCAGCCCATGGAACCTCACCTGGCAGCCATAGGGGAACTGGGTTTGTGAGCAGCCTTGTGGTGCAGTCCTTTGAGAGAGACTAGCGCTGGGCAAAGGTGTACTCATGGAGCTGATTTGCAGTTAAAATGTTTTATTTTTTATTTTTAAATAATGTACATAATGTGGAGTCCCTCAGAGGTGTGAGGAGATAGGGAGTATATATTTTTCTAGAGTGATTTCTGGCTTACATGGTGACTATAATTTAAGTAAGTGTTGATTGTAATCTAATTTAAACCTGCTTTTGCCTGATTCATCAAAGTTGCTCACATTGGTTGACGTCTTTGTTGTGTGTCCATCCTTTCTTGGGATAAGAATGGCATTTAGTTAAAAATGTCCTTCGCCTGGTCTGACTGAGGTCTGCGCTCACAGTCTGGAGGGAGAGTCAGACTGTTGGGAGCTGATGTGTCAACTGCTCCTGAAACGTGGAGGCCCGCGGAGGCGAACCCCACGTCTCCCGCCTGAGACTCAGGAAGGCTTCTCAGGGGCCTTGTAGAATTTGTGAAACTTGGTCACATAGGCAAGCAAAGAACAATGTGCCAAGATAAAGGACCAGTGAGTTGGCAAACAAATGTAAACTGAGATAAAGTGGAATAGAATACTATGACAGGAGACAAGGAAGGGTCAACAATGCATCGAGAGATGGCAGATCTCCTGGCGGCTGGGTGCTTGCCCAGCCCCCTTCGCTAACTGGACTAGGCTCCAGAGGTTTCGCGGGTTTGAGTGGACTGCGCCTAGTGACCTTCATTCAACAACGGGAACCAGACCAGCTGAAGGGGGAGCCAAGCCAGCGCTGCGTACCATGAGGTGAATTGCAGAAAGCCGGCACAGACCCAGAAGGGTTTTGGGACCATTGATCCTGGCGGATGGGTGCCTGCCCAGCCACCTTAGCTCAGGGAATGGGCTCCAGAGGTTCTGCGGGCTTGAGTGGACTGCGCCCAGCGACCTTCATTCAACCAGGGGAGCCAGGCCCACCAAAAGGGGAGCCAAAGCCGGTGGGGTGCCACTAGGGAAAGCTTCAGAAAACTGCTGGAAACATGGAAATACAGGAAAATGACAAAAGGAAAGACCAACATTCAATCTCAAACCCCCAGCCCATCCCAAGAAATAGGAGCCATTTACATAGAAGAAAATACTACACATACACCTGAAATGTATGAAATGATATCAATTGAAATAAAGAAGCAAGTACAGGAAGCTATGAGGGAACTCAAATCAGAAATAGTCTCCCAGGTAAGAGAAGAAACGATAAAAGTAATGAAAGAAGTACTGAATGCATCCAACAAAGACACAGTTAAACAATTAGAGGAACAAAGCAAAATGATAGAATCCCTGAATGAACAGTTTAAGAGACAAACAGAATGCATTAAGCAGATTCAAAGAGATATACAGGAAGTCAAAAACTCTAATGAAAGTTGCAAAAACCGTTTTAACGAAAGTGAAGCTAGAATCTCAGACCTCGAAGATAAGATTGCAGCTAGTGAACAGGAAAGGAAAGATATTCTAACAATAACAAGAAATCAAGAAATAACAATTCAACAGCTGCAAGGTAATGCAAAGAAAAACAATATAAGATTAATAGGGATAAAATTAAAAGAAGAGGAAAACACAAAAGATATCAAGAGGCTATTTACAGAAGTAACAGCTGAAAACTTCCCAAACATGAATATGGAAACTGATATATGGATTAGTGAGGCATATAGAACTCCAAATAGCCATAACCAAAACAAAACTGCACCCAGACATGTAATTATCACCATCCCAGAAATCCAACATAAGAACAGAATATTAAAAGCTGTTAGACAGAAAGGATAGGTCACCTATAAAGGAAAGCCTGTCAGAATCACGGCAGACTTCTCAACACAAACAATGAAGTTAAGAAGAGCATGGAGTGAAGTTTTTCAGATCCTTAAAAAAAATGACTTCCAACCCAGACTGATGTACGCTGTACAACTGTCTTTCAAAATGGATGGAGAAATAAGATACTTCCATGACAAAGAACAGCTGAAGAACTTCATGATCATCAAACCAACCCTACAAAGAATACTGAAAGACATTCTAGATACACATAGGAAAAAACCACTAAGCAAGACAGACAATTAAACAGAATGTAAAGCTAAGATACAACATCAGAAAGATAACATGTCAACAATAAACCAATATATGACAGTTATAACCCTTAATGTAAATGGCCTCAATTCACCAATTAAAAGAAAGACTGGCAGAATGGATCAAGAAACAACATCTGACCATATGCTGTCTTCAAGAAACCCTCTAACCCAAAAGGAAACTTATAGACTGAAAGTCAAAGGATGGAAAACAATACTCCATGCAACAGGAACTCAAAAAAAAAAAAAAAAAAAAAAGCAGGGGTAGCTATTCTGTTTGCAGACTATGTGAATGTCAAACCAAGGATGGTCCAAAGAGACAAAGAAGGTCACCACATACTAGTTAGGGGAAAACTGCAAGAGGAAGAGATAACAATCTTAAATATATATGGACCAAATTCCAGAGCACCCAACTACACAAAGCAAGTATTAACAGAAATGAAAAATCAAATACGTAATAACACAATTATAACAGAGGACTTTAACACACCATTGACACATAGGGATAGATCAACTAGACAGAAAATCAGCAAAGAAATAACAGAACTGAATCACACCTGTGAACAAATGGATTTGATAGACGTATACAGAGTGTTACATCCAACAACGTCAGGTTATGCATTCTTCTCACCAGTACATGGGACATTCTCTAAAATAGACCATATACTAACCTAGAACATATTTAAGTAAATGCAAAAGAATTGAAATTATCCCATGCATGTTATCGGATCATAGCGCCATGAAACTTGAAATTAATGATAAAAGTAACTGCAAAAATCACACAAACACATGGAAATTAAATAATACACTCTTGACCAATCAGTGGGTGACAGAGGAAATTAAAGAAGAAATTAAACAATATCTAAAAGCAAACAAAAATACAAATATAATTTACCGGAACCTGTGGGATGCAATGAAAGCGGTTCTCAGAGGAAAATTTATTGCACTGAGTTCCCACATAGGAAAACAGAATGAACACAACTAAGCAACCTGATATTACACCTGAAACATCTAGAAAAAGAAGAGCAAGCCAAGCCCAAAGCCAAAAGAAGGGAGGAAAGTATAAAGATCAGAGAGAAATTAATGCAATAGAGACTAAGAAGACAATTCAAAGAATCAATGAATCAAAGAGTTGATTCTTTGAAAGAATAAATAAAATTGACAAGACCCTAGCCAACCTTATTAAAAAAAAAGGAAAGAAAAGACTCACATTGATGCAATACAAAATGAAAAAGGAGAAATCACTACCGACCCTGTGGAAATACAGAAGATCATCAACAATATTTTGAAAACCTCTACTCTCATAGGTTCGATAACACAGAAGAAATGGAGAGATTCCTAGAAACATACGAACCACCAAAGCTGGATCAAGAAGATGTAAAACTGCTGAATAACCCAATTTCCATGAATGAAATTGAAAATGTAATCAAGTCCCTACCAACAAAGAAGAGCCCAGGTCCAGGTGGATTCACTGCGGAATTCTACAAGAAATACTAAGAAGATTTAATGCCGACACTCCTCAAACTCTTCAATGAAATTGAAAGGGAAGCAATTCTCCCTAAGTCATTCGTGGAAGCAAATATCACTCTAGTACCAAAACCTGAGAAAGACCCAGCTAAAAAAGAGAACTACAGGACGATCTCCCTAATGAACATAGATGCAAAAATTCTCAATAAAATATTGGCAAACAGGATGCAGCAAATCATCAAGAAGATTATACACCATGACCAAGTGGGATTCATCCCAGGCATGCAGGGATGGTTCAACATATGTAAATCAATAAATGTAATCCACCATATCAATAGAGCCAAAAGCAAGAATCACATGATCACTTCTATAGATGCAAAAAAAGCTTTTGATAAGATCCAACACCCATTCATGATAAGAACCTTACAGAGAATTGGAATAGATGGTCTTTACGTCAATATGATAAAGCCCATCTATGACAAATGAACAGCCAGTGTCATATGAAATGGCCAAAAACTGAAAGCCTTTACCTTGAAATTAGGCACAAGACAAGGATGTCCATTATCACCCCTCCTATTCAGCATAGTACTGGAAATACTAGCCAGAGCAATTAGACAAGAGAGAGAAATAAAAGGAGTAAAGATAGGAAAAGAACAAGTTAAATTATCATTATTTGCAGATGACATGATACTCTACATGAAGATCCCTATACCTCCGTTGAAAGTCTCCTAGATATAATAAATAAATTCAGCAATGTAGATGGATACAAAGTCAATACTCAAAAATCAATAGCATTCTTATACACTCACAACAAAATCACCCAGAGAGAAATAAGAGAAGCCACACCCTTCACACTAGCATCCAAAAAAATGAAATACTTAGGAATTAATCTAATGAAAGATGTAAAAGAGCTGTACAGGGAAAATTATAACACCCTGAAAAAAGAAATCGAAGAGAACCTCAGAAAATGGAAAGACATCCCTTGTTCATGGATAGGAAGAATAAATATTGTAAAAATGGCCAAAATTGTTATACACATTCAATGCAATCCCAATGAAAATACCACTAGCATACCTCATAGATCTAGAGAAATCACTCCTAAAATTCACCTGGAACCAGAAGAGACCTAGAATAGCAAAGGCAATTCTAAGCAGAAAAGCCAAGGCAGGCAGCATCACAATCCCTGACTTGAAGTTATACTATAAAGCTACTCTAATAAAATCAACAGGGTATTGGAATAAAAACAGACCTGAAGATCAATGGAATAGATTAGAAGATACAACTACAAACACACTCAACCACCTTATCTTTGATAAAGGGGCCAAGCATGTTCACTGGAAGAACGACAGTCTCTTTAATAAATGGTGCTGGAAAAATTGGCTACCCATATGCCGAAAACTAAAATTAGACCCATGCCTGTCACCATGTACTAAACTAAAATCTAAATGGATCAAAGATCTAAGTATTAAAACAGAAACACTAAATCTGTTGCAAGGCAAAGTAGGTAAAAATCTTGAAGACATAGGGATAGGTAGAGAATTCATGAACAACAACCAAACTGCGTGGTTTGCAACCAAACAATCAATAACTGGGATCATATCTTATTAAAGAGTTTCTGCACATCCAAAGAAATCTCCAGCAGAGTGAAAAGAAAACCTACAAACTGGGAAAAAATCTTAGTGAACTGTCCCTCAGACAAAGGACTTCTGTCTAGAATTTATAAAGAATTAAAAAAAAATCAGACCCCTGAAATTCAAAGATCCAATCCAAAAATGGGCATCCGAGATGAACACACAGTTCTCAGATGAAGAAATACGAATGGCAAATAAATACATGAAACAATGTTCATCATCATTGGTCATTACAGAAATGCAAATTAAAACCACACTGAGATACCATCTCACTCCAGAAAGTATGGCCAGGATCAGCAAAACTACCAACAACAAATGCTGGAGAGGCTGTGGGGAAAAAGGAACTCTTCTGCACTGTTGGTGGGAGTGTAGACTGGTGCAACCACTGTGGGGGTCAATCTGGAGATTCCTCAAAAAGCTGGGGATGGAGGTCCCATTTGACCCAGCTATTCCACTCTTAGGCATATTCCCAGAAGATCTGAAAACATCTTACCACAGTGATATATGTGCACCCATGTTTATAGCGGCACATCAACTATAGGAATGGATAAAAAACCGTGGTACTTTTATACAATGGAGTACTACTCAGCTATAAAGAATGATCACATTGAGATATTTATAAATAAATGGATGCATCTTGAATCTATACTCATAAGTGAAATAAATCAAACTCACATGTATAAATACCGTACAGTTTCCCAAGTGTAAGAAATGGTAAGAGTACAGAAGATTTTATGGAAATCGTGGTTCACCATTATATTGCTTTGATGTCTTATGTCTTCATTCATTGGTTGGAATGGTTTTATTCTGTTTTGTTTGATCTTAATATATGTGATCATATGAATAGTTACTTTGAAGACAAGGCAGTATGGCAGCCAGTGTTGATTTAATATCATCTTGCTCTGAAGTCCTACCATGCTCTTGTTTTTCTATTACCATTGGTTCTATCACATTGTGTCTTATTGGATTTTAATATGTATGATAGTAAAAACAAAATTTTTATGGAAAATGAGATAATATAGCAGCCATTGTTCATCTTTGGTTATATGGTTCAGATTGTCTTGGAATACTTCCATTCTCTTGAGTTTATTCTACTTTGTTATGTTTGACACTATTGTGTGTAAAGCTAAGCTCAACTATTTCAAAGAAAGATACATTATGATAGCTACTGTTAATATCCAATTGTCTTGTTGTGAAGTGCTGTGTTGCTTACATTGTTCTGTTCTGATCTGCTTAGATCTGTCCTCTTTTGTTTTATTCTCTTTAAAAAAAAAAAAAAAAAAGAGATGGCAGATGTGTCCAGATAGAAAGCAGAGGACTCCACAAAGTAGGATAACATGGCCACCCTTCCCAGAAGTTTCCCTGCAGAGGAACAGAGTCCCATGGGCAGGGATCCATGTGCAGAGGGTCTTCCAATCCAGGTGAGGGATTGTGACGTGGCCTGGTAGGCTGAGTACCTCAAGCACTGGCAGTGTCAAGGGCAGGTGGCCTGGCAGCCATGGTCTTCGGATTTGTGTTGGGCTGAGCCAGTGTTCTCACATGTTGCACAGGACAGAACACTGAATAGGCAGCCATTGAAAATCAGGATGTCACTCTGTCTGTGTTGCAAAGGCGGCTCCAAGTTGAGGTGCTTGTCAGTTGTTCAGTGTATGTTAATTGAGTACCTGTGATATGCTAGGTATTTGACCAGGAGCTGGTTGCTAGTGCAGAAATAAAAACATTGTCCTTTGTTGAAAAAGCTTTCTGTCCAGTGCATGGGCAAGGAGGGCAAGGCTCAGGTGCAGTCGAGGCCTGAGGGAAACAGCTTCTCAGGCTTGGCTCAGGTGCTTTTTGAAACCTGAGCGGTAGCTCAGGGTGGAGTCTGTCAGAGGAGTGAGGAGGTGAAGAACTAAAGCGACTTTGGGAGGGGCTCGAGGTCAGGCTTGGAGTCTTGCCACCAGCCCTTGCACTCCTGGGCTGAGCTTGGCTTGTCTGTGTGGCCTTCTGGCAGCCTCACCGCTGCTCACTGCTGGGCCAACTTGCTCAACACAGACGACAGGGGCCCTATTCCTAAAGATGAGGTTTCGCTGGCTTAGGCCTCACACCTCCCTCCCTAGGTCTGCCCATGTGTGTCCCTAACCTGTTTCCATGGAGTGGCCCTTGCTTGGCCTTGGCAGACCCTCCCTGGGGCTGGGTGGAGTTCCCGCTGCTTCTCCATGTGCCCCTGCTTGCTCAGGACTCAGCCCCTTTGCAATGCCCCAGCTCTCCTACTCAGGACTGCTGAGTTGGGGCCAGACCTTATGGTTGTGTTATTCTTCTGCTCTGGGTCCTTAGCATCCTGTTGTCTGAGATGCAGGGTAGTTAGTCTCTGCTATGTTTTATTTTCCTAATACCTTCTCCACACATTCACATTGATTACAGATAGCTTTCACTAGGAAAGCACAGTGTGTTAAAGGATAGAAAGAATCATTTATAGTGACAATGTGAGTCAGGTTCCTTTCCTGACAGACTGTCCATTTCTTGACTCAGAGACATTTGCCTAGAGTCATCATGCTCTTATTTCCTGAGCACTTGTTTAGGACACCAGAGCTCCCCATCAGAGTCCCCAGAAGTGGCGCCAAAAGTACATGACCAGCTGACCACACCACCTTTAAGTGTCGTCTCTTTCCTGGGACAGAAGAGGTGTGAGTCCTTTCTTGTCTGGAACATTTTTTTCTGTCCTGTGGTCCAAAGAGGGTGGAGATGAAGTTCTCCTGTGCCATGAGAAACCCACTTGGGCCTGACTGTGAGCCTGTGTGTTGTGACCAGTGCAGAACTACTAATAACTAGGTTATCTGGTCATCAGAGGCTGCTGACTGCAGGCAGGGATTGTGTGGTGGATCTAGTCTGGTGATGGCAAATCACTGTAGCACGCATGCCATAGATTGGCCACCATTGGCTTTGCTGACTTCATAGCTCATTTCCAGTGCAATGTTGGTTCATGTACATTTGGCTGTGGTAACTCTCAGTGGAAACCTTCAAAGTCCAAGGAAGGCGGGAATGGGTCCTCCATAGCCCTTGGGTTCAGAGAAGAAATGTTGAACCAGTACCTCCTACCTCATGCCATCTTTTGTGGTCAGACTTCTCCAAACTTGTGCCTGCCTGCCTGCTTCTCTCTCTTTCTCTCTCTTTTCCTTCCTTCCTTCCTTCCTTCCTTCCTTCCTTCCTTCCTTCCTTCCTTCCTTCCTTCCTTCCAGTGCTGGGGATGGAGCCCAGGGCCTTATACATGCTGGGCATGCTGTTTGCCACTGTGCCACATCCTGATTCCTGTATATATGTTTAGTATGCCCATATGGTGCATACCTCTCTTTCTTGCCAGCTTTCAGCTGTCTTGCTGGAAGTATACTTGTAGTTTGGAAGGAGACACAAGGGCAATATGCAGTGTGGATTCTGTGACATCAGTGGGACTGGGCAGGGCTCACAGAGCCAGGCCTAGGGCATTAGTGCAGGAGTCTCAGGGCTTTAGGCACTGGGCTGCACTTGTCTGCAGAACTGGCTGCTACTGGGCTGTTCCATATAAGGCCTCACCTGAGATGCATGAGGGCAGAGTTCCATGGGGTGCAACTAGACAGCTCTGTGTTGCATCAGTGTTTGCTGCTTTTGACTTGTACCTGGGTGTAGAGTCTGTTGTACACACTTTTTATTTCTCTTTGGCTCTAGTTCTCATGTTGTCAGTAGGAATGGTTCCAGTAAGTTTTCCTCTTAACTCCATAGATTTCCCCCCAAGGCAATTCTGAGTATGAGAGCTATACTGTCACGGTTCATCTGAATTAATTCATTGTTTAATTTTTGTCATCTACAATCTGTTAACTAAGGACTTTTACCTCATACACATGAGAAACTAGGACTGAAGGAGGGTGATGGGGTTTATGATACGCAGAGCCCCAGGCATGTCTGTCCAGTGAGCCCCTGCGCCCTCCATGTGGTAGCTCACACATGTTCCTGATAGCTGGACACTGACTCTAAAAGGAAAAACCAGAGTTTCTGGTCCTATTTCTGAAGTGCATTAGGGTGCAGATCCTCTTATCTGATGTGAATTGACCCTAAAGTGCTATTGATTTCTTTTTTCCCTTCTTTTTAAAATTTATCATTGTTATTGCTGTTATTTTAGATCTGCACATTCACTGCAACCTTCTTCTGGTGATGAAATATCTACTAATGTGTCTGTCCAGCTTTATAATGGAGAAACTCAGCAACTCATCATTACATTGGAAAATATTGGAATGGAACCATTGGAGACACTGGAAGTCACCTCAAAAATTCTCCCCACCAAGGGTAAGAATTGTGAGGAACACTCGGATTGTTTATTAGCAGCAGATGTACTTTAAATAACCAGTTAGTTAGTTAGTTAGGTCTTAGTCTTTGGGAAATTAATGATTGATTTCACCCTATTTTCCCCAATGTTTTGGGACCAAACATATGCAGTAGGTAGAAAATATCTCCCTAGTGCAAAATATCTGCACATAATACTTGGAATTTAAGTTAATTTGGTTAGGAGGTTTGGTTAATATTTGAATAAACAAGCTAATATTCAATGACAGAAAATGATACCCTATATGGTGACTTTTTTTGCATTTCCTATAATTTTCTTTGCCTTCACAGCATAGCAACTGGAAAATATTTTTCCCTTCTCTCAAACCCAAATGGTCATTGTGTGGCTGTTATTCATAGAAACTGTTTAGAAACTGCTCTTTATGAAGCGCGACTCTCGCATGTGTCTCCCTTTGGAAATCCTTGGCAGAGTCCGCATTGTCCTTGTGCCCACAGCCCTGTGTGGCCAGGCCTCTGCCCCAGGTATCAGCTTGCTCTTTGCCCTGTCCCCTTACACTGCTGGTGTGAGTCACTGGGAACTAGTTTCCATTTGCTGGGTGTCCATGTTTTGGCCTCCAAAGTCTAAGATAAACCATTTTTTCCTCTCTAAAACTTGGCTTGCTGCCTTCCACTGCTACCCTTTTTGCCTCCTTAATGTGGCTTAATTTATCTTCTGTGTTTTGGCCTCGTTACTCTTTTGGAAAGCCTTCCTAAGGCTGGGCTGTTGGGTCCATCCTTCCTGCTCACAGTGCTCTGACTTACTCTGGCAGTAGCTGCAACTGCTTTAAAAAAGTAGTGCATGTTTGCCGTAATAATTATTACATTTATCATGGGGAGTTCATACATGTACATAATATATCTTACTATTTTTATTTGACCACTGCCTCTCCTCTCTTCTCTCTTAGCTTGCTCCTTTCAACTCTTGGTCCCCTTTCCATTTGCAAAAGCTCTGTTCTCATTTTTTTTCAATTCTCTTTTTTCCACCCCCTTTCCTTTCCTTCCATCCCCCTTCCTTCATCTCTTTTCCCCCCATACATTTGAAAATGATCTTCCTACCTTTCTATTTATCTTCTATTTTCTTCTCTCTCCCTCTCTTCCCCACTCCCTCTCCGTCCTTCCCTCCCTCTCTCCTTCCCTCCCTCTCTTCCTCCCTCCCTCTCTTCCTCCCTCCCTCCCTTCCTCCCCACACATACACACATGCACACATTTGAGGTTCTCATGTAAGAGAAACCGTGTGAAATGTAAGCTTTTACATCTGTCTTATTTCACTTATTGTTGCAGTCTCAAGGTATATCCCATGAATACTTCATGTTTGTCTTTCTTTATGGCAGACTCCATTGGGACTACATTTTTACTGAGCTCTTTCTCTGACTACAAGACTTGGCTATGAGTCTCTCAAAGTCCACAAGTTTTTTCTCTTATTTCCAGGGCCCAGGCACATGGCAGGTACTTGGTACTGAGGACTGTTGATGGAAAGCCATTTTCACCTGTAGGGAATGAGGCTAACTAGAGTATGCCTGTATTCTGTGTCATTTGACAGGATGAAGTAAACATGACGAGCCACTTCCTGCTTCTGATGGGTCCCTTGGCCCCTGTGTGCACTGCCCTGCCCATTTCATTCTTCCTGGGACGCTGTCTACTGGGAGGCACTGCCCCACTTTTGCAGCTACCCTGGCCTTTGTGTTCCTTAGGCCTTTGCATCAGGCCTCCCTCCCTGCCTTTTTATTGGGAAAGTGTGCAAACAAATAGGAGATTTAAAGGGCTTTTATGGTGAACCCTGTACTATTACCATCTAGGCCCTACAGATAGAATTCTGCTATTTTTGCTTCATCACATATGTATTCAGCTTCCTAGTCACCTAATAATTTTATTTATTTATTTATTTATTTATTTATTTATTTATTTATTTATATTTTAAAGGGGGGAAAAAAAGCAACACAGAAAAAAGGGTAGCAATAATACAGAATTCAAAAAGGAAAAAAGATAATTTTATTTTTTAATGCTAAAATAAGTTGCTGGTTTTAGTATATTTTACCTCTAAATACAATAGCATGCAGCTCACTAATTAGAATTCAATTTATTTTTGTAAAATGTCTGTGCAGTTAAACATACACATTTTTAGTGAACCATTTGATAAGTTTTGCCAAACATGTGTCCCTCTCCTTACCAAGATATACAGTATAGATTTACATCCCATGAGAAAGCTCCCTTGTGTTCCTTCCCAGAAAATTCCTGTCCCACCCCACAGGCAACCACTCCCTTCCATTTACCTGGTTGTCTCCAGTATGTATTTTCTAATAATGATGCAGAAAGTTGGAAATGCTTATGGCAACTGGACAGAATCCCAGTGAAATGTTTTGGTAGTGGCCTATCCTGACACTGTTTGTACACTTACCTTCTCTTCCCAGCCCTTAAATTGAGTTTCCCATCATGCTTTGCCCATGTTGTTTTTGGTGTTGTGTTTCTGCACTTGCCTCTAATTGTTCTTGGGAAGGATGAATATTACTGCCCTCACCTTATAGATAAAGAAGAGGTCAAGAAATCTCAGGCCATGTAGTAGGTTCACAAAGAACCAGAGGGAGAACCAAGGTCTTCTGATTCTCAGATGTGGTTTCCTCACTTTGAATCATGAGGGAAGAAGATAGACATACATGAATATATAGACTGTATAGTAACACAGATTACAGAGCATCACAATTACAAGTGAAAAATCATACCTATCATTCTTTTTTTATTATTGTCCCAAACTGCAGTACATTTACATGAGGAATTAAATTGATTAAAACAAACCAGCTGCTTCCAAATTATGCAAAGGGAATTTTTTTTTTTTTTTTTTTTGGTACCAAGGATTGAACTCATGATCTTGAACTTCCCAGGCAAGCACTTGAGCCACTGAGCTGAATCCCTGGCAAAGGGAATAATTCTTGTCACTGTGTTCTGCAGTCCTGAAAACTGTCAGCATTAACAGATGACCTGCCCAGTGTGAAGAGATGAGAAAAGGAACATAAGCAAGAGTTATATGTTGGGGGTAGGTGGACAGAGGCGTGGAGACAATGTAGCATGCAGTTGTAGATATTAAGTAACATTTATTTCTATTTTAGTAGTATCCATATATGAAACCTATTGAGTTTAGCTTCTCTAAAAGTCTCTTAAATGGATACTCTTTGAGACTTGCCATATGGAATTAAATGCTCCTTTCTCTGGGTTCCTAGGTGTGTGTGTGTGTGTGTGTGTGTGTGTGTGTGTGTGTGTTTGTGTATGACAATTAGCATTACTTTATATCTTAGGAGTAAAAATAGCTTTTCCTTTGTCTGTACTCTCTGTGTGGCAGGCAAGTGACACTTCACCTGTTTTTATCTAGAAATGTGTCCAACCACTTCTAGTAGTATTTGGGGGTTGGGTGGGGGTCTGTGTGTCACTAACATGGCTTCAGTGCCTGAGAGCTAAGGATAGTGCTGGTGACGTGGCAGGTGCTCAGTGGGTATGAACACTAGAACCCACCAAACAGGACTCCCTGATGGTGACGCGCATCCTATTTCGGTACAGGATGCTTGCTGAGCAGTGAAGTACTCCATGCACATGATCTCTTAGCACACACTCAGTGTCTACAGACCAGTGCCTGGTGTCTGTGGCAGGCAGGAGCCTGCCTATTGACTCTGTCTTTTCCTTTGACTGTCCCTCATGTCAGGGATGCCCCAGTCTGTACATATCCTCACTCTCCTCTGAGTAAACCCTTTTTCCCCCAGACATCAACCTTAAGATAAAGAAAAGTTTCCTTGCTTTCCTGATCTATTTTGTTTTGTATTATTACAGCTTCCTTTAAAATCCTTTTGTTAAGGATCCATGATGTTAAGTGTAGAATGATCTTTGTGGGCCTCTTAGCAGCCTTGCTTTCATTTAGTCTTTTATGTGGCAAGAATGTCTCTGACCACAAGTTCCAGCCATGGAATTGCATGTTTATAATCCACCGTATTGCAGAACAAGAATTATCTATCCACATAGTCTGTCTGATTGCAAATTACTTGTAAGCAAGTCTTTACTCATAGATTGTGAAAGTTGTAAACTGTCACCTTTGTTTAGTCATAGATTTCATTTGTAATAAAGCTCAAATTAACAACTCATCAACTTTTCCACAGATCTTTTAAGATATGTACATATGCATATGTGTATGTAAATGTACACATACCTACATGCATACATATATACATACATACACATACTCCATAAATTTTTCATTTTTCTAGTTTGATTTCTCACAAAAAGTGATGAACTTATGTTGGTATAGTTAAGAATTTGTAAGTGTTTTGATTAAGGGGGGATAGATTTTTTTACTGCTTACTTTTCTCATGAATATTATAGTACAACCTTTCTGTGATTAGGAGAAAGTATCAATGGCTTTTTACATGTTGCAAGTTCATTGCACTAATACGTTTTGTACTATTATCCCATGTGAAGTAACCTATTTCACTTGACAGCACTAATCTAAACTAGCACTAAGATGATGACCCTTATTATTTCAAACACTGAATTTTACAAGGGGAACAATTAATTAGTAGCATACATTACTGATGTGTGTTTCTCTTGTTATTCCTGCATGCATATCCTTTACATATATGATTTTGAAAAGCCCTTTTAGACATTACATTCTGCAGTGCAGTAGTGAAGGGAAAGGGAGAATGCTTTTCGGGTGTGAAATGGCATTACATCTGATGACTAAGCAGTTTGGCCTCCATACTGCTGCAGCTACAGAAGAGACTTTTTGCATTGTAGATTTCTTCTGTGCTGTTTCTTAGATATAAATACTTTAGTTATTTGGCATCAGAGAGGGATAAGCTGTTCCCTGTGAGTGGATTTGTCTGTTATTTGAAGGTGTCACTCTTAAGCCTCAGAATTTAACACAAAAATAAGCAGTGTGGCTAGATATCTTTTGAAACATACCATACGTTTGGAAAGAGCAGGACTGTGCAAATGGGTCTTGGGGTGTTATTTAGTTGCTGCCCTTTCATTGTGGGGGGCAGGATCAAGGTGACAGTTTTTCAGTGTCTTGATCTCCGTTGTTTGCATACAAGGGTAATTGACTGAGCCTGTTACCCTTTTGTATCTGTGGCCTCTTACACCTTTTCTGGTTGTTGCTGGTGATGGTTATTGCTGTTGGTGGAGTTTCCTACTAATTGTCAGTGCATAAAGTGGTCTTGAGCAAGTTAGCTGACTGCTGATGACTTAATATGCTCATCTGGATACTCACCAGGATCTATTCGTCTTCTGTAGTGATTCTACACTGAGTGTCTGTGTCTTTGCAGTACCCAGTACCACACCTGGCTCATGGTAGCTGAGGAGTGGCTGTTATGTCATTGTCCTAGTACATGGGAAGATGAGCTGGTAGTTTTGTTTCTTCAGTCTGCTGAGCCCTGAAAAACCAGAACCTTGAGGTTGTAAAGGCTGACTACATATTAGTAAATTTGTGGTCCACATGAAGAAGACAGGTCTCTTTATCTAAATATCCTGGCTTAAGTCCTCTTTTTTACTCTAAGTAGTTTCAGAAACCATTTTAGTTTTTTTTTTCTCCTTGTTCTCAAACTTACTGGAATGGTGAAATTTAACAATTTTTCAGATGGATGAGGATGCATCAGTTAAAACTATAGCAAACCCAAACTAGAAACCATACAGGAATATTATTCTTGGTCATAATCTAAGAGGAAGCCAAGGAATGCAAGAGAATTGGCTCCTTTGTTCTTTTAAACACAGGGAACCCATAGCCCTGCAATGCACAGGAAGCGGGGGTCCAGTGCTGAGCTGGCTGCAGTGCCATGTGATGCCATTCTCCATTATGCTTCTAACTTCTCACCCTGATCTGCTTGTGGATTATGCTCTTTTCTATAATTATTGCTTTCAACACCATGACAATTCAAAGCAAAGTTTTAACAGTAAATGTAGAAAATGGTTTTTACTTAGCATTGTCAAAGAGTAGAGTGTCTAGGGGAAAAAGGACTCAGTTTATTTGGTCCTCATAGCAGTTCTCACATCAGGTCCCATGTGTAGGTTTGGGCATGGAAACAGGTGGAGATGGAGTCATAAGTCTCTGATGCTTCTGGCATGGGACTGGGGAGAGATGGACTAGGAGAAAGTCCTCCACCCCCTATGCCAGGCCATCCTCAGGTTCAGATTTAGTTACTACAGTCAACATTATGATCCTTAGAATTATATTAACATGGGTTTGAATCCTGGCTCTGCCATTTATGGACTCAAAGGTTTAGACCCATATACTTGCCCCTATTCTGTATCAGTCTTTCTCTTCATGCTGGAGTTGGGCCTCTACCATTCCTCTGGTTGCTTTAATACATGTGGAACACTTAGGATAGTCCCTGGCTTGCTAAGGTTCAGTAAACAGTAGCTCTTCTTGTGACCTACCATTGTTATCATCAATGCTGCCACCATTATTACCTTTTAAAATGCTATTTTGTTTGTCATTTTCCTTAAATATTTTAAAATTATTTCCCCCTACTCATTTTCATAGCTCAGCATCAGAGAAACTCAATGACATGTTATGCAGCTGACCTGTCTTCTTTCCTTTTGTTTATTGCACAAATATTTATCTGGCCCTGTGATGTTTCAGATACAGTACTTACTTCGGGAAGTGGAACCAGAGTGGTCCAGAGTGGGCTCAGAGTGTGGTGGGGAAGCTAGACTGTGAATGGGCTCTTTGTATTTTCTGAAAGACAGGCAGGGCTCAGGCCATGGTGGGGGTTATTCTTTTAATTTTCCTTTGCCACTGCTGACCTTCCTGCTTGTCCACCTATCTGTACTTTGTCCATCAGTGGCTCATCCTCTGGCCCTCCTCTTTGGCAGACCTGTATTTGGCACGTTGGACATGCTGCATGCTGGCTATTGTGCTGGGGACGGGACCCACCCAGATGTATTAGATCCTGTCTGTCACTTTTTGAGTGCACAGTGTGCTTCTGTAGCCTGTGGACACATTTTCGAATGTTCAGAACATCGCAAGTCCCCAGACAGCCTCTGTGTGTTTCCAGTCTAGCCCTGTTCATAGCCCAGTCCACATGCTGCCTCTTTGAAGGCTTTTCCAGCCCCTTGCAGTGGAGTTAATTATGCCACCTCTGCCGCTTGGCCAGCTTATGCTGTTACAATTGCTCTCACCTTGCTTGGCTTTGTGTTCTTCAACAATCAGACATTTATGTTACATTTATCTGCAGTCCCTTTGCCAGCACATGAATAATGTATGCATGGTGTCCTAAGGCACTCACAGTGTGGGAGGAGAGGGAGTCACATGCGTTCACTGAATTGCACGGAGCTCTGGTTGCATATCCCATGTTACTTCTGCTGCATATGACTGGCCACAGTGAATGGACTTGGAGGTGTGCCTGCCTCTCAGGAGGATATCAGAATTCTTGAATGACTAAAAGCCATTCAACCTGATGCTCACAAGCTTGCAGCATTGTGGAAGCTTTCTTGTACACTTCAGCATTTTACAGCTTTGTCATTACACTAGAGAAATTTACAAAACAAGCTTATCTTAAGACAAAGTGATTTACTTGCCTTTTAATCAGTGCTGGGAGACTCAGTGTATTCAACCCATTGGGAGTATGAATGGAAAAGAAACAAGCAAGATGGGAGGCAGAAATTAGGACTTCTAGCCCTGTGTTTTGGGAACTTTTGAACATTAAATTTCCAGTTAATTGTTTGCGATCCTTTGGTGTGTCATGGGTAGGCAAAAAATTAAACTGAAGAATAATTATACTTTTAGAATTGAAATACAGTGCTATATCACAGGTCTTTAGGATTCAACCAATAGGCATATAAAAGAAGAGGTCAGGCCACAGATGGTCCCCCCCACCCCTGCATGGCTTTGAGCAACATATCTGAAGAGAGTCACTCTCTGCCCAGAGGCAGTTTATGTACAAAGCTCAGCAATGCCCTATTTGTGGAAGTGCCACTGGGTCACACTGTCTGGTGAGGCTATAGAAGTAGCAATACCTAGTACTCACTAAGTGTCTGCTTCCTCCCCCTGGTCTTCCTCTTGGGTTTTTTTTGCTGGCAGATGCCTGTGTAGGACAGCCCGGTTGAAATTGCAGTTTATGGTATTTCTCTAATGTCATTCTTCATTGCAGATTATTGCCTCCTGATTATGTCATCCTCAGGCATCCTGCAGCTAGGTCCAGGGCATGGAAGGAACCCTGGGAGACCTCCCAGAGTTCATTTCAGCAGAGCCAACCTTTAGTAGAGACCCTTTTAGGAAATGAAATGCCATCAAAGTGGGCAAGAATAGTGCTATTATTATAGCTTTTGAATGTAGTGTACCCTTCCCCCATTAAGGAATTTCTGATGGGCCACACTGACGAGGGATTTTGTTATTTGTTACTGATCTGGGACCCTACTAGGACAGCAAATCTTAGTTTAGTGCTAGGCAATGAGTTAAAAATTATTGAACCTGTTTTATGTGCAACAGCAGTATAAATTCCTAAAGATTTCAGATTGAGAAGAGTATTATCTCTCATCTGGTTCTAAGTTTTGGAGGATTTCTGCTATACCTATTTCTTCCAACAGTCAGAGACACCACCAGGCTTTATCTGTTTGTCCCTGGCACCTAGCATAGTGCTTGTCATGTGGATCTTTAGTGGCTGTTTGATGTATGTTTGTTGAAAGAATTGAAATGGGCAATAGTAGAATGTGAAAAGCAAATCCTACCATAGTGCTGAATAGTTTCTGGAAGACTTCCCAAAAATTACCCACATCGCTTCTGTGTGCCAGATTGCTAGTTTGAGACCTAATATTGTCTCATTTTACCTTCATAACAACTCTAATGATATCTCCATCTATCATCAGGGCCTCTTGCAATGACAGAGGGCACACTGCTCTGTCAGGGAGCTTTGTGCTTGGGATTTACTCAGATTCAGGCTCATCTCACCCCAAAGCTCCCATACTTGCTTGAGTGCCGTCTTCTGTTTTCAAGATGCTATATCACATCATGGGGTTTTCCTTGTAAATGTCCTAGTACTCAAGTTCTAATGCTGCTTGAATTAATGGTATCACTGACATGAGGGGAGAAAGGTACCTGCATAATGGACAGAGCATGGTCTCTGCCCTCACGGCACTGACTCTTACCGTGTAGCTGTTTGTCTTGGGCAAGTTGCTTAGACTTGCTTCTTGTATGGAGACAGAACAGTTAGGAGCTGGCACCTTGTACTCCCTGTTAGGAGCTGGGCTTGTACTCCCTTCACTGTGCTCTATAATGTACTCTACAAGGCCAAGTCAGTGCAGGTGTTGGAAAGCGGAGACAATAGTACAATGCAGTACTATATTGAGACAATAGTACAATACAGTACTATATTGTACTATATATGAGTACAATAGTTTGGACTACCTTTTTCTTAGCTTTGGAAAACTCTTTTTAGGTATTTCACCACCCACCACTCACATATTGGTATCGTTTCCACAGAGCAAATTATTTGTTCGGCTTGCAGAATTGAGTCTGGTGACTCAGTGATTCATATGCCTGAGTATGTTAATTCCTTGGCATCGATTCATATTATTGCCTGACCCTGATGGAGGATACTGTGAAAAGCCTCTGCATCAGCTCTGAACCCCCTTTACTCTCTGGGGTGGACCTAAACCCTCAATGCTGTTGGTGTCCTATGCACAGAGTGTAGTAGGGTGGAGCAGGGAAGAGCTTAGACTTAAAAGTGAATTGATAGTATGACTTTAGATAGGAGTGTGCTTGTGTATATGTTGATTGATAAAAGTGTAATGTGAACCAGGAGTGGAGGCACCTGGCTATAATCCTTGCACTATAGGAGTCTAAGGCAGGAGGATAGTATACTGGAGTGCAGCTTGGGTAACTTAGTAACTTCGTGAGCGAAGAAAGTGCTCTAAAGTATATAACTGCATGTATGTTTAAGTGTGTAAGATAGACAACCATATTGTTGGATCATCGAACAGAACTGTTTGCAGTCTCACTGTTTAAATGTCCACTTTGTATGCTTTAATTTTGTAACTTGACAACTATTTCTAAGATGACAATATGTAATTTATCAAGTAGTGATTTCTTACTGTTTATTTTTTTGAGATTCTGTATTATTCCTACCCTTTTTCTTTTTTGCTTTTTTCCCCTCTTTAAATAAAATTTTAAAAAAAGATATATCATGTACAGCTATACATTGTGATAATTACGTATATTTCAATTGTACGAATAAATAATAAAGAACAGAAATCATATCTATATTATTAATATGATTTTGTTTTTCAGTAGTAGCATTATGGGTATTTTTAAATTGTTTTGTATTTTCTGAATCTTTCCACAATGAGCATCTATCTATCTATCTATCTATCTATCTATATCTATCTATCTATCTATAGTTTTGTTTCATTTTGTTTTTGGTGGGCCTGAGGATTGAATGCGGGGCCTCCACACTAAGCTATATCCTCAGCCCTTTTTAAAAAAATTATTCCCCCGCAGCCTCGCCAACATTTGTTATCAGTTGATTTTTTAATGGCAGCTGTTCTTTCCGGAGTGAGATGAAATCTCAATAATATTTTAATTTGCATTTCTTGAATGACCAGTGATGGTGAACATTTCTTCATGTATTTATTTGCCATTTGTATATCTTCATCTGAGAAATGTGTGTTCATCTCAGATGCCCATTTTTGGAGAGGGTCTTTGAATTTGGGGGGCTTGATGTTTTTCAATTCTTTGTCTAAGTGGTTGTTGGCAAAAATTCTTTCCCATTCTGTGGGTTTTCTTTTCATTCTATTGGTGATTTCTTTTGAAGTGCAGAAACTTTTCAATAATATGGGATCCCAGTTATTGATTCTTTGAAGTGTTTTCTGTGCAGTTTGTGTTTTGTTCATGAATTTTCTGCCTACCCTTATGTTTCCAAGACTTCTATTTATCTTGTCTTCCAGTAGTTTAGCGTTTCTGTTTTAGTATTTAGATCTTTGATCCATTTAGATTTTAGTTTTGTGCATGGTGATAGGCATGGATCTAGTTTCAGTCTTCAGCATGTGAAGAGCCAGTTTTTCCAACACCTTTTATTATAAGAGGCTGTCCTTCTTTCAGTGAACATGTTTAGCACCTTTGTCAAATATCAGGTGGCTGAGTCTCTTTGTAGTTGTGCTTGCATCTTCTAATCTGTTCCATTGCTCCGCAGGTCTATTTCTTTGCCAGTACCAAGCTGATTTTATCACTGTGGCTTTGTAGTATAGTTTCAAGTCAGGAATTGAGATGCCTCCTGCCTTGCCCTTGCTATTCTAGGTTTCTTCTGTTTCCAAATGAATTTTAGGAGTATTTTCTCTAGATCTGTGAGGTATGTTAATGGTATTTTGCTTGGGATTGCATTAAGTCTATATAACAGTTTTGGGAGTATAGCCATTTTCAAAATTATGGCTCATATTTCCAGAACAATACTGAATAGGACATCCTTGTCTTGTTCCTGATTTTAGAGTGAAAGCTTTCAGTTTTTGTCCATTTAATATAATGTTGGCTGTTGGTTTGTCATAGATGGCCTTTATGAGATTGAGATAGACACTGTGAATTCTGAGTTTCTGAAGGTTTTTTTTTTTTTTTTTAATCATGAACGTGTGTTGGACTTTATGGAAAGCTTTTTCTGCACCCATTGAGATGACCATATGTTTTTTGTTTTTGGCTCTGTTGATGTGATGTATTTATTGATTTGCATATGTTAAATCATCCCTGCATTCCTGTAATGAATCCTGATTGGTTATGATGCATAATCTTCTTGATGATTTGCTACATTCTATTTGCCAGCATTTTGTTGAGAATCTTTGCATCAATGTTCATTAGTGAGATTGGTCTATAGTTCTCCTTTTTGGTTGGGTCTTTCTCTGGTTTTGGTATCAGAGTAATACTTGCCTCCAGGAATGATTTAGGGAGGATTGCTTCCTTTTCAATTTCATTGAAGACTTTAAGAAGTATTGGCATCAAATCTTCTCTAAATTTCTTGTAAAATTCAGCCATTAATCTGTCAGGACCTGGGCTTTTTTTTGTTGGTAAGACTTTAATCATGTTTTCAATTTCAATAGCTGATATTGGGTTGCTCAAAATTGTTATATCTTCTTAGTTGAGCTTTGATAGTTCATATGTTTCTAGAAATCTGTCCATTTCCTCTGTGCTTTCTCACCCTATGTGAGTAGAAATTTTCAAAGTTCATGATCTTTTGAATTTGGATGGGATCTGTAGTGATTTCTCCCTTTTCAGTCCTTATTGTGTGAATTTGAGTTTTTTCTTTCTTTTTCTTGATAAGATTGCCTAGAGGTTTATCAATTTGTTTATTCTCTCAAAAAACCAGCTCTTTGATTCATTAATTCTTTATATTTTTTTTCATTTCAATTGTATTAATTTCTGCTCTAATCTTTACAATTTCCTCTTTTCTATGAGCTTTGGGTTTGACTTGCTCTTCCTTTTCTAGGAGCTTGAGATGTAGCATCAGTTGTTTATTTGTGCTCCTTTGTTTTCTTGATATGACAATTTGTTGCTATATATTTTCCTCTCAAGACTGCTTTCATTGCGTCGCAAGATTACAATATGTTGTATCAGTATTTTCATTGAATTGTACCATGCTTTATCTCTTCTTTAATTTCAGCTGTAGCCCACTGGTTGTTCAGAAGGTTGTTGTTTAATTTCCATGTATTTATGCTGGTTTTGTAATTTCTTTTTCCATTAATTTCCAATATCAGTGCACTATGGTCAAATATTATGCGTGGCATAATTTTGCTCCCTTTGCATTTCTTTAAGAATGCTTTATGGGTTAATATATGGTCTATTTTCGAGAATGTCCCATGTGTAGCTCAGGAGAATGTGTTCTGGTGTGGTTGGGTGAAACACTTTGTAAACATCCATTAAGTCCATTTGCTCACAGGTATGATTCAGTTCTATTTTTTCTTTGCTGACTTTTTGACTTTGATCTATCTCTTTGTGACAGTGGGGTATTAAGGTCTCCTATTACAATTGTGTTCATGTGTATTTGATTTTTTATATCCATTAGTATTTGTCTTATATAGTTGGGTGCTCCTGTATTTGCTGCTTATATATTTATAATTGTTAGTTCTTCTTGAAGTTTTCCACTAACAAGTATGTAGTGACCTTCTTTATCTCTTTTAATCATTTTAGGTTTGAAGTTCTCATTGTCTGCAAATAGAATAGCTACCGCTGCTTTTTCCTGGGTTTCCATTGCATGGAATATTGTATTTCATCCCTTGACTTTTAATCTATGAGTTTCCTTTAGAGTCAGATGTGTTTCTTGTATACAGCATATTGTGGGATCACATTTCTTGATCCATTCTGACAACCTTTTTCTTTTGATAAGTGATTGAGGCCATTTACATTTATGGATATAACTGATATGTACTGGCTCAACTTTGCCATATTATGTTTCTGTTTTTTTTCTTCTTTTCCCCCTTGTTTAATTCATTACCCTGCCTGGTGGTGTCTTTCTGCTATTGTTCTGGAGATTATGGTCATTTTTGTCTCTATCTAGTATGTCTTTCAATACTCTTTCTAGGGTGGGTTTGGTAGACATAAATTTCTTCATTTGTTCTTTGTAGTGGAAATATCTTGTTTCTCCATTAAATTTGAAAGAGAGTTTTGCTGGGTATATCACTCTGGGTTGAAAGTTGTTTTCTTTCAGGGATTGAAATACCTCACTCCAAGCTCATCTTGACTTGAGTGTTTGTGCTGAAAAGTCTGCTGTGATTCCAATGGGCTTTTCCTGATAAGTGAGTTGTGTCTTTTCTCTAACAGGTGTTAGTATTCTGTTTTTATGCTGTGTGTCTGGGATTCTACTTATTATATGTCTGGGTGTAGATTTATGTTGGTTGTGATTGCTTGGTGTTCTACATACCTCTCTTATCTGCATGTCAGATTTTTCCCTATGTTTGGGAAATTTTCTGCTATTACTTCTGTGAGTATTTTAGTTATGTGATTTGCATTGACTTCTGCATCTTCACTAATGCCTATACTTATATTATTTCTCTTGGCATCATCTTGAAGCTGCTGGATTATCATTTCATGCTGCTTTTTTTTTTCATTTTTTCCTTTTGTTTATTTAAAGAGAAACAAAAGCATGTAAAGGGTAGAGATAATACAGAATTTCAAAAAAAAGATAATAAGAAATCACTAATTGATGAATTACATATTGTCCTCTTAGGAATAGTTGTTCAAGTTACAAAATTAAAGCATACAAGGTAGATATTCAAACAATGAGAGTGTAAACAGCTATGCCTGCATGAATCTCTACATAAATTTCTATCCTTAGCAAGACAAAACAAAACAAAGTCCTATAAAAACATGAAACCAAAAAGTCATATAAAACCACAGTACAAGGTGATCTACAATGATTACTGTGTTGTTTCTTATTATCTTCAACAGAATTGTCTATATTATCAGACATAATTGCATATAGCAGTATGATTGAATATAGCAGTACATAACAATATTAGTAAAAACAAAACATTGAGACAGTGTAAAACTTCAAAGGCAGGTAATAATCAAACCAGAGTGGATATTCCAGTGAATCTTGTCATCTTCAGTACAGTTGCCTATACTCTCAGACTTGATACTATCAATCATAACAGCTTTGAATAAAATCTATCAATACAACACAGCGATCCAACAAATCAGATTTGATTACAGTCAGTAATGGTAAAACAGTGTAGGTTTTACAGAGCTTTAGATTAAGTTAATAGGAAATTAAGGATGATTACCATACTATCTCCTGTTATTTTCAGGATTGCTGTCTGGGCCCTCAAATCTAGTATAGGTAGAATGACTGGAACAGAATATAATACATCTAAGCAGAGTAGTGTGAGTAATGAGGGTTTTAAATCCTGGTGCACTACTAACAATATAGTGTATCAAGGCCATCTATGTTAGAGATTCTAGTTATCCTTCTCTGCCTCATTTCTGCTATGCTATTTTTCTGCCTTTGTCTAGTTTTTGGTTTCATTCTACTGCTTGCCCCACTCATTGAGGCCTTTCTACCACTGTTCCTAAAATCCTGGTATTTTTTTTCTCTCTCTAGAATGTCCTTCAGTATTCTCTGTAGGGTTGGATTGGTGGTCACAAACGCTCCCAGTTCCTCTTTGTCATGGAAGCATCTTGTTTCTCCATCAACTTCTAGTGACAGTTTTTCAGGGTACATCAGTCTGGGCTGGAGGTTATTTTCTTTCAGGGCTTTGAATATTTCACTCCAAGCTCTTCTTGATCTGATGGTCTGTGTCGAGAAGTCAGCCGTGATACTGATGGGCTTACCTTTATAGGTAATGTGTTTTTTTTCTCTGACGGCTTTTAATATTCTGTTTTTATATTGGATTTCTGGTATCTTGATTATTATATGTCTGGGTGTAGCTCTGTTTTGGTTGTAGGTGTCTGGAGGTCTGTATGCCTCACATAACCAAATGTCATTTTCTTTTCCCATGCTTAGGAAGTTTTCCTTAATTATTTCAGTGAATAGCCTTTGTAATTTGCCTGTATGTATTCCTGCTTCTTCATTTACATTTCTTATTCTTAAACTGTAGATTCTCTTGTTATCTTGTAGCCTTTGTATTGTTACTGCCTGTTTCCATGTTATTTTTAAGAGATCTTTCCTTTCATGATCACACATTGCAAACTTGCCTTCAAGTTTTGATAGTCTATCCTTAGTTTCTTTTAAGGAGTTTTGCCAGCTTTCAGAGGAGTTTTTAATTTCCTGGTAGTCTCTTTGAATCTGCTTCATGTATTCTATATTTTCTTTATTAAATGTTTCTCTCCTTTTTTTGTGTTCCTCCCTTCTTTCTGTCTGTATCATCCTGAGAGATGCTTCCTGAGAGCATTTCTTTTATTACTCTACTCATATCTTGCTTTACCTGATTTAATATTTCAGTTTTGAGCTTGTGTACAATGTCCCAAAGGTATCTTTTAATGTCTATTGAAGCCATGTCTGATGTTGCATGTTTACCACCCTCAGTCTCCCTTGTTTTTCCCTCTCCTGGATCAGTGCTCTCAGGGTTCTGTGCTGGGGGCCTCCTCTTGCCTGTCTCTCCTGTCATTGTCCCGGCTTCCTCCACACAGGTTACAGTGCAGGTCCCAACCCCCTTCCCTGTTGGCCACGGTTCCTGCCAAGCATGCAGGCAAGGGACCTCTGCCCTCTCCTACCTTCCCCTCCCCACTGGGCCAGCCAAACTTCAGGGGCCTTCACCTGGTTAGTATGTGTTAGGCGCAGGAAATCAATTTCAGATGGCTCACTGAGTCCCGGCCAGGGGCGTGGCCCAGTCCAAGCAAATCCCACGAATCTGCTCTGCGGAGGGAGCAACCAGCTGAAGTCACTGTTGCTTCCAGTTCAGGATCCTCCTGCCTGATTCCAACATGTCACCCATTTGGTGGCACTCTTCCCGTGGGGGGGGGTCTCATTCCCAGCACTGACTGTGGATTAATGAAGGTCCCTTCTCTGGCTCCGCTCTCTGTTGGGCTCACCAACTCCCAACTTCAGTGCTGCTGTGGTTCCTGTGAGTGGTGGCAGGAACGAATTTGGGTGGCTCTGCTGGCCAGCGCGGACTCAAGCTGGTGGAAAATCAGGCCAGCGCAAACTTGGCAGGTCGCAGCGAAAACGCTGTGTTCTGTAATTTTTAGCTGTTTCAGTTATAGTCCTGACATGTTTGATGATCTTTTTTACGTTTTAATTTCTTCCTTTGTCAAGAGGATCCATCTCCCTCTGTCTGGGTTTCTCCAAGGTGTTTTATTCTGTCAAATGAGTTGTTTCTCCCGGGAGGCTTTGTATTTTGTTGCCCACTGATCAGCCATTTTGACTTCTTCCTCTGCTTTGTTATTTTTAGAAGTTCTATCCTTTCATGATCACTAATTGTGATCCTGTCCTCAAGGTCTGAAATTCTATCCTCAGCTTCATTTAAACAGTTTTGCCAGCTTTCAGTAGAATTTTTTGTTTCTTGGATGTCTCTTTGTTTCATGAGTTCTGTTTGTTTTCTATATTGTTCATTCAAAGTTTCAATCAGTTTCCCATGCTGCTGTACTTTTTTAATTTATTTCTTCTCTAGGTGCACTGAGGAACTCCTTTACTAAGGTTGTTATTTCTGTCTTTACATGAGAGATTACTTCTAATTTTATTTCCTCTATAGCCTCATGGACTTGTTTTTTTAATTTTACTTGCTATCTTTTCAGAGATTTCAGGTGTGTTATTTTTGGAGTCCTCTATTTCAATGTCTCCTGTACTTGCTCCTGGTGGACTAGCTGTTTGAGATTGCGTTTTGCTTTTTTGTTTTGCCATTTTCCCCTTTGGGGTTAATATTTGGTCCTTCAATCCCACTAGTGTCAATTGTTGGTAGTGCGTATGTTAGGTTTCTACTGTCAGGTTGATGTTTGTCCAATTCCTGGGTCCCACAATGAGGAGGTGGGTCAGTCACCTGAATTCCCCCTGCAGGGCCTGTTGGGTGAGTCCTATGTTCTTGGTAGGCTAACAAGCCTAGGAGTACTGATGAAAATCAACCCCTAGTTCTGCTGTTATTATGTCTTCAGGTTGCTCAGAGCCACCAGATCTCCATTTATTGTGTTTATCTCAGCTGGGACCCTGCTGTGTCTCTGGGTATCCCACAGGCCTCCTTAATTTTCTTCAGGTTGGGGGAGGCCTGATTGGCACCCTTCTCAAGCTACCTGATATTCTCTATGTGGAGGAAGGACTCACCCACCTACTTGCCAAGCTTGCCTATGGCCTACTTCTGGAGGGGGCTGTGCCACTGAAGGTGGCAAACTCTATTCCTATTTTAGGGGCAAAGTCTCCTCACTGATAGAAGCCTGCTAAGTTCTTCTGTTTGGATGAGTGGTTGCTGAGTCTCCCCTTGATACTGCATGGTTAACCTACTGCAGTCCAAGGTTCTGGGGGAAGGTGGGAAGCTGAGGATCAACAGCAATACCAGGTCCAGGAGGTGCGGGGGGATCCCTCATGGCAACAGTGGGACTGTGGGGGCACACAGTGCAGGCTGGATTTCCTAGGTCCTGAGGTGGGTAGTCAGGACAGTGGGGACATGGAAGGGATTTTTCAAGATTTAGCTTATTACAAACCATTCTGCTATCAACATGGGTATGTATACATTACTGTGGTATGAAGCTTTTAATTCTTTCAGAAGATACCAAGAAGGGGAATAGCCAGGAAGAATGGGCCCACCAATCCTAGTGTTTTGAGGAATCTCCACATTAATTTCCACAGTGGTTGTACCAGTCTGCATTCCTACCAACAGTGGAGAAGGATTCCTTTTTCCCCACAACCCCTCCAATATTTTTCTTTTTTTGGTTGATTTCTTGGTGATAACCATTATTTATGGAGTGACATTGAATCTCAATTTTTTTTAACTTATTTTTAAGAGAATAAAACCAAGCAAAATAAAACAGAATAAAGCCAATCAAAACAAAACAGCAAAAGTGATACAGGACTTCAAAACAAGACAATAAAGAAATTAACAGTGGCTACCATAGTGCCTCTATAGTTATCTTCAAAATAGCTATCCATACCATCAGACATTAAAATCGAACCAAATAAAACTGAAGAAAACCATTCAAAACAGTGAAAGTGATACAGGATTTCAAAACAATATAATAGGAAATCAGCAATGGCTAAAGGAGAGGAAATGTCTCAGTGTTGTTTTAATTTGCATCTCTCAAATGAACAGTGTTGCGGAGCATTTTTTCACGTTTTTTGCTGTTTGTATTTCTTTATTGAAGAAGTGCATATTTATCTCAGATGCCCATTTTTGGATTGGGTCATTAAATTTGAGGGATATGATTGTTTTCAATTCTTTATATGTTCTATATATTAATCCTTTGTCTGAGGAACAACTGGCTAAGATTTTTTTTTATCACTCTGTGGGTTGTCTTTTTACTTTATTGGTGATTTCTTTTACTGTGAAGAATGTTTTTAATATGATGAGATCCCAAATGTTGATTCTTTGTAGTATTTCTTGTGCAACTGATGTTTTATTCATGTAGTCTTTGCTTATACTTATGTCTTCAAGAGTTCTACCATTATCTCTTCCATCAGATTTAGTGTTTCTGTTTTAATATTTAGATCTTTAATCCATTTTGATTTTAGTTTAGTGCTTGGTGATAGACATGGTTCTAGTTTTAGTCTTTGGCATGCAGGAAGCCAGATTTTCCACTCCATTTATTAAAGAGCCTGTTTTCTTCCAGTGGATGTCTTTGGCTCCTTTGTCAAAAATAAGATGGCTGAGTGTATTTGGAGTTGTTCTGCATCTTCTGATTTGTTCCATTGATCCTAAGGTGTGTGTTTTGTTTTGTTTGAAATCACAGTAGCTCTGTAGGATAATTTCAAGTCAGGGAATGCGATGCCTCCTACCTTGCTTTTGTTACCCAGAGTAGTTTTTGCTATTCTAGATCTTTTCTGGTTCCAAATAAATTTTAGGAATATTTTCTCTAGTTTTGTGAGGTATGCTAATGGTATTTTGATTGAGATTGCATTAAATATGTATAACAATTTTGGGGAGTAGGGTCATTTTTACAATATTGGTTTTTCCTACTCAAGAGCAAGGGATATCTTTCCATTTTCTCATATCCTCCTCAATCTCCTTTTTCAGAGTGATGTAGTGTAAAGGTCTTTTATTTCCATTACATTGATTCCTAGGTATTTTTGGGGGGATGTTATTGTGAAAGGTATTTTTTCCTAACTTCTCTCTCAGCGAGTTTGTTATTTTTGTATAGGAATGCTATTGACTTTTGAATGTTGACTTTGTATCCAGCTATATGACTGAAGTTGGTTGTTAAATCTAGGAGTCTTTTTATGGAGTTTTTGGGGTCTTCTGTGTAGAGTATCATGTCATCTGCAATCCTACACACTTGGTTGCCAATCCTACACGCTTAAACATACATGTAGTTATAACCTTTAGAGCACTTAATCATTTGCTGTATTCTCTTTGCCAGTATCTTATTGAGGATTTTTGCATCTTCCTTTGTGTGGGAGATTGGCCTGTAGTTCTTTTCTCTCTGGTTTTTTTTTTTTTGGTTTGAGTTCTTTTCTGGTTTGGTATCAGGTGATGCTTGCTGGTAGGAATGACTCTGGTAATGTTTCCCTTTCAATTTCATTAGAGAATTTGAGGAGTAATGTCATTAGATCTTCTCTAAAATTTCAAATTTGTTATAAAATTCAGAATCCATCAGAATCTTTTCTTTTTTGACTTGAATATTTTTTAGGCTGTTGAAATTACTTTGTATTCTGTTTTCACATAACTTTTCCCCTTATGTTCTAATTATATAGAAATCTGAAGTGAAGTCTTGGCATGTAGTTAGAATGCCTGCAGAGTGCCAGGTCTCATTAGTCATCCATTGAATGGGGATGGCAGTTAATACCAATGTGCAGTACCTGCAGCCAGGCACAGTGTTAGGTACCCTGTAAGAGTTCTCTCACCCTCACACATCACTGGGGAAGGAATATACAGATTATGCAGTTGGGCAAAGGAGACTGGAGTTCCTATAGTAGGAAGAATGACCAGTGCTTGTGCTAAGCCAGAGTTTCTTAACCTTTTAGAAACTGAGTTCCCAAACTGCAATCTAAAACCCATTTATTTATCACAAAACTCCAGCACTGCAGTTAAACCTAACTGAGAAAAATCAACTGTTATCCCATGCTGGGTTGACTTGGCTCGTTTGCCAACAGAGAGGGGGCTCTGTGTGCTTGCTGTGGCATCTGTGCCATACATTCACTAACACTGTTCTAAGCACTTGACTTTATTCACATGTTGCTTGTGCATGAAAGCCCATGTTGCATGTGATAACCTGGGGTATATAGAAGTTTGGATCCGGGATACAACCTAAGGTACATTTGACTGGAGAAGGTGTCCCTTACAGCTTAGTGCCCTGTCTCTAGAGGTCAAAGACAAGGCCTAGCCCTGTTTTTATGCCCCTGTTGGATGCATACTGGGTGTGTATATGGGAACCCAGGGTCATAATATCGAGGGCAGGGTTGCCATAGAAAAGAGTTTCTAAGTGGAGCTGAGATCATGAGCTCGAATTCCCTGTGTTGAAAGTGACCAGGCATTCTTGGTGGAGGGAGCAGGATATGCAGATGGTGCCTGGGACATAGTGGAGGATGAAGGGGAGGAGTGGATGAGAGGTAGGCCAGAGCCGGTGTGTGTTGGCACGACGGGAAACATGCCTGGCATAGAGCCTCACTTGCTTCAGGAGGGCATGTGATGGAGGACCTGTTTCTTGGTACCTGTGCTTCAGATGTAGTGATGGGGTATTTGGGGTGAGAAGGTTCTGCATGGCCTCAAGGTTTTAGCTGGAAGTTCATAGGAAGGTGGGTCAGTGCTACCTTAACAGATGTGTGTACTGTTTGAGGAAGTTAGCAGGCAGGTCCTTTGTTCTCAGGGCCTTGAGACTGCACCCCAAGAAGCTGGTCCCACTTGGTTTTCTACCTTGGTTTTCTTTAGCCTGGTGTCTTTTATCGCATTCCATTCTGAATGGGTTTATTGGTTTGAAATGCAAGGACAGAGTGGAGTTTATTAAACTTTAAGAAGTATTCAGAGGATCTTGGTGCTGTCTGTGCATGGCCTAGGAGGAAGGCCGTATCTTCTATCCCAGAGTTGACTCCTGACTTAATACCCAGAGTATATCCAGTAGACAGTTTGAGTTTTAGGAGTATAGTATAAATCAGAGGTAGGAAAAGTTGTAAAGTTTAATCAATGTGTTCTAGATTAGGATAGTGCCACAGGCTTAAAGAATAAAATAAATACAAGAAAACATTAGACATAATATGTTTTATAGATTACTGTGTAGGGAGAAGACCTGTGTGTGTGTGTGTGTGTGTGTGTGTGTGGTTTGGAGTGTGACATTTACACATGCAGGGGCATGAACACCCAGAGCAAATGCGGAGTCAGCTGCACAGGCTTGTCCTTGCTCATGCTGACCTGCAGACCTCTCACCCTTGAGTATTATCACTTTCCTCAGAAGATTCTCCTGGCACTGCATACCAGGGCTGTGTCTGTGAAGGGCCGTCAAGTACCTGGGACTGCCTTATCTTCCCAGAATGCTTCTGTGTTAGTTACTTTTTACTCGTTGCTGGGAAAAAAAATGCCTGACACCCAAAATGAAGGAAGGAAAGGTTTATTTCTTACAGCTCTTGGAGGTTTCAGTCCATACCAGTTGGCTCCAAGACAGGGTGGCATGGCGGGACTGCAGTTCATGGCAGCTGCCAACTGCAAGGTGCGAATGGGAAAGAGAAAGGGACACACCTTCTTCCCACCCTTACATCATATTCTGGCTCTACCCCTGGGTGGGTGAAACACTCATACCACCAATCCAAATGCTAGACAGTGAATTAGAACTAATCACAAATGCATAATTTCATGAGGCTTAGGGGCCACTGATACAAACCATGACAGCTTCTCTTTGTCAGATATGTCATCTGTGTGTTTAACTGTCTGCTTTCCTCATTTCTGTCCTCTGCCCATGTACCTTGGAAGTATGATCTCCAGTCTGCTAGCCTAGCACCTGTCCATCTATGTGACAAGAGCAAACACTCACTGCAGAAGGAAAAGAGGGGGTCCAGGGAGGGGTGCAGAGGAGACCCCTGTACCCTTGCAGAGTGCAGGCATCTGTTCTGGGTGCATGTGTGACTGTTTTCTAGCCTATGATGGTAGGAGAATCTCTTAACCTGAGACTTTAGGGTGCTTGGCATCTTAGGTGAATCCCTAACCTGGGAGGAAAAGCTCACAGGAAACCCAGCCAAGCAGAGTAAGTGGGGGAAGACATTGCCAGCAGTAGGAACATGACAGGACGCAGAAAGCCTGGGAATGCTTACAAAGCTTGGGGATAGCAGAGCCCACTGGCTGAGCACTCCTGGAGGTGGCTTACAGTCAGGGAATGGGAGCTCCTCCTGCTCTCTGCTGTGCTGTATGCTCTCCTTACAATGGGTCTTTTTGTCAGTTCTGGGCTTCACATTGTGAGAGGCCTTTTATCAGACTGTGGTGGGTCTGTCATGGTGTCAGGATGCCTGAGGGCTGCAGGAGACTGGAAGGAAGGTGGAGAGGTTAGGGTAGGAAAGAAGGGGTGTTGGTGGGGTTTGCCTCTGAGCTGGCTGTGGAGGATGGTGAGAGTGCCTGACGAGGGGAGAGAGTTCACATCCTGGCTCTAGGAATCCCGGTTTTTCTGGGAAGTCTTTGGCCCCCTGACCCTAATTGTTGTTCTATACTGTTTTCCTACCATGTATGTGCAGAGACTAGGAAGGACCTGAAAGGATGATATGAGTTAGGCTTACAATGGGGCCAATACTCTGCCTCTTCTCTCCCAGATTGCCTGCACAGAGCCTGTGTTAAGACACCTGAGAGCTTGGTAGAACTTTCCCTTAGCAGGAATAGGTGGCCTGAAAGCCTGTGAGTTCCCATCACTAGTGGTGTTCTTGCCCAAACTAGCTGATGATTATAACAACTACTTCCTTGAATATTTCACTGTGTACCCCATACTGTCCTCTGTGCTTTTCCCACACTACCAACTAGGTGCTAATCTTCCCATCTGACCGATGTAAGAAGCTGACTCCAAGTGCAGGTAACACATCCTCCAGGGCAAGCTAGGAAGGGAGTGGAGCTGGTCTGTCTGCAGGAGAACATGATCAGAGAAACTTTGCCTTTGAGGGGTGGGTAGACTAAAAGCTTTCAGGTCCTTCACGTGGTCCACTTCTAGAGTACATGCATGGCTGTGCAAAGAGAAGCTGGAGGGGCTGCCCTGGGCACTGATGGAGGGTACCTTTTAAGGGCACAGCACTGGCTCTAACAGGACAGGTGGGCAGGTGTCTCCAGGGAGCAGAGGGAAGGGCAGTCACCCTCACAGCAGTGAGCTAGTGTCTCAGCATCCTTTGAAGTGGGCAGGAAGACTGCCCAAGTGGCTGCTTGATTGCAAGTTGGACTTGCTCTTTTCCTTTCTGTTTCCTCACCTGTAGGATGCCTTTGTAGGATGTCTTTTCTAGTTTAAGACAGTCTCTGTGGTTTTTGTGACAGCACGGCTTACCTTGTGAAGGAGTGCCTATACTTTCTTCCTCAACAGCCCAGAGTCTCATGTTGCATGCTAACGCAGGTTTCCAGACAGATAATTTGTTTTATTTTATTTAAAATATGATACATATGTATGTATGTATTTAATTTTTGGTTAAATTTTTTTATTGTTACATGTTTGCAGTACATACATTTTACAGTTATCTTGGGGAGTGGGTACATGTACATAATAGGGCTTGTTTCATTTTTTTTTCTTTCCTATTCCCTCCGCCTCCCTCCTTCCTCCTTTAATTCTCCTTTCCCCTTTTTCATTCTTGTTGATATCATTAAGCTTGGTTCATGTTTATAGAATATACTGTTTACATTCATTGAGGTTATTAGGATCCTGTACATAGCTTATCTTTGTTCTACTTATTTTCCTATCCCCTCCCGACACCCTTTACCCTTGGTCCCTTGGACCCCTTCTTATTTGTGAGAGATCATCTAAGAATCAGTGTGTTATGTACTTTGCTGCTTCTTCCCAAACTTTGCTAAAGCATTTAGTTTTTATCCTGTAGTTTTGGTGGCTGATCTGACGTGTGATGCTCTTTTTTCTGTGATGGGTTATTTTTGTTGGCTCTTGCCTTCTTTTACTTCACTGCTACTTGGTTACTACCTCTCTTTAATTCTTGATTTCTATTTCTATCCTCACATTCCTGTATCTCTTTTGATACCCAAATTTTCTTGAAACCATCCAATGAATGGTAATTAATCCTTTGCTGTCATTAAAACCTTGCTTCTCATGGACCAGCTCTCTTAATAAACCAGTCATTCCCCCACCTGTCCTTTTTTCTTTTTAATTAATTAATTTTTATTAGTACACGTTTGCAGTACACAGTGATTGCATATACCATGGGGAGTTGGTCCATGTGGGTAATGTATCTGAGTACTCTTGGTCCCCTGCTCCTTTCAACTCTTGGTCTCCTTCCCATTGCAGAAGCTCTGTTTTCATTTTTTTTTCAATTCTTTTTTTAAAAACCTTTTCCTTTCCCTCCCTTCCCTCCTTCTATCTCTTATCCTCCCCTCCCCCATTGAAGATGATCTCCCTACTTCCTGTTCTCTATCTTTTAGTTTGCTCTTTATTTATATATTTTTTGGGGGAATTGTCTATTTTTTCCCACAAGATGGTGAAATAATGTGATACTGTCAGTTTGTAAAACATCTAGATTTGTGTAAGCTGGTGCCGTTGGCAATGCTTAGAGACAGCCAGTATTCACTGAGCTCTGTTATAGTCCACATCTTTGAACTGCTTAGCTGATCACCTCAGTCACATGTGTCTGTCTCCCTCATTTCCAAAGAGGACAATGGTAACTTTTTCACTGGGTAATGTGAGGATTAAGGTACATGTATGCAAGTCTGGCACATATGAGGAATTTGGTGAATAACTAAGTAAATAAATGGATGCGATGTGGTTTCTGAATACCTTTCAGGGCCACAATCCCCTGGGTCTGTTTCTTTTTGTTAGCACCCCTTTTTAAGGAAGCAAGAAGAAATGAACATGGTCCATTAGATGTGTGCTACCCAGGTCTTGGACACTTGATTGAGCTCACCTCTGGCCAGGAAACGTTAGTGTTAGCCTGTTTTGTGTGCATAGCATAGGTGGCTTTGAGTTCTTGCAGTTAACAGGGCTCATACAGCTTTTCCTTTCACGTGGACCTCATACTAGCTAGTGCCTGCCACTGAATTACTGTGAGGTTAATTTTTGGTTTTAGGGTTAGGGTTAGGGTTAGAGACCAAGACTTTATATTTTAACTCTGCTATTAAGTAGTACCTTCATGGAGAAAGTAAATGTAACAATTTTGGAAATATCTGAACCTTGAATTCAAGAATTTTTCTTTAGTTTGTGACTGTGGGTAAGCTATTTAATTTTTCTAAGCCTCAGCGACTCAGCGCAGAAACTTGGTTCCCACAAGGGGAAAGGTAGGAACAGCAACTAGTTGTTCCTTCCTCAAGCCTGAAGGGACAGTGAGAGGAGGGTAGTAGTGTAAAGGAGGTTAGTAGCATAGCCAGGAAGCTGAGCTTTTCTACACAGATCTGAGAAGGCTGTGGGGCCTTGTAGGGAGAGAAGCTGTTTTAGTAGCATTTGGCTCCCCCTGTTGGTGGCTAAAGACAAGCATGTGACGCCAGAGCAGAGTAACTGATGGTAGTTAATTAGTTCTGTGCACTCACAGGCCAGGTGAGATGCAAGCTCATGGGAACAAGCTATGAATATGCCATGGCCATGATCAAGTCATGAATAACTGACCCAGGGCTGTGGAGGGGACTTTGCAGTAGTCAGCAGGCTCAGTATACCATTTCCATGGGTTCCTCATTGTCTTTCTGAGGCTGGCTGGAAACAGGACCCATTGCTCAGGAATGGGCAGAGATTGTGTGTGGTCTGTGAGTTGTGTGGGGGGTGCACTGATGGGAACTGTGGGAGGGAAATGGTATGGGGCTCTCTGGGGGGCCCAGTGCCACCTGCAGCCAGGCAGCACAAGGGTACTCTATTGTCCACCAAGGTGGAGTGTCTGTACAGCCTGTGCTTCCTTTGTTACCACCTGTGCTGTGTATGAGAGAAACCTTGGCTTGAAGTAACCATTGCTGTCCACAGCACTTCAATCAGTCTGTGCCCAAAAGGCATCCAACCAAGTCCTTTTCCCTGTAGCACTCAAGACCATAGAGATAGGTAGATTTTCAGTGAAGCCTGGGAATGTGCACCACCCCCATAATTCTTTTTCTGCAGATTATTCCTCTTCTTGAATACACTTCCCCACTAGACTTGGATTTGTTACTTTTTAAAAGTGATATACTAGAGAAAATATTCATTGTGGAGAACTTTAGTTTATAAGACCAAAAAAGTAATGAATTTTATTTTTTTGGCTGTTTTGCAACAAGATCTTCTTGCTGGTCTTGAACTTGCATTGATACTCCTGCCTCAGCATCCTGAGTACTAGGATTACAGGCATGTGCCACCACGCCTGGCCACATTTATCAGCCAGAATGACCTGCTTGCTAGGAGTAAGGTGACTCTGCTTGAAGCTCAGTTACTCTAACAATAGTAGCTCTTTTTTATGTTTCATCTGTAAACAGGGGCAAGAACCTTGCAACAGCTCTTGATTCTGGAACATTCTTGGTATTTTGAGTTATTTCATTACAAGTGCTTTTTATTGTTTTGGCTTTAAGACTGCCTGCATGTCTTCTTGGGGGATTGGTAGTTCTCATGTTGTCTCAGGCTTATCATCCTTACTGTTGTTATTATTATTTGCAGAAAAGTTGTATGGTGACTTCTTGAACTGGAAACTGGAAGAAACCCTGGCCCACTTCCCTCTGCAGCCTGGGAAAGTGGCCACTCTGGCCATCAGCATCAAAGCCAAGCTGGACTTTTCCTGCCAGGAGAACCTCCTCCAGGACCTCAGTGACGGTGAGCCCCTAATTTCAATTAGTACATCCTGATCCCCTGCTGCTTAGCACCTGCTGTGCAGTCTGTAATTCAAGAGTAGGTCATTAGAGCTGCCTGAGACTTCTCTTGGGCACATTGTTAACAGAGTGTGTTACAGGATGTGTCTGAAAGTAATAATAGTACATGTTAGCTGAATGATTTCTTAATTTTCAGTCTTTATTGTTTTGTGCTCATTTTCTAGGAGGTCATCCTAAATGAGTGAAATGCAGGAATTGCTGCCTTTTTTCCAGTGGAACTGCTGTGATCCTATAGATAACAAATTGGTTGTGACAGTAAAGGGCTCCTTCTGCATTTAATGATTTCTGTAAGGAGAACGGAGTCTGGGGAAATGGGAATTTGTACTAGTTGTGATGTTAGGACTAGGTGATTGGAGATAAGGCTTCACAGACCACTTATGCCAAGTAATCAAGTGTGGTTTATACTTGCATTTGCAGGTGTTATTGGGTATATTAGTCCGTTCAGGCTGTTGTAACAAAATACCATGGAGCACCTGGTTTAAACAACAGAAATTTATACTTCTGGAGGTCTGAGATCAGTGTGGTGGATTTCTGGTAGGAGTCCTCTTCCTGGTTGGCACATGCCATCTTATGGCTTGGGCTTCATGTGGCACAGAAAGCCCATCTGTCTGTTGTTGGTTTGTCTTCTTAAAATGGCCCCAGCCCATTACATCTGACCCTGGCTTTAGGAGTTTATTTGCTCACTAACAGCTCTGCACAGGCCCTGCTTCCAAATGCAATCGTGTTGTGGGCTGGGTCTTCAATATATGAACTTTGGGGAGCGGCACAGGTGTTCAGTCCCTAATGGCTACTGCTGGAGGCAGACAATGGATTCTGTCTGTAGAGTTTACCAGTTAGGTAACTTTAGGCGATGGACTTAACTTTGTGCATTAGTCTTTGGATCTACAAATCCTATTTCTAGGGTGTTGTGAGGATTTGCACAGCACTTGGAACAGAACCAGGATTCATCATGAATAAGTGGTTGGAATACCTGACACTAGGGATGTCACTTAGGTGTGGCTCCTTTTACCTGAAAATGCCCTGTATGGCCTCTGGGAGTGGAGGCTAGACTTGGGCCTGATCAGGACATTTTGTGGGTGAAGAGTGGGTCCCACAGCTTGGGGTACAGAAGGTGCAGTGGCTCAAAGACTGGGTGTCTGTCTGTATGTCTTGTCTACATGTGTCTCTCTCTCTGGGAATAGGATTCTGTTTCCTGGCCAGTCTGCCCCAGCATTTTTGCATGCTCAGGAATGATGTCATCATGTTGAATACCAGCGACACAGGAGTTATGAATTTTGTTCTCCTCTGATAGGAAGTTGCCCTCCACATTATTCACTTCTCTGAGGAGTTGATGATTTTGTCCCAGGAGTATGCCCAGCTGGTTTCTCCCAGCCTTTTTCACTTGCTCTTCCCTCACCCATATCTGTTTGTCCCTCTGTTCTGTATGCTCTGCACCTGCTTCTACAGTGTCAGTTCAACTGCCCTCTGGTGGCAAGGTTTCCCTTGATGGCTTAGTGAAAACAGCTGCTTCCTTGTCCCTCTTGCTCTTATTCCTCATCTTGCCATTACTTACCTTCCAGAACTCTTCCTTGGCAGCATTCATTTGCTTTGTTTTCCTTCCTGCCTCCTTGCTTAGAATAGGGAACAAGAATCCTGACTGTCTTGTTCAGTGTTGTGTTGCAATGTGGAACGAAGGACTTTGGTGTTTCTAGTATGGATCATGAATGAGAGCCTCTTGCCCTTCTCCCCTTAATGGGGGCTACAAGTTATATTCCTGCACATTTCATGTGAGCATTTCTCTCCAGAAGACCTCTTTAGGGAGCTGTGTTTGCGACTGTCAACTCTCTGGGCAGAGCATGCAGAAATGAACTGCATTAATGTGTTTGTATTAGTGCTCGTATTAAGATCCTACACTCCACTCTGTCTTAGGCAGTTTGAGGCTGCTATAACAAAACACCATAGCCCGAGTGACTTGAACAGCAGACTGATTCTCATAGTTCTGGACCCTCAGAAGCCCAAGGTCAAGGTGCTGGCTGATTTGATTCTTAGTGGAGGACTTCTTCCTGGTTTGTAGAGGGCTGTCCTCTCACTTTGTGCCTACACAGTAGAGACATGGAGCTTTGTTGTCTTTTACTTCTTACAAGGCAGGAAACTCATCAGGGGACATCCTAATGACCTCAGACCTAATTACTTACCTCCCTCAGCCCCTCCTCCTAATGCTGGGGATAAGGCTTCAACATTCAAATCCAGCCCATAATACCCTTCATAAATTTTACTCTCTAACTCTCTGCAGTATTTAAAGAACTATCGTGGGTTCCTTGTGTCATGTGAGTACTTAATAAAACATTCTTTAAAAATTATTAGTAAAGGTAGGAAAACAAGTTTAATGTTGGAGATGTTAACAATTGAAAATGTCACATGGACTTAACATTATATCAGAACTTAAGAAATCATATGAAATGTTTTTTTCCCCCTGTTTGTAATGTGCTTTGTCCACTGAACTGCATTATTTTCTATCAGTAGACTTAGAATTACATAGGTTCTGACTTCTTTTTCCCAAGAAGAGAGTTTGGCAGAATAAATGATGCACAGTTCTGGGAATCTGTCCAGACACTTGTCTCAAGAATGCTTGATTGGATATTATCCCAGGGGCTATGTCTTGGCAAATAAACCTCCAGCTGAGAGTGTTTGCGTGTGAGAAGCCAGGGAGAGGTGTCTGGGGCTGTACTGGTGATCACTGCTTTTACGGTATTCCTGAAGAGATCTTGTAGAAGGCTTTGAGGTGGAAACCCTAACTTTCTGTGTTGTGGCTATTTATGTGCTTTATACAGGCCTGTTTTGTTAGATCATTATAGTTCTGCCTTTGTTACAGAGGCGATAGGACACTCTCTTTATCCTTCTAAAATGAGTGCAGAATTGCAACTTGGGATTTGTAGGCTGGGAATACTTTCTTCTACCTTTGAAAGTAAAAGCTAAAGTAGAACTAGAATTAAGGTTACCAAGTGGTTTGTACAGCAAGGTTGGCCTAATTTCTGGTCAGTTAGAGATAGTACATATGTGGAACAGATCACAGTTATTAATTAGCTACCCTTTTTAGTGATAATGGTTGTTTATATAGTGTATTATAGAATGAGACAGTGTATCTTAATGGGAAAGTTTTATAAGGGAAAAAGGTGGCCATAAGGACCCTTGCAGTTTGGTCCATGGGTGTTACAGTTCAGTATGAGAAATTGTGGGGTCTTCCTTTGGCTCTGATTTGTAGACAGCTCTGAATCAGTGGCGGAGGCTCTTTTGTGGCTCTTGGAACTGGACTGTGACCTCCCTGTGGTTCTTTCTTATACTCTCAGAAACACTGAACAGAACCTGATTTGTTTTTCAGGCATGAGCTCACATTAACTATGGTTGCTGAAATTAGATGCCACTTTTTAACTTTATAGCAATAAATATGGCTGTTGCAGAAACTAGGATACTAATTTCAATGTGGACCTCAGACAGATGAGAGAATTAATATTTATTTAAGCAATGTTAGATATTGTATATAGAGACTGGGCTGACTACTTTATTTGTATTATTTCTATTTAATCTTCCAAACAGCTCTATAAAGAAAATGTTATTATTATAGTTTCCATAGTGTAAAAACATGAGAGAAGACTTTTCTAGTTAAAGGAGATTTAAAGAAATAAAACAATCACATCCTATACATGGACCTTAATTATATCCTGGGTTAAAAAATGAAAGACATTTTTGGGACAACCTGGGAAACTAAATGTGTACTGTGTATTAGGTAATGTTATTGTATCAATGATGAATATATTGAAAATGATAATGACATTGAAATTGCAGTGAAATGTTTTTGTTCTTAGGAAATAAATTCAGCAGTACTTAAGGATAAAAGATAATTATGCCCATGTTTTCTTTGATATAGTTTGGGTAAAAAAGGTGAATATATAGAGAAATAAATGTGTGAATATAGAGAGAAATAAAGAGAAATAAATTATTAAAAATTAGTGGCTTTAGATAAAGGATATGGATATTCTTTTATATAAAGGAGGAAAAGATGCCTTTGTAGCACACTGCTTTGATCTATTTTGTTTTCTAATGAATTCTTAGAAAGCAAATGATTTCCCATATATTTATATTCTTGGGCAACATCTTCTTCTCTAGGGTAAGAGAAGTCAACCTTTTACTTAGAAAATTGTATGTTTTTTGACAACACAATACCCAGAAATCTCTAATTTCTTGGATTGTTTTTTAATTTTATGTTTAGAATTAGAAATGTTGGAATATGGTGATAAACTATTTTATGTTTTGGATATTTTTAATTATCCAGTAAAATTGGTTGGGCAGTTTGTATATGGAAACCAAACACCCTTAATCAAAATATATAACAAAGTAAGATTAATAGAGTATCCTTATGAGTCCCAAAAGATAAGCAGATGCAAACAAACCACTGCTTGCCACATAGACTAATATCATGTAGGAAGAAACTGGAAGCAATTAGTTGATATTGGCAGGCCAAAGAATCCAGTGGGTATTTACTGGACAGTTCAGTGGAGTAAGTTGAGAACAGCAGCTGAGGCTTGAAACAGGGTCTTGCATGTTTCATTAGCAGATGAACGCAAAGAATTCTTCTAGGACAAATTCACATGTTTGAGTACCACCCAAATGCACAAAATAAATAATGCAGGCTTATTAGTCATAAAAGCTAACAAGAATGATTTCTCCTAGAAGTTCATGTAAAATAATCTCATATAAAGGATCAAGGGTTATGCCAGAGGAACATGCTCACAGCTGATGATAATTGTAAAAATAAAGTATTTAAAGTGGGTTAAAAGACATTAAAAAAATTTATACAAAGGAACAGAAGTTAAATTACAAAAGAACATGAATCCTAGTTAGGAAACTTTAGAGATCAAATGGATAGAAATGTGTAAAGAATTCAAAATACAAGAAAAACTGTTCAGTAATGCAGTCTGAAGTGAATTAATGTACCTAATGTAAACATTAAGGGAAACAGAAAATGAAAAAGAGAAGGAAAAAAGAGTGAGAGGAAAACCATTAAAGAGAAAAGTGACATATTTAGGAGACAGGCAAAGAAGATCTAACATATGTATATGATTCCATACATATAGATCACTCACTATGATACACCAAAGATGGAAACCAGAATAAAGGAACCAGAGCATGTTAAACTTCGTAGTTCAAGAAAACTTTAAGTTTAAAAAATAATCCTTGAAAATGTCTATTGAATGGTACACAGTGAATCTCAGAACACTGACCTAGAATGACCAAGACATATTCTAATAAAATTACTAGAGTTGGAAAAAAATCTGTTGGGCTTTCAGACCAAAAAAGCAAATGATTTATGAAATAAAGAAAATCAGATTCCCATTGAACTTTTTGACAGCAACAGTTTATGTCTGAAGTCAACAGAAAAGTGTGTTCAGGTATTAATATAATGAAAATGTGAGTCACAGGGTTTTAGGCATAGCTGTTTTAAGAGGCCAGTCAAACTGTAGGACATAGGATTATATCTTTATGATTCCTTCCTTGAATATCCCACTTCAGGATTCCACTACAGGATATTAAACACAGTTATTATGTAGTCAGGACTCAGTAAGTGTTAGGAGAGAGACTATAGTGTGTCATGTCAGTGATGAATGTCAGTGATGAATGTCCATGCACTACAATATTTTGAAATGCAGGGATCAGGTAGAAATCATATGCAAAAGTGATTTAAAACTGATTTCAATATTATTTTGGTAGAGATAATGCTAGCATTGGTACTGTTATTTGGAAACAGTGGCATATATTAAATGATGTGTTTTGTGATAATCTGATTTTATTTAGGAGTCTGATCTTGAACCAGAATTTTCCTATGGAAGGTAGGAGGTAACTCATGAGTTATTAAATCAAGGAAAAAGTTTCTGGTATGAGTTTCAATCAAAAACAGAAGTCATGAGCTGTTCAAAAGTCAATCTCTCTGTCAATCAGTTCTTTATTTTCTACTCCTGTGCTCTGTCAAAGCTAGAACCTGACCAGCCCGGTAGTATATAGGTGAAACACTTTTTCCCACTCAGTGAAAACAGTGTCTCATGAAACCTACAGCAGGGAACTGTAGGTTCTGATCAGAGAGAGTTCTAAGGTGAAGAGTCACAGGGTTTTAGGAAGAGCATCAGTAAGGATGTTAAATTTGTTTCAATCCATGAGTTCTTAATGCTTCAAAAAAGAATTGTCCACCTTTGGAAAATGATGGCAATTGGCTTTTATGAAAAAGTGATACGTAATGAATATTTATTCTGCTTTTCTGTACAAACTACCACTAGACTATCTCTTTTTTGGGGGAGGGCATTTCTCTTAATAGAAGTACTTATTCCAGTTAAGGTTTGAGAAAGGGATAATAGGATGCCATCATTTTGCTGTCTCTAATCGATGGCTGGATAGAGGAAATGAGCACCCACATGAAATAAGAGGCATTCCCATATTATGTTCGTTCCGCTGGAAGAATAGAGCACCTTCTGGGAGTTAGTAGTACCCCCAGTCACCATTGAGACTCATAAACATTCCTGCTCTGACTTCTAATTTATAGGATTTGGAAAACAAGGAAACTTGATAAACTGCACCATGAAGTGCAGTCCACAGTCCAGACTCCCAGAAGCCCCTCAGTCAGAGGGACAGGCTTTTCAACACACAAATATTGTAATGGGAAAAGGGTGAAGTTGTGGAGATGGACAGTTTCACCACATCATGCGTATACTTAATGCTACAGAATTATACTCTTAGAAGAAATGGTTAAAATGGTAATGGTAAAACAAAACAAAACAAATTAAAGGGCTACCTATAGTTTAAGAGATTTAAGGGGTCTATTTGAAAATAAACTATAGGGTTGATGGCTCCATGCTTAGGAAGTGAAATAGTAAAGAAAAGCAGGGCCAAACAAACCACCAGTCAGGATCCTGGTTCTCTTGGAGGATGGAAGAGATTATGGACGGGTATTAGATGGCTGGCAACATTCTATTTCTTGACTTCTGTGGTGGTTCTCAGGCTATTTACTTCTTAAGAATTCATTAACCTAAACATTTATTTTATGCAGTTTTGTCTATCACTCTTATATTTTACCATAAAATGTTTTTAAAGGAACAAAAGTTAGAAATATTTTAGTCATAATAATTTTGGCTAAGAGACAGCTTTCTTATCTGATTACTTTGGAAAATTATTTTTATCTGAGAAGTTTCTCATCAAGGCATTATCTTGACACTGCAACCTAGCTGCTGTGCATTCTTCTTTGTATATTCGTGCACAGGGAGCTTTTGGTGGGATCGATCTGTTTAGTGCTTTGATTTTATTGGTACTGATGCTTTGGATGAAAACAGCCTTCAGGATCTGCTGTCTCTCAACAGCAGAATGGAAACATCACTTGCTTTTGGTTTCCTTTTCAATTAATTAAATATTTAATTTGATTTTCCTGTTCCCTGTACTTTTTGGCTTTCGGTTTCATAAGAGAAACGTCAGCTTTCTCCACCGACAGTTTCTGTTAGACCCGATAATTAAATGTGGCATTTCATTTTCAATATGGGAAGAAATGATCCTTAAGTCTCACAGATTGAGGCAGATTGCAGATGTCATCTTGTCTAACCAGTTTGTTTTACAGAATAGGAAGCCAAGTCTCAGAAAAGTGAATGATTGTCCAAGGCCTCACACAACAGGGCCGGTACCCTGTGCACCAGTGCAGGTGGCAGGGGAGTCTTACTGTCCCCCTCCTCTCTCTCTTTTAAGGAACAAATAGACCAGTATTTCTAAGCATGTCCTTGTGAGGTGTAGTGACAAAGTACTAGTGTGCTGGAAACTGATGTGTCCATTAAGGTTATATGGATAAATGGAAAACTTGGTTTCTTTTAATGTGACTGTATCTTAGTCACTTTTCTTGTGGCTAGAACAAAATATCTGATACCTGCAACTTAAAGGAGGAGAGATTTATTTTGCCTCATATTTCAATTCATAGTTGGCTAGCTCTAAAGCAGGATAGCATGGCAGAGGGGCATGATAGGGAAAAGCACCTCACCTCCTGGAAGCCCAGAAGCAGAGACAGTGAGGAGCCAAGAAGGGCGTTACACCTTTCCGGGTCATTTCTATAGTTACTCGTCTCTTTTGATCAGACCCCACCTCCTAACAGAACATTTTATAAACTCACTAGTGGACAAATCCACTGATGAGTGTAATGTCCCCATGACCCAATCACCTCCTCAAAGCCCACTTCTATGCACATGAGGCGTTGGGGGAAATCTAGTCATAAACTGTAACAGGCTATGACCCATGTGAAGTGTGTTTCTACCCTCAGGAGTTGAGAAGACAGGGCTGTGAACTCTGTTTGTTAAATTATCTGCTCCTTTCATACCTTGAGAGGGGAAAGTGACTGGTGCAGAGAATTCTCATGAGTTGTGATGGTGTGGGGAAAATATTAAATATTTATCTGTATCATAGTTCTCTTTCACTATTAAACATTCACTCATTCATTCAGAAACCAAAAGCAAGTGTATGTGAGAGTCTGGCTATTGTTACTATGTCATCCTTTAAAGTCCTATTCTTATTCTTGCACCCTCCTGCTCAGTAGATGACCTCTTGTCACACTTAGATGAAGGCATCTTCTTCCTTGTCTCATCTGCTTCATCTCCATCTAGGATACATTTGCATTTTCATTTATTTAATCCTAGAATATTGTTTGGTCTTTCTCTTCAACAGCCCTGTGTTTTCTCTGTGTGTCTTGGTGTACACTCTACACATCATTGGATTGAGCCATTCGAGGAGCCTCCCTATTGCTCCCTGTCTGCCTTCTCAAATTCATTGTCTGTTGCATCTTAGATTTGTCTTAAAAATCAGGCCCTATGTAATTGGGGCTTAACCTCCCTCTTTCCTGTTCCTGTACTCTCTGTGCTAGTCTGAAACTTGGCCTTGAGTGATGTTGTTTCACAGTTGCCAATATACTGGTCTGGGAATGTTTTTCTGGCCTTCATCTGCCTGCTGAGCCCAGCTGTACCCACCTTCTCTTTTGAGACTTTGCAGATCCTACCCCCATTGTCCTTTGGTGGCAAAGGCGGCTCTTGTGTGTCGCTATGGACACCTTAGGATGCTATTCCAGTTTCCCTACATCATCTTTTAAAATTTTGTCCATTTCCAGAACTCAGCACAGGGACTGGCTCAGAGAGTCCCAGGTCGATTCCCCAGAGGAAGTAGTAGCAGCATGCCATGAGTGCAGCAAGTGTTTCAGCCCTATGTTTAGAGAAAGGAGGACAGTCTGGGCTTGGTGGCAGGCTAAATTTTTGGATAAGGATCTTTGAACTGACTGTAGATGAGCCCAATAGCTGTGAGTTGGAGTGGAGGCACTGGGCCACCTTGAACAAAGACAGATCTGGCCCTGTATAGGATCTGGAGTAGCAGAGGACCAGGTGGCAATGGAAGTGTCAAGCAGGTGGTAGGAGGCATGAAGCTCTTGAGCAGTGGTGGTGAACCTATGGCATGAGTGTCACTGCCAGCCGTTTGTTATTACTGAAACTCTAAAAGGTTCACCATCACTGCTTTTGAAGCAGTTTGGATTTTACTGGAAAGTCGCTGGAGAGCAGCTGAAAGATTTTTTTGTTTGTTTTGTTTTTTAATGGTAATAGGGTTTAATGGAGACTGTTGGAAGCAAGTGAGTGGGCTGGATTGGAAGCATTGTGGGGCTTACTGAGTGCAGCAGGTGACAAGTGCAGTGGTACAAGGGTTAGGCATGTAGACAGGGAGGGTGGTGCCTACTGGATGCCAGTGTGGTAATGGAGGCCTTGCAGTGGGCTGGTTTCCTCTTGAAGGGTGATGTTCTCTTACCTTCCCTGACTCACTGCAGGTTGCTGCTGGGTCTGTAGCACAGGATTTAGGAGCAGGGCCAGCAGCCTAGGGAGCTGGGGCTGGACCTGTTCTGCAGCCCATGACCAAGTGCACTCTTCTCTGCCCACTCTCTTCTGCTTGTCAAACCACAGACTGACACTAGTGGAAAGTGGAGTCAGCTCAGTGCTTTGTTCGAAATTGGAGACTAATGTAAAAAATATATTTACACTTGGCATTTCATTACCTAATGCTTCTTTACAATTTAAAGACAACAGAAACTTTGATTTACCATTGTGACAAGGAGCTGATTTTATTTGAAGGCTGTCACTCTTCAGTAGGCTGTGTTCACTTTCCTAACTGATCCTTTCCCCTGATACTGTCCTCTGAAATGGGGACAAGTTATTCAGCATCCTTGTCCTAGTTGACTACTCCCCTTGAAAATAAATACTAATTTTTGTAATTCTCAGTTTTTTTTTTTTTAAAGCAGTGACTCATCTGAATTACCCAGAAGTCAAAGACAAATGTGACTGGAATCTTAATACCATAATATTTCTTGTTTTTCTTTGCAATTCCTAGATGCTTACATTTTTTTTTGCAAACATGTGTTTTTAAGAAGGCCAGGGATTTTACTGAAACCTAGGTTTTCTTCCTGAAGCTGGGGAGTCTAAGGACAGAATATTTACTTACCACACTCACTCTGAGTGTGCTGTTCAGGCACTTCCTGCACATTCTCAAGGTTCGCCAACTGTAGCTGGGAGAGGAGCTCACACTTGTCTTTTGGGGCTGGTATCTGCCTGCACGTCCAGTCCACACCACTTCCCAGCAGATGCTGTCAATCTTGCTCTTTCCACCAGTTGCATCTGAGGGCAGGGTGAGGGCTTGTCTTAATTTCCCTTGGCTGCCTGGCTGTATTCTCTTGCTTTTCCTTCTGCCTCTCTAGCAGCTCTTGGTCAGTTTCACTTGGAGACTTTTTGCTCTTTGTTATTAGATTGCGAGATTCAGGAGGACTTTCTCTCTAAGGTTCTCTTCTACTTTGTTCACTGACTAGTCCAGCCCCGCAGCCCATTCCTTGCCCATAGTATTGTAAGATTTCGATGGAGCTGGGGTGGTGTTCTGGTGGAGATTTGGTCTGTGGCTGCCTCTTCCCTATCTGGTTTTTCACTGTGCCCTTGCTTCTTGAAGAATCCTTGCTACTCCCCTCCCAGCTCTGGTTTCATCTGGAGCTGAGGGAGGCTGCTATTCCCTTCCCAGGCTGAGAAACTTTCTCAGAATCCTTTCTTGTTTGCTCATTGATCTCCTTACAGGAATCCAAGTAGCGCGAGAGCCTTCATATAGTCACCCTTGAGCAATTGAGAGGCCTTGAGCAATTCACTGGTCTCTGGGCCTATTGTGACTTCTGATCTTTGGGCAGCCAGGGAAAGCAAATTTCTGGTTTATCCAGCTCTTTTTCTTACTGTAAGGGTGAGAGCAGTCCTTTTGCCCACTCTTCCTATCTATCTTCAACCTGAGATCAGAGGTTTATATTTAAAATTCAGATTTACATTATTTTTGGATTTTGTTGGGCATTTATCATATTATATGCTTTGTTTGTTTTGCGTTCAATGGGTTATCCACTTTTGTTGTGAAGGTATAAAGGGCTAATGATGCACTGGACAGCCTGCCCATCGTTATATTTAGCCTGTGCCTCCTACCAGCCTGCTGACTCACAAAAAGTAATTTCGTAGCACGGTGGCTCAGCCAAGGGAAAGGTCAGCTTGCTCCTGCTTCCCTGGAGCTCTCAGGAGTACATCTCTGAGCACTGGGCTTTCGTAGCTATAAATGGCTTTGCAGCGCCTCCAAGCTGAATTTTTACCCCAGACATCTAAATAATAACATGTGAAGTGTCCTTATCCCTGGGCTATTGTTTGGCTTGTAGGTGGGGAGGTTGACTCAGGTCTTTAACTTCAGGTTGGAAAATAACTTCCTAAACCACCAGGATGGATTGGTGATCCAGGTATTTGTCATTCATCAGCAACAGGTGATCTTGTTGCAGGCAACTAGAGCCGAAGTCTTCTGGACCATTGAGCTTGTGTCCTCATCATTATCTTCCCCAAGCAAGGTAATGGTGACTCATCATAAGACAAATCAGGCAGGTGTTCAGGCATAGAGGATTGAAGAGCATTGTAGAAAAGGAAGAAAGGGATGCTGTCTGTTGGTCCCTGCAGGTTGGTTTACTATTAGCTCCTGAGGTAGCTCACACCAAGCTTTGACAATTTTGCTTTGAAAGCAAAAGTTCCACACCTTCTCTCAACAGGGCTTTTGTCACAGCCCTAATCCAGGCTCTTACTATTTCTCACTTTTACCATTCCTGTCATCTTTTGATTGGTTACCCAGCTGCTATTTTTGGCTCTTTCCTACTGTCTGGTACATTGTTACCAGTTCCCCAGCAGAACCTGATAGTGTCTGTTGTTTTGTACAACTTCGTTTGGCTTTCCTTAGCCTTGAGGGTGAAGTTTTGAATGTGGCTCACATACTTAAAAAAAATATTTTTTATTTAAAAAAAAAGCAAAATGGAAAAAAGGATAAAAATGATACAGAATTTCAAAAAAAAAGCAGGGAATTAACACTAATTAATATATTGCATATTGTTATCTTAGAAATAGTTGTCCAGGTTATAAGATTTAGGTACAAAAATCAAACAATAAAAGCACAAACAGTTCTTTTGGATGAACTAACAGAGATTAGTTATATAGCTATCTATCTTGTACGTATATACATACACATATATATGCATATACGTAAACCTATATACATATAATCATTTCTCTTCTTTCTTCTCTCCTTTTCCCTATCCCATTTGTTCTTTCCTTTTGAGCACTTTCTTTCCCTTTCATTATCTTAACATTTATTGTACTTTGTGGTTCTTATTACTCTTTCAGGTTTTTTTTTTCCACTAGGGAGACAATATGATATTTACAAATGTGAGTCTGATTTATTTCACTTATGATTATGGTCTCAAGTTGCATCCATTTACCTATAAAAGCCTCAAGATTATCCTTTTTTTTAAAGCTGAGTAATACTCATTGTATAAAAATACTACATCATTTTTATTCATTCTTTGGTTGATGGGTGTTTGAGTTTCCAAGATTTAGCTATTACAGATTTAAGCTGCTATAAACATGGGTGCACATATATCACTGAGACATGACTGTTTCATTTTTTCTGGGAAAACACTCAGAAGGGGAATAGCTGGATTGAATGGGACTTCCAATCCTAGTTTTTTGGGAAATCTCCATATTGATTTCCACAGTGGCTGTACCAGTCTATATTCCACTAGCAGTGGAGAAGGGTTTTTTTCCCCATACCTCCATCAACATTTGTTATCAGTTGATTACTTCATGGCAACCATTCTTTCTAGAGTGAGATGGCATCTCAATGATATTTTAATTTGCATTTGAGCAGTGATGTTGAACAATTCTTCATATATTTATTTGCCATTTGTATTTCTTCATCTGAGAAGTGTGTATTTATTTCAGATGTGCATCTTTGGATTTGAGGGGTCTGATGTTTTTCAGTTCTTTATATATTCTAGATAAAAGTCCTTTATCTGAGGGGTAGCTGGTTAAAATTCTTTCCCATTCTGTGGGTTTTCTTTTCATGCTGTTGGTAATTTCTTTTGAAGTGCAAAAACTTTAAATTGTTATTTTAATTTAATTTTTTTTAATTTTTTTATTTAAAGAGAAATAAAAGCATATAAAGGTTAGAGATAATACAGAATTCCAAAAAAGACATAAACAATAAGAAATCACTAGTTAATAAATTACATATTGTCCTCTTTGAAATAGTTGTTCAAGTTACAAAATTAAAGCACACAAGTGTAAACAGCTACGCATGCTTGAATCTCTATATGTATTTCTATCCTTTCTATATTAGATGGAAAAACAAAACTTAGCAAGACAAAACAAAACAAATTCCTATAAAAACATGAAATCAAAAAGTCATATAAAACCACAGTACAAGGTGATCTACAATGATTACTTTATTGTTTCTTATTATCTTCAATAGAATGTCTATATTCAATATAATTGAATATAGCAGTATAATTGAGTAAAGCAGTAAATAACAATATTAGTAAAAATAAATCATTATAGACAGTATAAAACTTCAAAGGCATTTGTAAAAATGTATTCTATATTTTCTTTATATTCTTTATTGAATGCTTCTCTCCTTTTTTTGTGTTCCTCCCTTCTTCTGTCTGTATCATCCTGAGAGATGCTTCCTGAGAGCATTTCATTTATTACTCTACTCATATAATCAAACCATAGTGGATATTCTACTGAATCTTGTCATCTTAACTGCAGTTGCCTATACTCTCAGACTTGATACTATCAATCATAACAGCTTTGAATAAAATTATCAATACAAAACAGCAATCCAACAAACCATTCAATTACGATCAGTCATAGTAAAACAGTGTAGGTTTTATAGAGCTTTAGATTAAGTTAATAGGAAATTAAGGATGATTACCATACTATATCCTGTTATTTTCAGGATTGCTGTCTGGGCCCTCAAATCTAGTATAGGTAGAATGACTGGAACAGAATATAACACATCTAAGCAGAGTAGTGTGAGTAATGTGGGTTTTAAATCCTGGTGCACTATAGTGTATCAAGGCCATCTATGTTAGAGATTCTAGTTATCCTTCTCTGCCTCATTTCTGCTATGCTATTTTTCTGCCTTTGTTTGTCTAGTTTTCTCTTTCATTCTACTGCCTGTCCCACTCATTGAGGCCTTTCTGCCACTGTTCCTAAAATCCTGGTATTTTTTTTCTCTCTCTAGAATGTCCTTCAGTATTCTCTGTAGGGTTGGATTGGTGGTCACAAACTCCCCCAGTTCCTCTTTGTTATGGAAGCATCTTGTTTCTCCATCAACTTCTAGTGACAGTTTTGCAGGGTACATCAATCTGGGCTGGAGGTTATTTTCTTCAAGGGCTTGGAATACTTCGCTCCAAGCTTTTCTTGATCTGATGGTCTGTGTTGAGAAGTCAGCCGTGATTCAGATGGGTTTAGATTTATAGGTAATCTGTTTCTTTTCTCTAATGGCTTTTAATATTCTGTTTTCATATTGAATTTCTGGTATCTTGATTATTATATGTCTGGGTGTAGCTCTGTTTTGGTTGCAGGTGGCTAGAGTTCTGTATGCCTCACATAACTGAATGTCATTTTCTTTTCCCATGCTTGGGAAGTTTTCCTTAATTATTTCAGTGAATAGCCTTTGTAATCCGCTTGTATGTATTTCTGCTTCTTTGTTCACTTTTCTTATTCTTAAATTGTAGATTCTCTTGTTATCTTGTAGCCTTTGTATTGTTACTGCCTGTTTCCTTGTTATTTTTAAAAGATCTTTCCTTTCATGATCACACATTGCAAACTTGTCTTCAAGTTTTGATAGTCTATCCTTAGTTTCTTTTAAGGAGTTTTGCCAGCTTTCAGTGGAGTTTTTAATTTCCTGGTAGTCTCTTTGAATCTGCTTCATGTATTCTATATTTTCTTTATATTCTTTATCAAATGTTTCTCTCCTTTTTTTGTGTTCCTCCCTTCTTCCATCTGTATCATCCTGATTGATGCTTCCTGAGAGCATTTCTTTTATTACTCTACTCATATCTTGCTTTACTTGATTTAATATTTCAGTTTTGAGCTTGTCTACAATGTTCAAAAGATATCTCTCATTGTCCATTGAAGCCATGTCTGATGTTGTGTGTTTGCCGCCCTCACTCTCCCTTGTTTATCCCTCTCCTGGATCAGTGCTCTCAGGGTTCTGGGTGGGGGGCCTCCTCCTGCCTCTCTCTCCTGTCATGGCCCTGGCTTCCTCCACAAGGGTTACAGTGCAGGTCCCAGCCCCCTTCCCTATTGGCCACGTTTCCTTCAGAGCATGCTGGCAAGGGAACTCTGCCCTTTCCTGCCTGCTCTTGTCACTGAGGTGTAAGCAGTGGCTGTATTTGCCTGCCTCTCCCACCGGGCCAGGCAAACTTCAGGTGCCTTCACCTGGTTAGTACTTGTTAGGCTCAGGGAATCAATTTGGGATGGCTCATTGGGTCCTGCCCAGGGGCGTGGCCTAGTCCAAGCAGATCCCACGAATCTACTCTTGGGAAGGAAGAACCAACTGAAGACACTGTCGCTCCCAGTTCAGGCTCCTCCTGCCCGATTCCAACATGTCGCCCATTTGGTTGTGCCCTTCCTGTGTGTGGGGGGTCTCATTCCCAGCACTGACTGTGGATTAATGAAGGTCCCTTGACTGGCTCCGCTCTCCATTGGGCTCACCAACCCCTGACTTCAGCACTGCTCTGCTTCCTGTGAGTGGCAGCAGGAAAGAGTTTGGGTGGCTCTGCCAGCTGGCACAGATTCAGGCCTTTGCAAACTTGGCGGGTCGCTGCAAATGAAATTTCCGTAATTTTTAGCTGTTTCGGTTGTAGTCCTGAAGTATTTGACGAGCTTTTTTACGTTTTAATTTCTTCCTGTGTCAAGAGGATCCATCTCCCTCTGTCTGGGTCTCTTCAGGGTGTTTTATTTTGGCAAATGAGTTGATTCTCCTGGGAGGGTTTGTATTTTTTTGCTCACTGATCGGCCATCTTGTTTTCTGCTTTTTTTAATTTTAAAGATAGTAAAATCCAACAAAACAAGACAGAACAAAGCTAGTCAGAACAATGAAGCAAAATTGGTACAAAACTTCAAAGCAGGATACCAGGAAAACAATAACAGCTCCCATACTGTATCTTGTTATCTTCACAATAGTTGTCCAATCCATCAGGTATAGCAAAATCTAACCAAAAACAAAATACTATAAAACCAATCAAAACAGAATAAAAAGAAACAATCAGAACAAAGCAAAACAGTAAAAACAATGTTGGACTTCAAAAACAAGATAGACAAAGACAAGATAGAAGGAAATCCCCCATATTTGCTATATTGCATACTGTCGTCCTCCCAAGAGATGCTCAGACTGCTGGCCCCAGGCCTGCAAAATCAACTAAAAAACACAAGCATTTAGTTGCTTTATGTACCTTAGTTGCTATCAACTCAGCCTGTCCTCAGAACCAGCTGGTTGACTTAGTTTAGTGCATGGTGATAGACATGGGTCTAGTTTCAGTCTTGAGCATGTGAAAAGTCAGTTTTTCCATGGCTCACATTCTTGCCCCAGAAGCACTGACTTACTGGCATCTCTGATTAGGCTGTGCTCTTGTGTTTACTGCCTGTGAATGTAGAGGAGAGGCTCACCAATCATTTTGCATACTAAGATCACCTGAAATCTTTAAGATACTTGCTTGGTTTTCATTCTTAGATATTGTGATTTAATTGGCACTTGGGTTTTTAAAGCCCCTCTGCCTGCTATGGAGTCTAATATTCAGTGTAGTTTGAGAACCACTGCTATAGACTCCCTTTATTTTGCTTATTCTTGAAAAATTCTTACTCATTTTCTGAGTCTCAGGTTAGTTGTTCCAAGTTCTGGACTTCTTCAGGGAAACCTAGAGACCATTTATTCTTTGTTCCCTGGGAGAAGGGGCTTTGAAATCTAGAAAGGACAATGTCCTGATGAGGTGAATGTTTTGGAACTTTTTAATGTGCTTTGCCCTTTGATATTTCATATCAATTTTGTTTGATGTATTTTTAAAATAAAATCCATTAAATTAAAAAAAATTTTTCAGTACAGATTGGATTTATCATAGGGAGTTAGTACATGTACATAACACATCTTAATTCTTTTGTTTTTTTATCCTTTTCACCTCTCTTGTCTCCTCAATCTTTCCAATTCTTGGTCTCCTCATTTGTAAAAGCTCTATTTGCATCATTTTGGGGGGCTTCTTTTTTTCTCATCCCATTTCCCACTCTTCTCTCTCTCTCCCTCCATCTCCTGTTACCCTATTCTTTAGAAAAAGATCTCCTTCCTTCCTGTTTATCATTCTTCTATTTTGCTTTTTGTATGTATGCATTTTGAGTTTCTTCTATGAGAAAGTCTGTGATATTTAAGCTTGTGTGTCTGACTTATTTCACTTAATAGTATAGTCTCAAGTTGCATCCATCTACCTACTAATGCCTCAAGTTTATCTTTCTTTATTGCAGAGTATTACTCCATTGTATTAAAAAAACATATTCTTTGTCCGTTCATCTGTTGATGGCCGTATATGCTGTTTCCAAAATTTAGCTACTATAAATTGTGCTGCTATAAACGTGGGTATGAATGTAATGTTATGACTTTAACTCAAAAGGAAGGGGGATAGATGGGTCAAATGGAATTTCCAGTTTTAGTGTTTTGAGGTATCTCTATATTGATTTCCACAGTGTTTATATTAATTTACATTTTTATCAATAACATAAAAGAGTTACTTTTCTCCCATATCTTTGCCAATATTTGTTATTTGATTTCTTGAGTATGATAGCTATTCTTTATGGAGCAAGATGAAATTTCTTTTATTTATTTTTTTTATTTTAAAAAGAATAAAACCAAACAAAATAAAACAGTGAAAGTGGCATAGGACTTGAAAACAAGGTAATAGGAAATTAACAATGGCTACCATAATGCCTTCTTGTTATCTTCAAAATAACTGCCCATGCCATCAGACATAATAAAACCAAGTGAAATAGAATATAATCAAGCCAATCAGAACAGTGAAAGTGATACAGGACTTTAAAACAAGATAATAGGGAATTAACAATGCTGTCACCTTCAGAGGGAAACACCCCTATAGTTGCTCTACTGCATATTATTATCCTCCAAATAGATGCTCAGACCACTGGCCTTAGGCCTGCAAAGTCAATCAAATATTAAACACTACAAGCATTAAGTTGTTTTTTTCCTGCCTCAGAAATGATAGCTACTGAGGTGAGATGAAATTTCATTGTTGTTTTAATATGCATTTCTCTAATGGCCAGTAGGGTTAAACTTTTTTTCATTTATTTATTGGTTGTTTGTACTTTTTCTGAGAAGTGTTTGTTTGTTTTGTTTTGGTACTGGAACTAGATCATAGGACCTTGTACTTGCTAGGCAGGTGCTTGTGCCACTGAGCTATATCCCTGACCCTGTATGTCTCTTTATCTTGATTGTCTGTTGTTTTTGTTAGATCTTTTATTTTAGAGAAATCTATTTTTTGATTTCTTTATATATTCTAGATGTTAGTCTTCTGTTTGAGGAATAGCTGGCAATTTTTTTCCCATTCTACAGGTTATCTTTTTTACTCTGTTGATTGTTTCTTTTGCTGTGCAGAAGGTTTTAAAATTTGATATGATCCATTTGTTGATTTTTGATACTATTTCTAGTGCCACTGGGGTTCCATTCATAAAGTTCTTGCCTACACCTTTGTCTTCAAGAGTAAGTCTTTTTTTATTTTCCAAGCAGATTGTGTCTGTTTTATCAACTAGTTATTTGATCCATTTTGATTTTAGTTGGGATATATGTATCTAGATTCAGTGTTCTTTATGTATCTATGTAGTTTTCCCAGGACCATTGATTAAAGAAGCTGTCTGCCCTCCAAATTTGATCTTTGTGTAAGATCAAATATCTGGATGTGCCTTGAGTTGTTTCTGCTTCTGCTTTTCTGTTTCATTGATCCTCATGCCTGTTTTTGTGTCAGTACCATGCTGGTTAATCACAGTGACTTTGTAGTATAACTTTAAATCTGGAATTGTGCCATGTCAGTTTTTAAAATTGTTATTTCTTTTGGGCTACACTCCCTGCAACAGCAGAGAAGGGTTCCTTTTTTCCCACAGCCCCTTCAGCATTTGTTATTGGTTGATTTCTTGATAATATCCATTCTTTCTGGAGTGAGATAGAATCTCAGCATTATTTTAATTTGCATCTGTCAAATAATGAGTAATGTTGAATACTTTTGAATATATTTATTTACCATTTATAGTTTTCGATCTGAGAAGTATCTGTTTATTTTAGATACCCATTTTTGCATTGGGTCTTTAAATTTGGGAAGAAGGAGTCTCATTTATTTGAGTTCTAGATATTAGCCCTTTTCTGAGGAACAGCTGGCAAAATTTTTTCCCACACTGTGGGTTGTTTCTTCACTCTCTTGATGGTTTCTCTTGCTGTGCAAAAGCTTTTTAATGGATGAGTTCCCAGTTGTTGGTTCTTTATGATAGTTCTTCTGCAGTTGAGGTTTTGCCCATAAAGTCTTTGCCTATACCAATGTCTTTTAAGAATTTTATCTATTCTGTCTTCCAGAAGATTTAGTGTTTCTGTTTTAATATTTAGATCTTTGATCCATTTCAGTTTTACTTTATTGCATACTGAAAGATATGGTTCTAGTTTTAATCTTTGGTGTGTGAAAAGCCAGTTTTTATTAAAGAGACTTTCTTTCAGTGAATGTGTTTGGCTCTTTTGTCACTGATAAGGTGACTGAGTATACCTGGAGTTATTTTTGCATCTTCCAATCTGTTTCATTGATCCTTGGGTCTGGCTTTATTTATTTATTTTGCTAGTGCCATGCTATTTGCTTTTTGAGTAGGCAAACTTATTGGAGAATAAGAATGGGGAATAAGAATAGCTCCTGAGAGATGGGAGAGGTCCCAAATGGGTTGCCTGCCATGCTGTTTTTATCACAGTAGTTTTGTAGTATAATTTTAAGTCAGGGATTGTGATGCATCCCAGAATTGCCTTTGCTGTTGTAGGTCTCTTCTGGTTTCAAATGATTTTAGGATTGTTTTGTCTAATTCTATAAGACATGCTGTTGCAATTTTGATTGAAGTTGTATTAATTTTGGAAGCATGCCATTTCAATTTTAGAATCACTTTGTCAGGTTGCTCAAAGTAGTCTGTTAGTATATTGATTGGAATTGCATCAAATTGATAGAATATTTTGGTGAAAAGTAACATTCTTATGATAATTTAGTCTATCTGTGACTATCTTATATCTCTTCATTTATTTGTCCTTAATGTCTTTGAATAACACTCCCTGATTTTCTCTGTAGAGGTCTTACAGTATTTTACTGGATTTATTCCTAAATATCTTTTTTTTTGTTGTATTCTGATATCTGAAATCTTTTTAAATGGAAGTCTAACTTACATACAGTAATGAGCATGAATGTTTATAGCTTGATGAATTTTATGCTTATGTTTATATAAAGTGATGTATCCATCATCCAAATTATGACATATTTTTCAGTACCCCTCAGGTTCCCTTGCATCCTGTACCAGTCAAGAACACCCTAAATATAAATAGATAACTATAATCATGACCTGTCATTACAGATTCGTTTTTGTGGTGGCATACACAATTTTCTTGTGTATATTTTTAATCATTTTTTATTTGGCTTAAAATAACACAAATGCATTGTTTTTATATTTCTGTGAGGCCAAAGTCCAAAAGCAGTTTCTGTGTCTTTTTCCTCTATTTAACATTATACCTGAGATCTATACATATTTTTGTGTGTTGCATTTGTGTTTTCTAAAATTATTGCTAGGTGGCATTCTGTTGGGTAAAAATGTGACAGTTTATCCATTCTAGAGGGGAATATTTGGGCTGTTTGCATGTTCGGCTGTTACCAATGGCATTGCCGTAAATATTCTTGTGCTCGTATGTGGTAGACATAAGCACTTGTTTTTGCTATAGTAGATCCACAGCCAAACAAATGTTCATAGTGGCTTTTTGGGGGGTGGGGAGCAGGGCTGGAGATCAAATCGAGTGCCTTGTAAATGCTAAGCACACGCCCTGCCATTGGCTTCATCAAGCCCCACAAAGTGGCTGTTTTTGATTCCATGCACTCTGGCAATATATGAGTGCTCTCTTTGTGTCACCTCCTCACCAATCATTGATATTGTAAATTGTAGCTCTTCTAAGTTCACTTGTAGTGGTATCTTCTTGTGGTTTTAATTTTCTTTTCCCAGGTAGCTAATGATTTTGCACATATTTTATATGTTGATTTATTATTTGGTATGTATGTGTATATATATATATATATATATATATATATATATATATATATATATATTGTGAGGTGTCTGCTAATGTTTTCTTCATTAATAATTGGGCTGTTTATTTTGTTCTAGTTGATTTATAGGAATACTTAGCATATTTTGGATATTAGTCTGTTGATATGAATATTGCAAATGTCTTCTCAATAGCCTGTCGTTAGATTTAACATTTTTCATGAAAATAATCTCTTAATTTTAATATTTTTTCTTTTGGTTAGTGCTAGTTTTATTTAGGAAATCTTTATTTACATGAAGGTCATGGAAGTACTATTGTACATTTTCTTTTAAAAACTGTAGTTTTAGGGCTGGGGATTTAGCTCAGTGGCAAAAGCACCTGCCTGGCAAGCAGGAGGTTGTGAGTTTGAACCACGGAACAAAAAAAAAAAAAAAAAAAGAAAAGAAAAAAAGAGAATAATTTCATATAAAGAATTGAAAAACATCAAGCCCCCCCAAATTCAAAGACCCTCTTCAAAAATGGGCATCTAAGATCAACACACAGTTCTCAGAGAAAGATATACAAATGGCAAATAAATACATGAAGAAATGTTCACCATCACTGGTCATTCGAGAAATGCAAATTAAAACAGCATTGAGATTCCACCTTACTCCAGAAAGAATAGCTGCCATCAAGAAATCAACTGATAACAAATGTTGGCAAGGCTGTGGGGAAAAAGGAACACTGCTCCACTGTTGGTGGGAATGTAGACTGGTGCAACCATTATGGAAATCCATATGGAGAATTCTCAGAAGACTAGGATTGGAAGCCCATTCAATCCAGCTATTCCCCTCCTGGGTATTTTCCTCGAAGAACTGAAAAGTTCATATCACAGTGATATATGTGCCCCCATGTTCATAGCAGCACAGTTTGTGATAGCTAAATCCTGGAAACAACCAAAATGCCCACCAACTGCAGAGTGGATGAAAAAGATGTGACATTTTTATACAATGGAATATTGCTCAGCTATAAAAAAGGATGATCTTGAGGCCTCATAGATAAATGGAGACAACTTGAGACTCCTCATTAGTGAAATGAATAAGAATCATATTTATAAATATCATATTGTGTCTCTAGTGTAAAAAATAAATAAGAACTACAAGTGTAATAAAACCAAAATGTGTAATTGCTATTGTAAAAAAGAGAGGAAAAGAAAGTGCTCTAAGGGATATAACTGCATGTATGTTTGAGTGTGTAAAATAGATGACCATATTGCTGAATCTTTGTTGGATCTTTGAGCAGAACTGTTTGTAGTCTGTCTGAATGTTTACTATGTACCCTTTAACTTTGTAACTTGAACAACTACATCCAAGATGAGAGTATGTAATATATAAATACATATTTCTTGGTGGATTTTTTTCTCATTTTCTTTTTTTTTCTTTCTTTCTTTTAGAATTCTGTATTGTTGCTACCCTTTTTTCTGTTTTGCTTTTTTTTCTTCTCTTTAAATAAAATTTTAAAAATGTATAATTGCTATTGTAAAAAAAGAGTAAATAGGAAGCGCTATACAAGATATAGCTGGATATATGTTTAGGTGTGTGGGGTTGATGACCATATTTCTAGGTTCTTGTTGGATTGTTGAACAGATCTGTTTACACTCTCACTGCTTGAGTGTTTACTTTGTGTTCTTTAATTTTGTAACTTGAATAAACCATTTCTTAAAGAACAATATGTAATTTATCAACTAGTGATTTCTTACTGTTTACCTTTTTTTCTTGAAATTCTGTAATATTTCTATCCTTTTTTTGTTTTTTTCTCTTTAAATAAAAAAATTGGAAAAAAACTGTTGTTTTAGTTTTTACGTTTAGATCCATGAGTTATTTTTTGTGTGTATTGTTGTGTCGTACCTTTTGGGTACTTATAGATATTTGTTGACTAAGGAGCAGGCATTATAGAATATTTGGGGTTATGTCATATAGTTTTTTTTTATTTAAAGAGAAACAAAAGCATGTGAAGGGTAGAGATAATACAAAATTCCAAAAAAAAAAGATAAACAGTAAGAAATCACTAGTTGATAAATTACATATTGTCCTCTTAAAAATAGTTGTTCAAGTTACAAAATTAAAGCATACAAAATAGGTATTCAAACAGTGAGAGTGTAAAGATCTATGCATGCATGAATCTCTACATGTATTTCTATCCTTTCTGTATTAGAGGGAAAAACAAAACTTAGCAAGACAAAACAAAACAAAGTCCTATAAAAACATGAAACCAAAAAGTCATATAAAACCACAGTACAAGGTGAACTACAATAATTACTGTGTTGTTTCTTATTATCTTCAATAGAATTGTCTATATCATCAGGCATAATTGCATATAGCAGTATAATTGAATATAGCAGTACATAACAATATTAGTAAAAATAAAACATTGTAGACAGTATAAAACTTCAAAGGCAGGTAATAATCAAATCAGAATGGATATTCTAGTGATTCTTGTGATCTTAAGTGCAGTTGCCTATACTCTCAGACTTGATACCATCAACCATAACAGCTTAGAATAAAATTAATCAATACAAAACAGTGATCTAACAAATCAGATTCAATTACGATCAGTCATGGTAAAACAGTGTAGGTTTTACAGAGCTTTAGATTAAGTTAATAGGAAATTAAGGATGATTACCATACTATATCCTGTTATTTTCGGGATTACTGTCTGTGCCTTCAAATCTAGTATAGGTAGAATGACTGGAACAGAATATAATACATCTAAGCAGAGTGGTGTGAGTAATGTGGGTTTTAAGTCCTGGTGCACTATTAACAATATAGTGTATCAAGGCCATCTATGTTAGAGATTCTAGTTATCCTTCTCTGCCTCATTTCTGCTATGTTATTTTTCTGCCTTTGTTTGTCTAGTTTTCTCCTTCATTCTACTGCCTGTCCCACTCATTGAGGCCTTTCTGCCACTGTTCCTAAAATCCTGGTATTTTTTTTCTCTCTCTAGAATGTCCTTCAGTATTCTCTGTAGGGTTGGATTGGTGGTCACAAACTCTCTCAGTTCCTCTTTGTCATGGAAGCATCTTGCTTCTCCATTAATTTCTAGTGAGAGTTTTGCAGGGTACATCAATCTGGGCTGGAGGTTATTTTCTTCCAGGGCTTGGAATACTTCGCTCCAAGCTCTTCTTAATCTGATGGTCTCTGTCGAGAAGTCAGCCGTGATACTGATGGGCTTACCTTTATAGGTAATCAGTTTCTTTTCTCTGATGGCTTTTAATGTTCTGTTTGTATACTGAATTTCTGGTATCTTGATTATAATAAGTCTGGGTGTAGATCTGTTTTGGTTGTAGGTGTCTGGAGGTCTGTATGCCTCACATAACCAAATGTCATTTTCTTTTCCCATGCTTAGGAAGTTTTCCTTAATTATTTCAGTGAATAGCCTTTGTAATCCGCTTGTATGTATTTCTGCTTCTTCGTTCACGTTTCTTATTCTTAAATTGTAGATTCTCTTGTCATCTTGTAGCCTTTGTATTGTTACTGCCTGTTTCCTTGTTATTTTTAAGAGATCTTTCCTTTCATGATCACACATTGCAAACTTGTCTTCAAGTTAGTCTATCCTTAGTTTCTTTTAAGGAGTTTTGCCAGCTTTCAGTGGAGTTTTTAATTTCCTGGTAGTCTCTTTGAATCTGCTTCATGTATTCTATATTTTCTTTATATTCTTTATCAAATGTTTCTCTCCTTTTTATGTGTTCCTCCCTTCTTCTGTCTGTATCTTCCTGATTGATGCTTCCTGAGAACATTTCTTTTATTACTCTACTCATATCTTGCTTTACCTGATTTAATATTTCAGTTTTGAGCTCGTCTACAAGGTCCCGAAGATCTCTCTTAATGTCCATTGAAGCCATGTCTGATGTTGTGTGTTTGCCGCCCTCACTCTCCCTTGTTTATCCCTCTCCTGGATCAATGCTCTCAGGGTTCTGGGCGGGGGGCCTCCTCCTGCCTCTCTCTCCTGTCATGGCCCTGGCTTCCTCCACAAGGGTTACAGTGCAGGTCCCAGCCCCCTTCCCTGTTGGCCATGTTTCCTTCGAAGCATGCTGGTGAGGGAGCTCCGCCCTCTCCTGCCTGCTCTTGTCACTGAGGTGTAAGCAGCGGCTGTGTTTACCTGCCCCTCCTCACCGGGCCAGCCAAACTTCACGTGCCTTCATCCGGTTAGTGCTTGCTAGGCTCAGGGAATCTATTTTAGACAGCTCATTGCGTCCCAGCCAGGAGCACATCCCAGTCCAAGCAAATCCCATGAATCTTCTCTGGGGGGGGAGCAACCAACTGAAGTCACTGTGGCTCCCAGTTCAGCCTTCTCCTGCCTGATTCCAGCATGTCGCCCTTTTGGTCGCACCCTTCCTGTGGGTGTGGGTGTCTCATTTCCAGCATTGACCTTGGATTAATGAAGGTCCCTTGACTGGCTCTGCTCTGCGTTGGGCTCACCAACCCCTGACTTCAGTGCTGCTATGCTTTCTGTGAATGGCAGTGGGAACAAGTTTGTGCGGCTCTGCCTGCAGGTTGCAGATTCAATCTGGTGCAAATTCAGGCCACGAAAACGCTGTGTCCCGTAATTTTTAGCTGTTTCAGTTGTAGTGCCAACATATTTGATGAGCTTTTTTACGTTTTAATTTCTTCCTGTGTCAAGAGGATCCATCTCCTTCTGTCTGCGTGTCACCAGAGTGTTTTATTCTGGCACTTATTTGTTTGTCCTGGGAGGTTTTGTATTTTGTTGCTCACTGATCGGCCATCTTCACTTCTCTCCTGTCATATAGTTTTAGGTTAAATAATTATTATTGTTCTGCTTCATCAGGCAATAGAACTTATGACAATTTACTTCCTTTTATGTATTTTTAGAAGTACACATTTTAGCAAAGAATTATAATTCTTATTTTTCCTCCAAATATTTATTGAGTATTTGTTTTATTCTATCTTCACTACTGCTCTTGAGAGTACTCTAAAGATCAAAGTAAGACTCAGTCCATCTGTCAGATCTGGTGTCCTATGCAGCACTGTTCCACAGACCTCTGTTCCACTGGTGGGAGTGACCTGCTCAGCACTATCTGGAATTGGAATGGCAGCCACTAGCACTTGTGGCTCTGGCCTCTTGAAATGCAGATGTTGCATTTAAAGGACTTATTTCTAATTTTATTTGATTATAATTACTGGAATTATAAATAAATTTCTCCACTATCTACTGCATTATTGGACAGCACAAGTCTGTTGGGAGAGATAATCCATTTCACCGATAAACAAAAAAATCATTACTTTGCTAAATGCTGGCTATGAGAAGTATATGAGGATATCGTAAGGGTTTGATCTAAGTAAAGGGCAAGGCAAGGCCTTTTCCATAGAAACCAAGGTTGGGATAACATTCTTAGGAAAAGCAGACTTAAATAGATGAAAGAGGAGAGGATGAGAAAAGTAGTTTTTCATGCATGTATGAAAACCTTGTGGTAGAAAAGAGCAAAGTAAACTGTAGGAATATAAACATTTTTGAAAAGTGTGTGTGTCTATTTGTGTGTGAAAGAGGGAGGGAGGGAGAGATGTTTTAAAGTTTTTTTTAAATGTGAAAGAAATACAACTATATAATAAGATGAAAAAAAATGTATTGGCCTGTACATGGAAATACTAAATCTAGAAAAAATGAAAGTTATAAAAAAATAATAAAGTTAGTTCTTAAGTGACTTAAGCTGTGGGCATTAACAGTAATTTGTAGGGAAGAAGGATTTGTATCATGATTGGATGAGCTTTTTCTTTTGATAATTTTAAAAATCAGTGCCCCACCTTGAAACTATTGGCTTTGAGAACTGGCTGACTGTTCAATGCAGAAATAATGACTTCCCGTGTCTTTTAAGGTTGTGCAGTGTTTCAGGGCTGCTGTGCAGAATTCTCACAACATTTAGTTTGTCCTTTGAATCTCTTATTTCTAAGAGGAGAACTAGCATATATCATCATTTGGTTTGGGACACAATTGTTTCTCCTTTGTCATCTTATGAAAAAGTCATTCAACTTTAATCTGAAACTTACAATGCTTTGGTTTTGTTTCCTTGATTTTTATCCTAAAATAACATATGCTAATTAAGCTATTACAGTGAATTTCTTTGGAGAACTGATGTTCATTTATTTGTGTTTCTTTTCCAGTAGAAATAGAGTCATGTGTGTAAACAAGATATAAAAGATAAAACCCAGAGTGGAAGCCTATGTACATATTGGTAGTGTTGGGATCACTGTTGTTGACATGCAGTGACACTACTTTCCCAATGTCAAGGGTAGGGATAGTTGAGCCAGGCCTTTGATTTGAAGTCTAGCACATTGCTTGTGGATACATTGGGATTTGAACACAGGCCCTCATACTTCTCAGTCCTTTGGGGCTTAATGCTCTGCTCCATTTTGTCTTCTCCCATGAATGTGAGGAAGGCCTGGGTGATGCTGATGCCACTGCCTAGAGAAGGAGAGAGAAGAATGAAAGCAGTTCGAACTGTCCTGGGTGGTATCCTGGTTGCCCCAGTTTATCTTTCTCCACTTGTCTCCTAAGATCCTGGTCAAGAAGTCATTTACTTTCTAGTTGTCCAGGCCTAGTGACCAAGAACTCACTGCTTTTTAAAGCAATATATTTTGACTCTTAATATACAAAGAAGTAATTTATTAGTAGTTTTTAAACTAGAAGGCTTGGAGTAACGTACTTTTCACTCTTTTTAACTGGAAAGATTGTTACTTACTCTTTTACAGAATTATTAATTTTCATTTTATTAGGTACATGTGTGAAGCTCCTACATCATACCACTTCAAGGACCATCTGGGCATAACTCTACATTTGAGAGATGGCCTAAGAGGTATACCTTGGGATACCTATGTTTCCTGGCAGAGCTTTTCATCCCAGTAACTAGGAAATGCCATTAGATCATTCATAATGACATTAGATCAGCAAATGTTGTTCTCTGCATTTAATATGCACTGGGTGCTGTGACGAAGTGGATGTAGATGTTAAATACAAGATTCCTGTCCCCAACAGATGCAGACTGTGTTTTGTGGCTGTGAAGGCTGCACTTTTCCCTGTAGATTTCTGCAGAGAGAAAGCAGCACATTAGTTTGGACACACAGGCCTCTATGCCATAGTCACAGATGTCTTCTTTATCTTTGACGAGTCCTCACTCTGTCCTCACTGAGTCAGTTCCATCCACTTCTTTTACATCTTAATCATCTTAAGAGAGGAGGAAAATGCAGTATTGTCCTTATGATGACAGGACTATTGAGTGATTTAAAAGTGCTCAGTAGATGGTTTCCTGTGTGACCTGTGACTCAAATGGTGTCACTGTCCAACAGAAGTGATCATTATGATTAGCAAGCTCCCAATGTGATCTTAATTGGAAATTGGCTCTTGGAGCACATCTTATCCTGTGTCTATTTTGAGAAGGCTTTGCTGCAGAATGCGTTTTCACATCTCTCCTTGGAGCGTCAGGCTGGACTCCCTGTGAATGACTTTAAGGAGGTGTCATCCATGTGTATGGTCATGTGAAATCATGTCTTTGTGATCTTTTGTTATCTGGGACACCAGAAAAAGAGCCAACTTTTGAATTTCATGGCTACACCTTTTAAGGACTTTTCTTGTCTGTGTGATGTTGCCTTATACATACAGTAGAGGCCACAGAGGGTATGTGCTGCATTGCAAACTTGCTGAATTGGTCCAAGTACAATGTCTAGTTGTCTGTGCATGCCATTGTCTCTTTCTATATCTCTGACCATCCTCCCAAAAGTATTTTGATGTTTCCAAAGTGTATCCTTTAGAAGTTCTGAGTAAGGGTGTGTTGGGGATAAGTGAGTTAGCCAGATCTTTGTTACTGGGACAAAGCAGTTGACATACACAACTTAAAGGAGGACACTTTTGTTTCAGCTTATGGTTTCTGTCAATGATTGGCCGGCTCCAGGGTGAAGGGCGTGGTGGAGGAGAGTTGCTCACCTCACAGAAGCCAGAAGCAGAGAGAAAGGGAGAGTCAGAGAAAGAAGAGACTGAAACAATAGCATATCTCTACCACCCCTGCTCCCCGCCTCCGTGAACTATTTCCTCACCAGTGTATCCTTCCAAACCCTACCTCCTGACAGCACATTCAGCTATGAACCTGCCAGTAACCTTGGTGTCTCCACGATCTAAGCATTTTCCAAAAGCCCTATCTCTGACCATAAAGAGCCCTTTAGAGGACATTTTAAACATTTATTATTTTTTTGGGGGGGTGCTGTACCAGGACCTCATGCTTGCCAGTCTAGGGGACATTTTTGGTAAAAGTTTTATTCTGAAAATGTCTCTATGTCAATGTCACTTGAAAAAATAGCTCTGTACGTGAGTGTGGTTTAGTAGTTAAATTCTGTTAAATATCTTTCGGACAAATTCAGGCCATCTAATGGCTTCTGTTGGCTCTTGAGGAGTTAGCCGTTCATTTGATCATTTTTTACTTGTATGTAATTTCTGTTTTCCTTATTTTTGTCTATGAAATGTGTTTGTGTCCTAATTGTGCACTATCCTTTTAATTAAAAGAAACTTTTGGAGCGGTAGAAGTCACACACCTTAAACTGTGTTTTTGTATACATGTATAATCCTTAGCACAGTCGAAATGGAAAACAAGCCAGGACCCCCCCCCCAATATTGCATGTGTGTGAGTTGGAAGCCTATGTGTATGTCAGTGTGGACAGATGACCTCAGATATGGTCCCAGGAAGCAAGCACTGAGCAGAGTGAGAGCAGTTAGTCTCATGTGAGACTGCCTGTGGGGAGAAAGGCCTGTTCAAGTCAAAGACCACAGTTTCTGGGGAAATTATTATTTTCTCCTGAGCATTTTCCAAAGTTTCTGAATGAATGAACATGCTGCTTTCTCTATGGAAATTAAGGATGAATGTTGGCTAATATTCTTAGCCAACTGCTTCTACTGCTTTGGTTTTCTTATTATTTTATTATAACCAGATGGGCTTTTTTGGCATCCATGAATTTTATGAATAAATGAAAAAGAAAGCATCTCTGAAATATATTCTACCTGGAATGGGATGCTCTGACTAATTCCTACTAAGAGATTGTTGCCTTCTTTTGCCTTTGTATGCATATTTTATTATAGTTACACTTTATTCTGGTTTATTTTAGGTGCCTGTCAGAAAACAGAACATTTTATATTTAGCCTTACTCATTAGTGTCTTTTTTGGAAGTATGTAAAACTGGACACATTCCTCTAATAGACGCTATCCCTGGAGATGGGCACCGAGCTATCATGAGGGTCCTTAGGACAAGTTTGGTGGAACTTTTGGAAGTATGTAAAAATGGACATATTCCTCGAATAGACACTATCCCTGGAGATGGGCACCGAGCTATCATGAGGGTCCTTAGGACAAGTTTGGTGGAACTTTTGGTGTACAGTGTTGACTCCGTCATGTGTTGCAAAGTAACCTTGGCTGGGAGCTCTTGTGGATGCTTAGTTTTAGCACTGACTTACAATTTGATCAAGTTGTATAGGTGTGTGAGTAGTCTTATGATCCTGAGTTCTGGTTTTGGCTATACTGTCAATGGATTGTAATATTTAGCAAGTTACTCATCTTTTCAGGATCTTATTGTTCTTATCTGCATAGTTGATATGATAATGCTTACCTGTGGGGGTCAAAAGTGAGTGTGATGGCATATGAGCCTGTTAGAGGACAGTGCCAAGTCAAGAAAGCTATGCCATGCTATCATATCAGAGTTCTCTAGAAGGAATCAGAGCTATGTGGACATGATATAACTAAATGAGAGGGGATTTATGAGGGGCATTGGCTCCCATTTACAAAGGTTCATGAAGTCTGACAATAGGCCATATGTAGGCTGGAAACCCTGGGAAACTGAGTCTCAGGCTCAGTCCAACTCCTCAGGACTTAGATCCTAGGAAGCCATTGATGTAGTTTTCAGTGTAGGGCTGGAAGCGTGGGATTCCAGAGGGCCACTAGTGGCCAGAGACCAGAGAGCCTAGAGTTGATGTCAAGGCTGGAGAAACAGTGTTTCAGCTCTCAGAGAGAGCATGAAAATTACCCTTTCACTGTCCCCTCCTTTTAAATCCAGTCCTTCATTCCCCATTCCATGATTGGTGCCTGCCCACATTGAGGGTGGATCTTCTTTGGGGAGGGTAGGTACTGAAGATTGACCAGTGCCTTTGCACTGAGATACAGCACTAGCACTTTTTCAGTTTTTTTTTTTTTTTTTGAGTTAAGGTCTCACAAAGTTGCTAAGTTGTTCAGATGGGGCTCAAACTTGGTGATTTTCCCACCTTAGCCTTCCAGTGTGGTGAGGGCAGATCTTCCCCTACTCAGTCTACTGATTCACAGGCCAGTGTTCTCAAGAGACACCTTTACACACTCACCCAGGTAAAATGTCTTACCAGTTGTTACATATTCTATAAGTTAGTCAAGTTGACAACATAAAGTTAGCCATTAATGTGGTCAGCCCTTTCCAGTAGAGCTGTTTTTATCATGATGCTCCTTTTTCTTCCCACCACAAATAACTGCTTCTCATTGTCATTTTCCCTAGTTGTCATCATACTTGTGATACCACTGTATTCAAGAGAGAAGTATTATTCCAACATACAAAGTCATATTTCTGAATTGCTCACAGGAATGGTCTCAGTAAAAAATTGATCACTATAAAGGGAAACTCTGAACTTTTCTCTAAAAGCTCAGTTTTACTTATGATGATCTACAAGACTCATCCTCTGTCCTGATAAATTCATTAAGCTCTTTAGTTGTCCTACTAGGCTGCCTTCATCTGTTTGTAACTTTTTTGGTTCTGTCTTTCTATTAATTGTCAGCCCAATCTGATCTCCATTCTATTTGTGATAGCCTTTGTTGGCAGAAAAAACCTTGACCAAATGCTTGAATGTAATTTCCCTCTTCACCCTATCCCAGCTAGTGAGGTTTCTTTCACAGGCATTCCCAGCAACTTATTTTCTTGTTCAGACATCTTTTTCCAGCAGATCCCTCACCATCCTTCTGTCCTGTGTCCCCTATCCAGCTGTGTTCTTGTGTGGGCTAAGGGCTCATCTTCCATGTGCTGGGCTTGGCTTTCACCTGAGCTAGAAACTTTCTGCCCTGTTTATGTGCTACTTGTCTTTTCCACTTTCACTTGCATTAGAGAACAGAACTCTTTGGTCTCTGAAGAAGGCATACAGTGGCTTTCTTGGTATTTTTCTGAGCTCAGTGACCACAGATTTTTAAGGTTTCTTTTAGGTTTTGAGGTCTGTGCCAAAAGGTAGCAAATTTCTCATGTTAAATTTTAACTTTTTTCTCCTGATATGGCAATTGAACTGAAGGTTTTGCACCAAGCTACATCTCTCTCCCTTTTTATTTTTTATTTTGATGTAGGATTTTGCTAAGTCACTAAGTTGCCCCCAGTCTGGGCTCTAACATGCTATTCTATCTCAACCTTCTAGAGTGCTGGAATTAGTCACTGTGCCTGGCTAAATTTAACTTTTTTTGCAAAGTACTCATGTTCTAGACCCTTTCAATTCTAATACATTGCAGATTTGTATTTCTCAAAAGCATTTTCACAGCAGTTAATGAATCCCTTCATTGGTTCCCTGAGCTGAGTCACTTCTCTGTATCTAAGATAGTGAGGGGAAGGTACAATCTCAGGATAGAGAAGGTACTGGAACTCCAGGAAAGGGAACTTACTCTTAGTCATTGCAATGAGGGGAAGCTTTATGGAGGAGATAGCATTTGAACTGAGACAAAAACTTGGGGAAAGCAGGAAATATAGAGATGGTAGTCACAAAAGTAAAATATATGAAGCAGGATAGGGAATGACATGGGTTGCATTTTGGTAGAAAGGGTATTATGTGATTCAAATATGGGCTCCAAAATCAGTGAGAGCTGCTTTATTACTGATCTGCCCTTCCCTCAGTGTGTTGTCCTTTGAAATCCACCTAGAGCTTCTAGATCTTCCTGTTATGGTTTGTGTCTAGATGTCCCCCCTCAAAGCCTCATGAATTCACAGGGCTTTTTTAGAGGTGGCTAAACTACAGTGTATGATACTGGGATTGAGAGTGTGTGATTAGTAAATTAGTCTACTGGTTAGTTTAGCATAGTTTTGTCTAGGATTAAGGATGTTAGGGCTATACTCACCCTGGAGTGGTAGCCTGAATATAAGGGACAGAAAGAGTCTTGTCCTTCTTATTGCTTTGCTGCCTTCTGACCACCATGAACAGGTTCCTGTCCTGTTGCTTTGCCTGAGAAAAGCAACTAAGGCAGAACTTGGTACCAGAAGTGGGGTTTTTGCTGTTACCTGATCATGTGGTTTAGGAACCTTTTGGAATGGCTTGTAGGAAGAGTTTGAAAAGGTTTAGATGAAAAAGTAGCATTGGAACACTTTAGACTGTACTCTATGAGAGATTCTGGTCAGAACTCAGAAAACCAGAAAGCTGGTAAAGATTAGGTTTAAGACATTTTTGCTGGGAAGAATGACTGCATTAGCTGTTGGACTTAAATGAGTGTTATGGCTTGGAAGAATATTTGCCTGCATTTTGTTCATGTCCAGAGATTTTGCCTGAGACCGAAACTAAGTGTGGAGAACTAATTAATCTGGCAGAAGAAATTTCAAGGCAGTTGAATATTGAGTTGGTGGTGTGGTTACTATTAGGCACTTTTAGTAAGATCTTTATTGAAAATCAAAAGCAAACAACCCAGCAGAATGATTTAAAATGTTGTGAGTTTGGCCAGAAAGGAAGCTCCAGTAAAAGAGTGGACTGCAAAAATAAAACAGAGAAGGTCTTGGTTGTAGAGAAAGAACTGGAGAATAAAAAATATGACCTGAGGGCATCACAAGAAGCAGCAGGACTCCACTTCAAAGATGTAAAAGTGAAAGACTGCTTTAAGAAGAAGGCCCCAGAGTACCATGTTCCAGAATGGTGATAGAGAATGTGTTCCTTGTAATTGGATTCATAGTGCTTAGTAACCCAGGCACTTGACTCCTACAGCTGAGAGAAAAAGGGAGGGAGGGAGGGAGAGAGAGAGAGAGAGGGAGAGAAGCTTGGCTAACCCTCTAGATGGTGGCAGACTTTGGCATCATCCATGTAGTGCAAATTTTAGGTGCATGCAGAATGGAAGAGTTGTGAGGTCAGACAGGCTTCCACCCAGATTTCAGCAGAAGGCTGGGGAGGTCAGGCAGTTGTGCCCCCAAGAGGGCAGTGTGTGAAGCTGTGAGTGTGAAGACAAAGATGCAGTGGAGACTCCAGAAATTTAGAGAAGCCAAGAACATAGATCATCTGAAGAAAACTGCAAGAAAGGAGCAGAGCAGGCCCAAGAGAGGAGCCACTGGAGCTGCAACTACTGGCAGTGCCTTAGGAGTGGAATTATGCAAGCCCTTTGGAGATCACATCCTGCCACAGATTGTTTGGATGCTGAACATGGACCCTGTAGGACTTAATGTTTTCCCTGGTGGATTTTGGACTTGCTTTGGTCCCATTACTCTGTATCCCTGTTTGTAACTTTTGGAATGGAAATGTGTAACTTGTGCTATTGAATGTTGGAAATGTTCAACTTTCTTTTCATTTGAGCATGAGCTTACAGCTAAAAGTTTGCTTTAAATCTCAGAGGAGACTTGGCACTCGGACTTTTCAGCAATGCTAAAATTGTTAGGACTTTGGCAACTCTTAGAGACAGACTAAATGCTTTTTGCATAAAGAGATGTGCATGGGTCTTTGGGGGGGGGCCCATGGTAGAATGTAATGGTTTGTCTCTGGATGTCCCCCCAAAGCTTCATGTTGTCATAGAGCCTTTTTAGAGTTGGCTGAATCTAGAGTGTTGATGCTGGGACTAAGTGTGTGTGAAGAGTAAATCAGTCCACTGATTGTTTTGGCATAGTTCTGCCTAGATTGAGGGTATGAAAGCTATATCCACCCTGGGCTGAGTTACCTGGTTACAGTATAAGGAGCAGAAAGAGTCTTGTCTCTGTCTTTGTGTTGCTAGTTTCTAGCCACCATGAAAAGGCCCCTTTCTTATTGCTTTCATTCTCTATAAATATATTTTTTTCACCTTAACTCTTCAAATATGTCACAAGGTCTGCTCAGATTTCCAGTCTCTTGTTCAGCTCTCCTGAAGGCACCTAAAGGGAAATTTTCATGATAGGATCATGTCTTTTTTTTTTTTCCCCTTTTGTCTTCCTTCTAGAGATGTGCTATTCTTAACTGCTGTATTAGACTGCTAAGGCTTGACCATGTTTTAAAACTACTTTATTCATGTTTTTTAGTTGTTCTCTATGGCTGAGTTGCTCTGTAGTTGTCAGGAATAAAAAATCTGAACTTTGAGAGCTTGTGGAACATTAAATGGGCTGCTTTTGCTTGTTCCTGATACTTGAGCAGAGCCTGTTTGGCACCTCCATGTTCTCTGTAAGTGCCAAAATGAACTTAACCTTTGGACACATGATGAGTCTTTTTGAGACAGAATATTGCTATGCAGTTCAGGCTGCCATTGATCTCCTTTTGTAGCCCAGGCTTCCTTCGAACTTACAGCGATTCTGCTGCCTCAGCCTCCTGAATGGTAGGATAACAGATGTGTACCACCAAGCCCAGCAGTCAGTCTTCACATACACCTTCCATATGTATTTCTAAAAGAAAAAGATCATTTGTCATTTTTCTTATAGATGTCCAAAGTTTTATTCCTCCATACTGTTTTTAGTATAAAGTATAATGAGTCTTTCAAGTAGACTATTTTTAAAAACTAATTGAGGATAATTTAGAATTTAAAAATTTGAAGACTCTAGAACATTATTTAATTCTTCTTTGACCTTAGTTAAAGGTTTTATTTTTCCTTCTTTCTTATAGAAAAAAGACAAAGGAAAGAAAAATGAAAAGCAAGAGACAAACAAACAATAAAAACCTCAGTACAATAACAATATAGGTTTACAAAACAAGATGATAGGAATTTGACAATGGTTGTAATATTGCATATTATTACCTTCAAAAGGGTTGCTTAGAATAACAGATATAGACATGTAAAATTGATCTAATCATACAAATATTAACTGTTCTTTTTCAATAGCTAATACAATTAACAGTATAGTCATTTTAGCTATCATATATATATATACATACAAATGTATATATACATATATATTTGTATACATAGATATACAAATAAATATATATATATATATATTTTTTTTTACACATTTATGTCTTTTCCTTTTCCCTTCCTTCTTTTCCCCTTTCCTCCATCCCAATTACTTTTCCTCTTTGAGCAGTTTCTTACCTTTACACAATATTTATTGTAGATTTTTGATTTTAGGTACTTTTCCAGTTTCTTATACTAGGAAGTAATATGGCATTTACACATGTGAGTTTGATTTATTTCACTTATGAGTATGGTCTCAAGTCATGTCTATTGACTTATAAAAGTCTCAATTTAATCTTTCTTTATGCTCAATCTTTATACTCAACTGTATAAAAATACCAAATCTTTTTTACCCATTCCTTGATCGATTGTCATTTGGACTGTTTCCAAGATTGGGCTACTACAAATTGTGTTGCTATAAACATGGGTGCACATACATCACTGTGATATGGTGTTTTCAATTCTTCTGGGAAAATACCCAGAAGGAGAATAGCTGAGTCAAATGGGACCTCCAATCCTAGTTTTTTGAGGACTTTCCACACTGATTTTAACATCAGTTGTACCAATCTACACTCTCACTAACAGCAGAGAAGGGTTCCTTTTTCCCCACAACCCCTCCAGCATTTGTTCTTGGTTGATTTCTTGATCTTGGCCATTCTTTTTTGGGGTGAGATGAAATCTCAGTGTTGTTTTAATCTGCATTTCTCAAATGACCAATGATGTTGAACACTTTTTTCATATACTTATTTGCTATTTGCATTTCTTCGTCTGAGAATTATGTATTCATCTCAGAGGCCCATTTTTGGATTGGGCCTTTGACTTTGGTGGGTCTGATGTTTTTCAGTTCTTTTTATGTTCGAGATAGAAGTCCTTTGTCTGAGGGACAGCAGACTAAATTTTTTTTCCATTCTGTGAGTTATCATTTTACTCTGTTAATAAGATGAGATCCCGGTTGTTGATTCTTTGAAGTATTTACTGTGCAGTTTAGTTTTGTTCATAAACTCTCTGCCTACCTCTGTGTCTTCAAGATATCTATTTACTTCATCTTCCAGTAGACTTAGTGCTTTTGTTTTAACATTTAGATCTTTGATCCATTTGACTTTAGTGTAGTGCATGATGGTAGACATATGTCTAGTTTTACTCTTCAGCATGTAGGATGCCAATTTTTCTACCACCACTTATTAAAGAGGCTATCTTTCTTCCAGTGAACATGTTTGGCCCCTTGGTCAAAGAAAATGTGGCTGAGTGTGTTTGCAGTTTTGTCTGCATGTTCTAATTCATTTCACTGATCTTCTGATCTTTTTTTTTGTTTGTTTGTTTGCCAGTACCATGCTGATTATATCACAGTAGCTTTGCAGTATAATTTCAAGTCAGGGAATGCAGTGCCTCCTGCCTTACCTTTGTTGCCCAGGACTGCCGCTGCTATTCTCTTTTCTTTCCAAATGAATTTTAGGACTGATTTTTGTATATCTAAAACAGATACTTTCAAGTCCCTGATCACTTAGACTCAAGGCCTTATGCCTTGTTTTTACAAAAACTTATTATTAAGCATAATTTAAATGATTCATAATTCCTTTAAGGAATAAAAATAAAAAAAACTTGACTGGGGTGCACTCTGTCTGCCACCTGGGTCCCAGTGGTTCTGAAGTCCACCCAGCGAAGTGTAAAGCCCTGACACCACACTCTGGGGTTGCATCCATGCTAGCTGCATAGAGGATCCGAGTTCTGCCCAACCCAGTGTCTCAAAGCAACCCAATGCAGTACATCAGGGAAACACCCAGCCAGCCTCATAGGCCACACAGTAAAAGTCTCTAGTGTCATAGTTTGGGGGTGCATGCCAGCTAGCCACAAGGATATCAGAGGATTGAAGCTCTGCCCAGGACAGTATTCCAGTACAATCCATTGGGAGGGTACCTGGCCAGCCACAGAGTACCCAGAGAAAAATGACAGAATGCAAGAGCAACACACAGTCTCACTCCAGCCCACCAAGAACAAACCCAAAAGACTGAAGTGGAAGACACTGAAAATTACACAACTGAACTTTCTGAAATGATAGCAACCAAAGGAAAGAAACAACTCCATGAAGTTATAGAGGAAATTAGATCAGAAATAATCTCTCAGGTAAAAATTGAAATGCCAGACATAATGAAAAAGAAATGTGTGTATCTAAAGAAAATCTACATAAAAAATAGATGGCACATAAGAAAATGATAGAAACCTTGAATGAACAATATAAGATAGAATTTGAATGCATGAAACAAATTCAAAGGGATATTCAGGAAATTAAATATTCCACTGAAAGCTGGAAAAACTGCATGAATGAAGCTGAAGATCAACTCTCAGACCTTGAAGACAGGATGGAAGCTTATAATTGCAAAAAAAAGATGTCTTAAAAATAACAAGGAACGAAGAAACAATTCAACAGCTGCAAGATGATGCAAAGAGAAACAATATAAGGCTGACAGGTGTCAATGAAAAAGCAGAGCTCAATACAAATGACATACCAGACTATTTACAGAAATAATAGCAGAAAATTTTCCAAACATGGGAAGAAAATCTGACATACAGGTAAGTGAGGCATACAATACCCCAATTAACCATAGCCAAAATAAATCTTCACCTGGATATATAATAAATCAAATATCAGAAATTCAGCACAAGAACAGAATACTAAAAGCCATCAGAGGAAAAAAAAAAACAAACAGATCACATAGGAAGGAAAGTCTATCAGAATCACAGCAGACATCTCAACAGAAACCTTTAAGGCAAGAAGAGCTTGGAATGAAGTATTTCAGGTCCTAACAGAAAACAACTTTCAACCAGACTGATGTACCCTGAAAAACTATCTTTGAAAACTGATGGAGAAATAAGATACTTTCATGACAAAGAATAACTGAAGAAATTCATGATCACCAATCCGACACTACAAAGAGTACTGAAAGACAGTCTAGAAAGTGACAAAGATGACTACAATTCCAACAACAACAAAAGAAAGAAACCATTAAGCAGGGCATACAAACATAAAAGGTATAAAACCAACAACAGAAAGACAACATGACAAGAACAAGTCGGTACATGTCAGTTATATCCATCAATGTAAGTGGTCTCGACTCACCAATAAAAAGAAACAGACCAGCAGAGTGGATTAAAGAAACAAAATCTATCAATATGCTGTGTACAAGAAACACATTTAACTCAGAAGAAAAATTCACAGATTAAAAGTCAAAGGATAGAAAACAATACTGCATGCAACAGGAATCCAGAAAAAAGTAGGGGTAGCTATTCTGTTTGCAGACAATGTGAATTTCAAACCAAGAATGATGAAAAGAGATAAAGAAGATAGCTCCATACCTGTTAGGGGAACACTTGAAGAGGAAGAAATTACAATCATAAATATATATGCACCAAATATGGGAGCACCCAACTATGTAAGATAAATCTTAATAGACATGAAAAACCAAATAAACAATAATATAGTTAAAACAGGGGATCTTAACACTATTGTTACAAAGAGACTGACCAACCAAACAAAAAAATCAGCAAAGAAATAACAGAATTGAATCAAACTTGTGAACAAATGGACCTAGTAGATATGTACTGAGTATTCCACCCAATAACTCATAGTACACATTCTTCTCAGCTACACATTGGTCATTCTCTAAAATAGAACATATACTAGCCCACAGAACATATGTAAGGAACATACAAATGTAAAGGAATTGAAATAATTCCATGCATATTATCTGACCATAGTGCAATAAAATTGGAAATTAGTGACAAAAAACCCACAAGAACCCCATAAACATATGGGAATTAAATAACACTCTCCTAATCAGCCAATAGAGCTCATGGAAGAAATTAAAGAAGAAATTAAACAATATCTACAGGCAAGTGAAAATGCAAATACAAATTACTGGAACCTGGGGGACACAATGAAAGCAGTCCTCAGAGGGAAATTTATAGCACTGAACTCCCACAGGAGGCAAATGGAACAAACACAAATAAACAATCTAATGCTGCACCTCAAACTTCTAGAAAAAGAAGAGTAAGTGAAGCCCAAAGCCAAAAGAAGGAAGGAAGTTATAAAGATCAGAGCAGAAATTAATGCAATTGAAATTAAGAAATCAGTACAAATAATTAATCAAAGAGTTGGTTCTTTAAAATTGATAAACCCCTAGCCAACCTTATCAAAAAGAAAAAGAAAAACACAAATCCACACAATAAGAAATGAAAAGAGTAAAATCACTACAGACCCTATGGAAATACAGAAGATCATCAATACCTACTTGTAAAACCTTTACTTTTCTAGGTTCAATAAAACAGAAGTAATGGACAGATTGCTAGAAACATATGAACTACCAAAGCTGAATCAAGAAGACATAAAACTGCTGAGTAACCCAATTTCAGTTAATGACATTAAAAATGTCATTAAAACCTTACCAACAAAGAAATTTAGAACAAAGAATCTGATGGATTCACTGCTGAGTTCTACAAGAAATTTAGGGAAGATTTAATGCCAACAGTCCTCAAACTCTTCAATGAAATAGAAAGAGAAGCAAGTCTTCCCTAATTCATTCCTGGAAGCAAGTATTACCCTAATACCAAGACCAGAGAAAGACCCAACCAAAAAAGAAAATTATAGCCAGTCTCTCTAATGAGCACAAATTCAAAAATCCTCATCAAAATACTGGCAAATAGAATCCAACAAGTCATCAAGAAGGTTATATATCATGATCAAGTGGGATTCATCCCAGGAATGCAGGGATGGTTCAACACACACAAATCAATAAAGTAATATACCATATCAACAGAGCCAAGGACAAGAATCACTTGATCATCTTAATAGATGCAGAAAAAGCTTTCCACAAAATTCAACCCTCATTCATGATAACACCCTACAGAAAATCTGAATAGCTTGGCTTTACCTCAATCTGATAAAAACCATATATGATAAACCAACAGCCAACAATCTTACTAAATGGACAAAAACTGAAAACTTTCAACATAAAATCAGGAACCAGACAAGGATGTCTATTATCATGACTCTTATTCAATATAGTTCTGGAAACATTACCCAGAGCAATTGGACATGAGAGAGAAATAAAAGGAATAAGGATAGGAAAGGAAAAAGTTACATTATCATTATTTGCAAATGATATGATACTCTACATAGAAGACCTCTGAATCTCTATTGAAAGACTTCTAGATGTAATAATCAAATTTAGTAATGTAGCTGGATACAAGGTCAGCACTCAAAAATCAACAGCATTCTTATATACAAACGACAAACTTACTGACAGAGAAATAAAGGAAACCCACACCCTTCACAATAGCATCCAAAAAAATGAAATACTTCGAATCAATCTAACAAAGGAAGTAAAAGATCTATACAGTGAAAATTACAGTACTCTGAAAAAGGAAATTGAAGAGTATTTCAGAAAATGGAAAGACATTCCTTGTTCATGGATAGGAAGAACAAATATTGTTCTTTCTATGGCCATTCTCCCCAAATTATTATACAGACTTAATGTAATTCCAATCAAAATACCATTAGCATACCTAACAGATCAAGAGAAATCACACCTAAAATTCATCTGTAATCAGAAGAAACCTAGAATAGCAAAGGCAATTCTGGGCAACAAAAGTAAGGCAGTAGACATAACAATCCATGACTTGAAATTATATTACAAAGCTACAATGATAAAATCAGCATGGCACTGGAATAAAAATGGACGTGAAGATCAATGGATTTGGTTAGAAGATACAACTACAACTATAAACACACTCAGCCACTTCATCTTTGACCAAGGGGCCAAACATGTTCAGTGGAAGAAAGATAGCCTCTTTAATAAGTGGTGCTGGAAAAACTGGCTTTCCATATGCTGAAAACTAAAACTAGATCCATGTCTATCACCATGCACTAAACTAAAATCAAAATGGATTGAAGATCTAAATATTAAAACAGAAACATTAAATCTGCTGGAAGACAAAGTAGGTAGAAATCTTGGTGACATTGGAGTAGGCACAGTTCATGAACAAATATCAAACTGCATGAAAATACTTCCCAAAATCAACAATTGGGATCTCATCTTATTAAAAAGTTTTTGCACATCAAAAGAAATCATTAACAGAATAAAATGATGACCCACAGAATGGAAAAAAAAATTTAGCCTGCTGTCCCTCAGACAAAGGAATTCTATCTTGAACATAAAAAGAACTGAAAAACATCAGACCCACCAAAGTCAAAGGCCCAATCCAAAAATGGGCCTCTGAGATGAATACATACTTTTCAGATGAAGAAATACAAATAGCAAATAAATATATGAAAAAATGTTCAACATCATTGGTCATTTGAGAAATGCAGATTAAAACAACACTGAGATTCCATCTCATCCCAAAAAAGAACGGCCAAGATCAAGAAAACAACCAAGAACAAATGCTGGAGGGGTTGTGGGGGAAAAGGAACCCTTCTCTGCTGTTAGTGAGAGTGTAGACTGGTACAACTGATGTTAAAATCAGTGTGGAAAATCCTTCCATTTGACTCAACTATTCTCCTTCTGGCTATTTTCCCAAAAGAATTGAAAACACCATATCACAGTGATGTATGTGCACCCATGTTTATAGCGACACAATTTGTAGTAGCCAAATCTTGGAAACAGCCCAAGTGTCCATTGATCAAGGAATGGATAAAAAAGATTTGGTATTTTTATACAATTGAGTACTACTTAGCTATAAAGAAAGATTGCATTGAAACTTTTATAAGTCAGTAGATGTGACTTGAGACCATACTCATAAGTGAAATAAATCAAACTTACATGTGTAAACTTTATATTGTCTCCCAATGTAAAAAAATTGAAAGAGTAAATAAGATCCAAAATGTACAATAGATATTGTGAAAGTGAAAGAGGAGGAAACTAGTGAAAAGGAAAGAACAACTGGGATGGAGGAAAGCAAAGAAGGAAAAAATATATATACACATATACATTTATGATATAGAAAAATTAAACTACTAATCTCTATTAGCTCATTGAAAAGAACAGTTTGTGCTTATATTTTTGACTAGTTTTTCATGTCTATCTTGTAATTTGAGCAACTACTTTGAAGAAAACAATACACATTACATAACCATTGTTAATAAATTATCTTGTTTTGAAATTCTGTATCATTTTTATTTTTTTCTTTTTAAGGTTAAAAAAAGTAGCATCTGTTTTATATCAATTAAAAGTAAATGTTCTTCATTTTATCACAGGATTGTTTACTTTCTTAATAATAAGTTATTTTGATAGATTTGAGATATATAGCCATTTAAATGTTCTTTCTCAATGGCTGCACTGTTGATATAATGATATGAGTGTAGGAATCAGAGGCAAATAAGGTTTCAGATCTGCTTCCCATTCATCTACCCACACCTTTCTATCTACTATCTATCCATACATGTATTTATCTGTCCATTCATTTTCCCTCTCATCCATCCATCCACCTACCCACCCACCTACCCATCCATCTAGTTATATTTAGTAAATGTCCATTCATGCATGTATGGTATTATGCCTCAGGTCGGTTATTGCCATTATGATCTTAAGCAGCTTATTACTTGTTCTTCAAAATGGGAGCATATTCATAAAGTACCATATGGATATGTGTTGTCATAATACTAATGCCAGTTCTACCATTTACTTTGTCATCTGTGCTGTTTTCCTATTTCTTAGCCAAAATTAGTAGTTATGCACAGAGATTGCCTCTGATTGTTTATTCTGGTGGCCTGGCTTACACTAGACATACAGGTCTACATTTCTATAGGCTGCGCCTTTCAACTGTATGTAGATGATCCAGGAGCAGTAGTGACAAGCAGAGCCAAGAGGGATGTGCTTCAGAACACAGTGTTGTCCATGAAGGCTATGCTGTATACCTTGTGAGAGCCTGATGTGGTCTTGGGAATGAGATAAAGATGAGACCTGGTATAGATAGATCAATCAGTAAGTCATGTTAACAGAAGGGACAGACCAGGTGGCAGCAAGTGACCTTTCTAGGTTTTGGTGGCAAAATAGTGGCCTCTTGAAATTGGGTGGGTGATGGCATTTGATCAGTCGTTGAGGTACTGACCAAGCAAAGGGAGGGGAGAACCTTCTAGACTGAGCTGAAGGCTGAAGCCGAGCAAGGCATCAGGCTGGAGGAGGACATGGCTGGCTTGTTAGGAGTTGTCCCTCCTCCTCGTTGTGGAAGGCATGGGTGTATACTTACAGAAGAGCTCAGGCATTGTGATTTATACAAGATGGAAGAGTAAAGACAGGGACCGGAATGCTCCTCCCTGTCACTATTTAAAAAATTAAAAAAAACCCTAAGTAACAATATTTATATATTCTAGATTTTGTCCTTTGTCTGATAAATAGCTTGCAAATATTTTCCTTGTTTTGTAGATTGTCTCTTCATTCTGTTGGTTCATTTGCTGTGCAGAAGCTTTTTAATTTGATAGGGACTCACTTGTGAATTATTGGTACTATTTGTTGTGCAGTTGGGGTTCTGTTCATAACGTCCTGCCTACACCTATGTCATCAAGAGTTTTACTTATTTTATTTTTCAGCAGATAGTTCTAGCATTTAGATCTTTGATCTGTTTTGACTTCTATTTTAGTTTAGTACATGGTGAGATACATGGGTCTAGATTCAATGTTCTGCATGTGGATAGCAAATTTTCACCAAAAAACTAGAACCCCTAAAAAAAAAAAGACCTAGTCAAAAATAGGCAACTAAAATGAATAGACATGTCTCTACAGAAGAAGTGCAAATGACCAATAAACACATCAAAAAAAGTTCAATGTCACTGACCATTAGAAAAATGCAAATTAAAATAACACTGAAATTCCATTTCCAGCCAGAGTGGCTACTATCAAAAAAATCAAATAAATACTGTTGAGGAATGTAATGTAATGTAAACTAGTATTACTGCTGTTGAAATCAATATGGAGATTCTTCAAAAAAGTAAAACTAGAAATTCCGTTTGACTCCCTCTTGGTATCTTCTCGGAAGAGAAAGCATTATATTACAGTGATAAATGCGTACTCATGTTTATAGCAGCAGAGTCATAATAGCTAAATTTTGGAAGTGGTCTATATATCTATCAACAGATGAGTGAATAAAAAAATGTGATATTTATACCCAATGGAGTACTAATCTGCCATAAAGAAGGATAAACTTGAGTCATTTGTAGGAAAATGGATACACCTTGAAACCACAGTGTTAATTGAAATAAATCAAGTACACAAGCTTAAATATTGCATGATGTCTCATATATGAGAAACCCAAAAGTAAAAATAAAGAACAAAATAAAAGATAGATAATAGGAAGTAGGGAGATAGATTTTGTTCAAATGGAAAGAGAATTAAGAGATGGTAGGGGGAGGAAGAGGTGGCAAAAGTGTATGAAAAACAATTACAGTGTGTTATGTACATTTACCAATTCCCCACAGGGAATGTAATTATTATGTGCTACAAACATATACTAATAAAAGAATAAAAACTGAAAAAAAAATCAGGCTCGTGTTTTAGTCATGACTTTGGTTCTTTTTTCCTAGATGGCATCAGTGTGAGTGGCTTCCCTCTATCCAGTCCTTTCAGACAGGTTGTTCGGCCCCGTGTGGAAAACAGACCAGCCACTGCCCCTGAGGGCAGCAAGGTGGGGGACCTCAACCATCTGAAGGTGAGTACATCCTGTAGAGGGCCAGGCTGCTACACTTGCAGTTTCTGAGGGCCTTTTCCAAGGCCATGTTCCTCCAAGGAAAGAAAGTGTGCTGTTGGTTGTGGTTTCTTTGTGTCTTCTGTCATGGGGAATGTTCTAGAAAGCAGTTGTGAGGAGGTGGAGCACTTCCTCTCATGGTGAGGTGCTGCAAATTTATATTTGCATGGAGTTAGAGGGTAAATCAAGGAGGACAGTGACTATAGTTCATGACTTCCTGCTTTCTTCTTATTTATGTGAAAAAATACATGTATTGCAAAACTACTCAGTTTGGATATTTATCCCATAATTCGTTTCCTCATTGTTTGGTTGGTCCTTATAGGTGTTGGTTTTCAGCACACAGTAATGAGTGCGGTCCATCAGCCCAAATGGGAGGTGCACAGGGCTTGTGTCCAGCAGTGCTAAGGCTGCTGGGCTGAGGAAGGGATGACTGGGAGCTGAGTCCTGAGTCCACTGGGGTAGAGTGCAGTGAAGGCACTACTGGCTTAGACTGTGACTGGGGTGCAGGCATGGCCACCATTCATATGGGTGCATGCTCAGCGCCATTCTGTGGGGTGCTGTTCGCCATCTTCACACTAATGTCAGGGAGACATTGCCCTGTGGTGTGGATAGGGGTGGGGTGGGAGAGTCTGCAGTAAAGTCTGGGCTGATTGTCACTGATGGAGGCCAAATCTGCAAATGGAGGTTACCTGGAGCCAGTTTCCGGGGTGCATCTGCTTCTTGGAGGGCCTGTGGTAAGCAGAAGCTGCTGGTGTAGCTGGGGCTTCTTGTTTGCTGTGTGTTCCTGGTGTAGCCAAGGGGTCTGAGTATGGGGAGAAGATTCCCAGCTGAGGGAGTGAAGCACGGTGCCACACAAAGTGGGGTGCTGTTGGGGGTGGCTGTGAGGGTAGAGAGGAAGCTGGAGGTTTGACTTCCCTGGAACCCTCTTGTTTCTCAAATCCCAGGCTTTTCTACAGCCCCACCCTCACCCTCATCCAGTGGTTCTTTTCTTTCTCCCTTGTGTTCATGCCCTTCAACATACTGATTTTACCACTACAGCTCAGCTCCCTGTCCTTTCCTTGGGGACACCCTGGCCTCATTTCAGCTCTGTCTTAACAGAACCACTGCAGCAGCAGACGATGGCATCCTGGAGGCATGGATGGTGATCAAGGGCAGCTCATTTCACAGTGGGTCTTGTGCTGCCACTTACTCCTTGTTATTATTAGCTGTTGTCTAGCTTTGGGACAGTGGAACACTGATCAGTAGTTGGCTTGGCAGTAAGACCATGAGCATGGTAAAGGTAGATCAAGAGAAAAGTGACGACCTCAGGAAAGCAAAAGACAGTGGCCGTCTCAGGAACTGCTTATTTTCACTGTGTATGGGTCAGACTTTCCTTTTCCTGTTCAATCTCATAATCTTTTATGGAACAGTGGATCTTTTACATACTGCATTATGGCAAGTTAGGTTCTGAACCCCAGTGTCTCCCCCAGGTGTAGGTGGCTATTGCTATTCTGTTTATCTGTTTCAGTGGTGGCAAACCTTTTAGAGCTTTCAGTGATACAAATAGTCCAGTGCAGCACACGTGCCACAGGTTTGCCACCAGTCTCTATTTGTTTGATGGCTTCCTTTGACACATTCTGTGGAGTGTGTTTTTCCCCACAGTGTGTGGATCTTTTGCTTGTTTTGTTGTTTTCTAATTTTATTGTTAACCTGGATCCCTGGGGCTCACCCAGGTTCAGCAGAGTGATGGTCACCCCAGTTCTGATGGGAGAAGCCATGTGTGACTTGGGTAAAGTTTTCAAAGTTCAGGGAGTTTGCAAGTCTATCTGGCTTTTCTTGCTTGGATTTACAAGGTCCTGTGTTGAGTCCATACCTGTGCTCAACAGGCCTCCTTGGTTTGTGCTGAATGTGTGGCCTTGTGCTCATGCATAGTCTTCTAGGCTCTAGGGATAAATGGGGTCTCACTAATGCCATAATATTCTCTTTCATGTCTCACGTCTTTCTATTAAATTTCAAGCTGCTCTGCCACATTTTTCATTTGCCCTAACCAGGTTTGTGGCTTCAGATCAGCTACAATGGTCAGCTTCTCTGATGGTTTGCTCTGAGAGCCACTACCATTTTGGCAACACCTGGACATGGATTTTCCACTCTCTGTTTCAAATTAAGTCACCCTCTTCCACTGTTACAGTACTGGAGCTGCCAGTGCACACCTGCCTCACTGACCCAGGGATAACTTGTTCTTCAGGGAATTTGGACAGCAGAAGCAGTGTGAACAGTCCTTGGCTAAAGTCTCCCTTGTTCTCAAGGCTGAGTAAAATTTCATGATTAAATACTTCCCAATTTGTTGTATGGCTTCGATCAGTTTGAAGACTCTTTAAGTGGTTGTGATGGCTTTGCCCAGTTTCATCTTTGCTTTTTGGGCAGAGGTTTAGCCAGCTTCCCACCAAGGCAATCTAGAAGCCTCACCTTCACATCCACTTACTCCCTTACTTTTTGACTGTTTTTTTGGAGTTGAGGATGTAAAAAAAGATGGTGGTTTGGAAGGATGTTCCCTTGAGACTGTTACTAACTCAAGTCTATTTCCTAAGTATTAGTAGAATAATAGGAAGTTTGTTTAATGTATTAAAGTTCCTCAGCTTTGCTCTTTTTCTGGTGTGAGAGTGATGTGATTTTATGTGCAGATTATCAACATTCTTGTATCTGAGGACTTGAATTGATAACTTGCTGGATTACTTTGAATAGAGTAACTTGCTTAATGGTGTGATTCCTTCTATGGCTTATTTATTTTACAAGAGTAAGCATTAGCTGGTATAGAAGCACTCATGAAATCTAGGGAGCTGGGTGTGTGCATTGCAGAATTGTTGTGTAGCTGTAGGGTATACATTCATTCATATTACGCTGTGAATTCAGAGACTGGAGTGTGGATCTCACATGGCCAAGGAACCTGCCTAGTGTTTACTCCTTTAACTCTTTGTGCCTTTCCCCTTGGCGGGTCTTGTGCTCACCCTCAGTTGCCCAGAGAGTTTACTGTTCCATCAGGTTGTTGTTTTATGTCTTCCCTTCATCTTTTCTTGTGCCATTCTAGTCTTTCTTCTGGAAGCTTCTCCTCAAGGCCAGCCACAGTATCTTTATGTTGCTTATCATTCCTGAATTTGTGTTGCTTGGGTGAAGTGGACCAGACCTGGCAGCTCTCCCTGCTACCTTTGTGTCTTGTGCCCTCTGAGGGTGAGCACTGTTACAGGATGTATTTGTCTGGATGAGATTGCTTTTATAGGGCTGCTAAGTCTTCACCTAGGCTGGGTGCAGGCCCCTTTCTGACCTACCTACAACCTGTCTCTTTTTAAATTAAAGCACAGTATTGTGTTTCGGTATGGTGATTGGCTTGGGGGAGGACACTTTGATTGGATTTGTGGGCCTACTTTTTAGGTACCTTCTAATGAAAGGCTGCTATATAAGCCAGCAACAGAAATGTGGTCAGTGACTCAGCAGTTTATTAACCGATTGAGCACTGCAACAATGTTGAGCACTGTGCCAGATGATAGGGACTTAGAGGCAAACCAGACAGCTCTGGACTTCGAGGAATTCATGGGCTGGAGGTCAAGATAGAAGAAAATAAAGGAAAAGATGATTAAATAATTAAATTACAGTTCATGCACATTGCTAGGGATGCCCAGAGGAAGTCAAGGAATGTCTGTCAGAGAAGTGGCATTGACATGGAAAGTTGAAAGGAGAATGGATTAAGAGTAAGCCAGTAAGCAGGATGGAGAAGGTGTTCTGAAATTGGGAGTGGTACATGCAAAGGCACTGAGGTCTGCAAGTGCACAGCCTGTTGTCACTGTTCTGGTGTCCAGGGGGTCAGAAACTTGGTGTAGAATCAGAGGGAGAGGTGCTCAGGCAGGCAAGGGCTCAGATGCACTCTGATTCATCATTTTTTGTTTAAACTTCGTTTCTTTCCACTTACACTTCTTTTGGGGTCATCCATCACATTTCAGGCATCACATTTTTCCTACTGTAGGATAAACTTATAGTTTAGGATAAAATCTCAGGATCCGAAGATATTGCTCCAATAGCTTATGGCATAGACAGACTTGTTTTTTTCTGCTTGAATGATCATAATTATACAGAGATGTGGATGAATGTTTTAAAATGTGATTATTTAAATATAGTTACCATTTTACTGAGTGCAGACTGTGTATCAGGCACTTGTATATAAATCACCCTACAGCTTTTTGAGTAGGTGGTATTATTCCAGTAAGGAAACAGGCTCTGTGAGCTCACATCATACCAAGTCACCCACTTTGGTCTCTGTCACTTGCTTGTTGATGCCTCCACTCTTGAGTTTTACTTGCTCCCAGGGCCCTCTGTGCTCTAGCCTTGTGACTTATCCAGTTGGAAGCTTTCTGTACCTTAGCATTCTCATTTTTCCTTTTGCCACACTGTAATTACCATAGCTTTTCTGAGGGCTTCAGTGCCTCTGCCTGGTTTCTCATCAAGAAGCAGGACTCACAGTGTGACGTGTGCTGTAGGAGCTGGGTACCATGCTTGATGCCTGTGCACCCTAACTTCACTAGATCCTTGCACATACCTGGTGAGCTGTGTGGGAAACCAAAGTTTTGAGGGAGACTTGCCTAAGTTCCTCGAGTTTGTAGATGGTGGATGAAGGGTGTGGCCTTGCAGGGAGTAGGCCTGCAAACAGAGTAGTGTCCAGGTAACAGGGTACCATTGAGACAGGTGGGAAGTGGTTGGGAAGTGTTTATGGCAAGAGAGGGTCGGTTAGCCTGTGTGAATGCTGTTAGTGGTAGTAAGCGTGGCAGACTTTCAAACCTGTGAAGTTTTGCATCTCCAAGGTATGATGTGAGGCTGGGTCAGTGAAGTAGCTTACAGTTGCCTGTAGGGACATCTGGTGTGTGTGTGTGTGTGTGTGTGTGTGTGTGTGTGTGTGTGTTGGGAAGGGGTTCCCTGAAGCAGGAATGATGTGATTTAATTGGGATTGTGCTAAATCAGTAAAAGCATCATAGAGGAATCCTATCCTCATGGAAATAAGTAACTTGGTGAAGGCAGCTTCTTGGAGCATGTTCTAGGACATGTGTTTCTTTAGGTTTTCCAGAAGAACATCCTACTTCCAACAGTGGAGAAGGCTTCCTTTTTCCTCATAGCCCTTCCAGCATTTGTTATTGGTTGATTTCTTGATGATTGCACTTCATTCTGGGGTGAGATGGAATCTCAATGTTGTTTTAATTTGTGTTTCTCAAATGACCAATGATGTTGAACATTTTTAATATATTTATTTGCTATTTCTACTTTATCTGAGAACTGTGTATTCATTGTAGATGCCCATTTTTGGATTGGGTATTTAAATTTGGTGGGGGAGTTTGATTTATTTGTGTTCTCTTATATATTAGTCCTTTGTCTGAGGGACAGGGGGCAAAATTTTTTTCCCCACAGTGTGGGTTGTCTCTTTACTCTGTTGGTGGTTTCTCTTGCTGTGCAAAAGCTTTGTAATGAGGTGAGACCCAGTTGTTGATTCTATATGATAGTTCCTCTGCAATTAGGGTTTTATTTATAAAGTCTTTGCATATACAATGTCTTCCAGAGTTCTATCTATTCTATCTTTCAGCAGACTTAATGTTTCTGCTTTAATATTTAGATCTTTGATCCATTTCAAGTTTAGTGTGATGCATGGTGAAAGATATGGCTCTAATCTTTATCTCTAACATGTGAGAAACCAGTTTTTCCAGCAACATTTATTAAAGAGGCTTTCTTCAGTGAATGTTTTTAGTATCTTTGTCAAAGATAAGGTGGCTAAGTATATCTGACCATTTATTTATGTATTTGTTATCTGGAATTGAACTCAGGACCTTGTGCTTACCAGGCAGGCATTTGTGCAGCTAAGCTATAGCCTGTCAGTGTTTGTCAAAGCTCTCTTATTTCTGGAGGGAAGAAAGATGAGAGAATGAAGAAAATAAAGAGACAGAGGGCTGGGGTCAGCTGGAGCTCTTCTTAGACGAGAGGAAGAGACTGCTCAACCACCACAATGTGTTTATTTATACACTTGTCATACCATGCCCCTTTGCTTAACTAGCTCACTTCTTATTACCTATGTTCTCCTGAGTGGAACACCTGTTCACCTCCAGCACTCTATGACCTCAGGGTGTTTCTCAGGTGCTCTGTGCCCTTGGGGCACTCCTGTTCAGGCACTTGTGCTTTTAGCTTCCCAGGTGTGAACAATAACTATTTCAGTGGCTCCCAACAATGATCCAGCCCAAGTGTGTCTGGAATTGTTTCTGTATCTGTTATTCTATTCCAGTGATTCCCCCTCCTCTTTTTTTTTTTTTTTGCCTGTACCAGGCTATTTTTAATTTTTTTTTATTTTAAAGAGAATAACACAAAAGAGGACATATCTAAGCAGATCAGAACAGAACAATGTAAGCAACACAGCACTTCACAACAAGACAACTGGATATTAACAGTAGCTATCATAATGTCTCTTTCTTTGAAATAGTTAAGCTAAGCTTTACACACTATAATGTCAAACATGACAAAGTAGAATAAAACAACTCAAGAGAATGAAAGTATTCCAAGGCATTCTGAACCAAATAACCAAAGATGAACAATGGCTGCTCAATTATCTCATTTTCCATAAAAATTTTGTTTTACTATCATACATATTAAAATCCAATAAGACATAACGTGATAGAACCAATGGTAATAGAAAAACAAGAGCATGGTAGGACTTCAGAGCAAGATGATATTAAATCAACACTGGCTGCCATATTGTCTTGTCTTCAAAGTAACTATTCATATGATCACATATATTAAGATCAAACAAAATAGAATAAAACCATTCGAACCAATGAATGAAGACACAAGACATCAAAGCAGTATAATGTTGAGCCATGATTTCCATAAAATCTTCTGTACTCTTACCATTTCTTACACTAGGGAGACTATATGGTATTTATACATGTGAGTTTGATTTATTTCACTTATGAGTATAGAGTCAAGATGCATCCATTTATTTATAAATATCTCAATGTGATCATTCTTTATAGCTGAGTAGTACTCCATTGTATAAAAGTACCGCAGTTTTTTTATCCATTCCTCAGTTGATGGGCACTTAGGTTGTTTCCAAGATCTGGCTATTACAAATTGTGCCGCTATAAACATGGGTGCACATATATCACTGTGGTAAGATGTTTTCAGTTCTTCTGGGAAAATGTCTAAGAGTGGAGTAGCTGGGTCAAATGAGACCTCCATCCCCAGCTTTTTGAGGAATCTCCAGATTGACCTCCACAGTGGTTGCACCAGTCTACACTCCCACCAACAGTGCAGAAGAGTTCCTTTTTCCCCCCAGCCTCTCCAGCATTTGTTGTTGGTAGTTTTGTTGATTTTGGCCATTTCTGGAGTGAGATGGTATCTCAGTGTGGTTTTAATTTGCATTTCTGTAATGACCAATGATGATGAACATTGTTTCATGTATTTATTTGCCATTCGTATTTCTTCATCTGAGAACTGTGTTCATCTCGGATGCCCATTTTTGGATTGGGTCTTTGAATTTCGGGGGTCTGATTTTTTTTTTAATTCTTTATAAGGTCTAGACAGAAGTCCTTTGTGTGAGGGACAGTTCACTAAGATTTTTCCCAGTTTGTGGGTTTTCTTTTCACTCTGCTGGAGATTTCTTTGGACATGCAGAAACTCTTTAATAAGATGTGATCCTGTGTAGTTTGGCCCTTGTTCATGAATTGTCTACTTACCCCTGTGTCTTCAAGATTTTTACCTACTTTGTCTTGCAACAGATTTAGTGTTTCTGTTTTAATATTTAGATCTTTGATCCATTTGGATTTTAGTTTAGTACATGGTGACAGGCATGGGTCTAATTTTAGTTTTCGGTATATGGATAGCCAGTTTTTCTAGCACCATTTATTAAAGAGACTGTCATACTTCCAGTGAACATTCCAGGCCCCTTTATCAAAGATAAGGGGGTTGAGTGTGTTTGTAGTTGTATCTTCTAATCTGTGCCATTGATCTTCAGGTCTGTTTTTATTCCAATACCATGTTGATTTTATTAGAGTAGCTTTATAGTATAACTTCAAGTCAGGGATTGTGATGCTGCCTGTCTTGGCTTTTCTGCTTAGAATTGCCTTTGCTATTCTAGGTCTCTTCTGGTTCCAGGTGAATTTTAGGAGTGATTTCTCTAGATCTATGAGGTATGCTAGTGGTATTTTCATTGGGATTGCATTGAATGTGTGTAAAAATTTTGGGAGAATGGCTATTTTTACAATATTTATTCTTCCTATCCATGAACAATATCTGAGGTCCTCTTCAATTTCTGTTATCTGAGGTCCTCTTCAATTTCTTTTTTCAGGGCATTATAATTTTCCATGTACAACTCTTTTACATCTTTTGTTAGATTAATTCCTAAGTATTTCATTTTTTTAGATGCTAGTGTGAAGGGTGTGGCTTCACTTATTTCTCAGTGATTTTGTTGTGAGTGTATAAGAATGCTATTGATTTTTGAGTAGTGACTTTGTATCCATCTACATTGCTGAATTTATTTATTATATCTAGGAGACTTTCAACGGACGTATAGGGATCTTCATGTAGAGTATCATGTCATCTGCAAATAATGATAATTTAACTTGTTCTTTTCCTATCTTTACTCCTTTTATTTCTCTCTCTTGTCTAATTGCTCTGGCTAGTATTTCCAGTACTATGCTGAATAGGAGGGGTGATAATGGACATCCTTGTCTTGTGCCTAATTTCAAGGTAAAGGCTTTCAGTTTTTGGTCATTTCATATGACACTGGCTGTTCATTTGTCATAGATGGGCTTTATCATATTGACGTAAAGACCATCTATTCCAATTCTCTGTAAGGTTCTTATCATGAATGGGTGTTGGATCTTATCAAAAGCTTTTTTTGCATCTATAGAAGTGATCATGTGATTCTTGCTTTTGGCTCTATTGATATGGTGGATTACATTTATTGATTTACATATGTTGAGCCATACCTGCATGCCTGGGATGAATCCCACTTGGTCATGGTGTATAATCTTCTTGATGATTTGCTGCATCCTGTTTGCCAATATTTTATTGAGAATATTTGCATCTATGTTCATTAGGGAGATTGTCCTGTAGTTCTCTTTTTAGTTGGGTCTTTCTCAGGTTTTGGTACTAGAGTGATATTTGCTTCCACGAATGTCTTAGGGAGAATTGCTTCCCTTTCAGTTTCATTGAAGAGTTTGAGGAGTGTTGGCATTAAGTCTTCTTTGTATTTCTTGTAGAATTCCGCAGTGGATACATCTGGGCCTGGGCTCTTCTTTGTTGGTAGGGACTTGATTACATTTTCAATTTCATTCATGGAAATTGGGTTATTCAGCAGTTTTACATCTTCTTGATGCAGCTTTGGTGGTTAATATGTTTCTAGGAATTTGTCCATTTCTTCTGTGTTATCGAACCTATGAGAGTAGTGATTGTTGAAATAGCTGTTGATGATCTTCTGTATTTCCACAGGGTCAGTAGTGATTTCTCCTTTTTCATTCTGTATTGCATGAACGTGAGTCTTTTCTTTCCTTTTTAAAATTGGGTTGGCTAGGGTCTTGTCAATTTTATTTATTCTTTCAAAGAACCAACTCTTTGATTCATTGATTCTTTGAATTGTTTTCTTAGTCTCTATTGCATTAATTTCTGCTCTGATCTTTATAATTTCCTCCCTTCTTTTAGCTTTGGGCTTGGCTGGTTCTTCTTTTTCTAGATATTTGAGGTGTAATGTCAGGTTGCTTATTTGTGTTTGTTCTGTTTTCCTAATGTGGGAACTTAGTGCAATAAATTTTCCTCTGAGGACCACTTTCATTGCATCCCACAGGTTCCCGTAAGTTGTATTTGTATTTTTGTTTGCTTGTAGATATTGTTTAATTTCTTCTTTAATTTCCTCTGTCACCCAGTGATTGGTCAAGAGTGTATTATTTAATTTCCATGTGTTTGTGTGGTTTTTGCAGTTACGTTTATCATTAATTTCCAGTTTCATAGCGCTATGACGTGATAATATACATGGATAATTTCAATTCTTTTGCATTTACTTAAATATGTTCTGTGGGTTAGTATATGGTCTATTTTAGAGAGTGTATCATGTACTGCTGAGAAGAATGTATATCCTGATGTTGTTGAATGGAACACTCTGTATATGTCTGTCAAATCCATTTGTACACAGGTGTGACTCAGTTCTGTTATTTCTTTGCTGATTTTCTGTCTAGTTGATCTATCCCTTTTTGTCAATGGTGTATTAAGGTCCCCTGTTATAATTGTGTTATTGCCTATTTGATTTTTCATTTCTGTTAATACTTCCTTTGTGTAGTTGGGTGCTCTGGAATTTGGTGCATATATATTTAAGATTGTTATCTTTTCCTCTTGCAGTGTTCCCCTAACTAGTATGTAGTGACCTTCTTTATCTCTTTGGCTCATTCTTGGTTTGAAGTTCACATTTTCTGCAAACAGAATAGCTACCCCTGCTTTTTTTTGAGTTCCTGTTGCATGGAGTATTGTTTTCCATCTTTTGACTTTCAGTCTATGAGTTTCCTTTTCAGTTAGATGGGTTTCTTGTAGACAGAACATGGTTGGATGTTGTTTCTTGATCCATTCTGCCGGTCTGTTTCTTTTAATTGGTGAATTGAGGCCATTTACAGTAATGGTCCTAATTATCATATATTGTTGACATGTTATGTTTCTGATGTTGTATTTTAGCTTTCCATTCTGTTTGTCTGTCTTGCTTAGTGGTTTTTTCCTATGTGTATCTAGAATGTCTTTCAGTATTCTTTGTAGGGTTGGTTTGGTGATCATGAAGTTCTTCAGCTATTCTTTGTCATGGAAGTATCTTATTTCTCCATCCATTTTGAAGGCCAGTTTTGCAGGGTACATCAGTCTGGGTTGGAAGTCATTTTCTTTAAGGATCTGAAGCACTTCACTCCATGGTCTTCTTGACTTCATTGTTTGTGTTGAGAAGCCTGCTGTGATTCTGATAGGTTTTCCTTTATAGGTGACCTGTCTTTTCTCTCTAACAGCTTTTAATGTTCTGTTGTTATGTTGGATTTCCGGGATGATGATTATTACATGTCTGGGTATAGTTTTGTTTTGGTTATGGCTATTTGGAGTTCTATATACCTCACTAATCCGTATGTCAGTTTCCATACTTATGTTTGGGAAGTTTTCAGCTATTACTTCTGTAAATAGCCTCTTGATATCTTTTGTGTTGTTCCCTTCTTTTTCTTTTATCCTTATTAATCTTATATTGTTTTTCTTTGCATCATTGTGCAGCTGTTGAAGTATTATTTCCTGATTTCTTGTTACTGTTAGAAGATCTTTCCTTTCCTATTCACTAGCTGCAATCTTATCTTCGAGGTCTGAGATTCTATGTTCACTTTCATTGAGATGGTTTTTGTAACTTTCATTAGAGTTTTTGATTTCCTATATATGTTTGAATTTGCTTAATGCATTCTGTTTGTCTCTTAAACTGTTCATTCAGGGATTCTGTCATTTTGCTTTGTTCCTCTAATTGTTTAGCTGTGTCTTTGTTGGATGCATTCAGTATTTCTTTCACTAGTTTTATCATTTCTTCTTTTACCTGGGAGACTATTTCTGATTTGAGTTCCCTCATAGCTTCCTGTACTTGCTTCTTTATTTCAGGTGATATCATTTCATGCATTTCAGGTGTATGTGTAATATTTTCTTCAATGTACATGGCTCCTAGGTTTTCTTGGGATGGGCTGGAGTTTTGAGATTGCATTTTGGTCTGTTGTATTGTCATTTTCCTGTATTTCCGTGTTTCCAGCAATTTTCCAAAGCTTTCCCTTGTGGCAAGGCACCAGTTTGGCTCCCCGTTCAGTGGGCCAGGCTCCCCTGGTTGAATGAAGGTCGCTGGGCGCAGTCCACTCAACCCCGCAGAACCTCTGGAGCCTAGTCCAATGACCCAAGGTGGCTGGGCAGGCACCCATCCGCCGGGATCCAAGGTCCCAAACCCTTCTGGGTCTGCCCTGTTGAGCTGCTACTTCCCTCGTGGTGAGGTGCCGGCTTAGCTCCCCCTTCGGCGTGCCTGGCTCCGCTGGTTGAATGAATGTCCCTGGTCGCAGTCCACTCAAGCCCATGGAACCTCTGGAGCCCAGTCCAGTGACCCAGGGGGGCTGGGCAGCCACCCAGCCACCTGGATCGATGGTCCCAAACCCTTCTGGGTCTGCCCTGGCGAGCTGTAACTCACCTCATGGCATGATGCTGTCTGGCTCCCCCTTCAGCAGCCCTGGCTCCCCTGGTTGAATGAAGGTAGCTCCTGTACCAGGCTATTTTTATCACGGTATCTTTGTAGTATAATTTCAAATCAGGAATTGTGATGCCCCCTGCCTTGACTTTGTTGCCCAGAATTGCCTTCACTATTGTAGGTCTCTTCTGGTTCCCAGTGGACTTGAGAATTGTTTTGTATAATCCTGTGAGATATGCTGTTGGACTTTTGATTGGAATTATATTAAATCTGTATAGCAATTTTGGTAGTATGATCATTTTCACTATATTGGTTGTTCCTACCCAAGAGTAAGGGATACTTTTCCATTATAGAAAACACTAGTTTTCAATGTAGAGGTCTTTTGCTTCCTTAATTAGATAGATTCCTAGGTGTTTCATTTGATTTCATGCTATTATGAAAGGTGTTGTTTCTGTTTTCTCTCTCAGTTAATTTGTTATTCATGTACAAGAAGGGTATTGATTTTGAGTATTGATTTTGTATCTGGCTATGCTACTGAATTTGGACATTAAATCTAGAAGTCTTTTGATGGAGTTTCTGGGGTCTTCTTTGTATAGTATTATGCCATCCATGAATAATAATTAAACTTCTTCCTTTCCTATCTTTATTCCTTTTGTTTCTTTCTCTTGTCTAATTGCTCTGGCTAAAGTTTCCAGACCTATATTGAATAAGAGTGGCAACAGTGGACATCCTTGTCTTGTTCCTGATTTTAGAGTGAAAGCTTTTGTCCATTTAGTGTGAAGTTGGCTGTTGGTTTGTCCTAGATAGCTTTTTATCAAATTGAAATAAAGACAATGTATTCCAGTTTTCTGTAGGGTTTTTTTTTTTTTTTAAATCCTGAATAGGCGTTGGACTTTGGTAAAAGCTTTTTTGTGCATCTCTTGAGGTGATCATAGGGTTTTTGTCTTTGGCTCTGTTAATATGGTGTATTACATTTATTGATTTGCATATGTTAAACCATCCCTGCATCCCTTGGATGAATCCTACTTGTTAATGGTATATAATCTTCTTGATGATTTGCTGCATCGTGTTTGTCTGTATCTTATTGAGGAATTTTGCATCTATGGTCATGAGGGAGATTGATCTGTAGTTCTCTTTTTTGTTTGGGTTCTACTCTGGTTTTAGTATCAGGGTAATGCTTGCCTACAGGAATGATTTTAGGAGTACTGCTTCCTTCTAAATTTCATGAAAGAATTTGAGAAGTAGTGGTATTAGGTCTTCTCTAAATTTTTTGGATAATTCAGCAGTGAATCTCTCAGGGCCTGGGCTTCTCTTTGTTAATAGGTTTTTAATTACACCTTCAATTTCATTGGTTGATATTGGTTTATTTAGAATTTTTATATCTTCTTAATTCAGCTTTGGTAATGCATATGTATGTATTTCTTCTGCATTTTACATCTTATTAGAGCACAAATTCTCAAAGTAGGGATAGATTTCTGCAGGATCCTTTGTGATTTCACCCTTTTCATTCCTAACTGCATTTGAGTCTTTTATTTCCAGTTTTTGATAAGGTTGACTGAGGTTTTGTCTATTTTATTTAATGTTTCAATGAACCAACTGTTCAATTTATTGATTCTTTGTATTTCCTTAGTCTCTATTGCATTAATTTTTGTTCTAATCTTTATAATTTCCTCCCTCATATAAGTTTTGGGTTTGACTTGCTCTTCCTTTTCTAAAAACTTGAGGTTTAGCATTAAGTTGTTTATTTGAGCTCACTCTGTTTTCCTCATGTAGGTATTTACTGCTGTAAATTTCCCTTGTAGGACTGCTTTCATTGTGTCTCATGCATTCTGGTATATTGTATTGGCATTATGTTTAATTGTAGAAACTATCTAATATCTTCTTTATTTTCATCTGTGACCCATTGGTTATTCAGGAGGCTGTTTTTTAGTTTCTGTGTGTTTATGAAGCTTTTGTAGTTTCTTTTGCCATTTTGTTTTCCAATTTAATTGCACCATGGTCTGATAATACACATGGGATAATTTCAATCCCTTTACATTTACTTAAGCATGTTCTGTGAGCTGCCATGTAGTCTATCAGGAGAATGTTTATTGTGATGTTGTAGGGTGCAGACATCTACTAAATTTATTTGTTCAAAACTGTGGTTCATTTCTAATATTTCATTGTTCACTTTTTGTCTAATTGTTCTATTTGTGACAGTGGGATATTGAGAACCCCCGTTACAATTGTATGAGGGCTTATTTAATTTTTCATCTGTTGATACTTGTTTTATGTAGTTGGGTACACTGGTATTTGTTTCATATATATTTATGATGGTTAACTCTATCAGATCACTCCCTTTACAAGAGTGCAGTGATCCTCTCTATCTCTCTTAATCAGTCTTGCCTTAAAATCCACTTTGTCTACAAATAGAATAGCTAATCCTGCTTTTTGGGGGGTTCCTTCACATGGAGTATTGGTTTCCATCCTTTGACTTTAAGTCTATGAATTTTTTTAACTAAATGTGAACTAAATGTGTTTCTTGTACATAGTATATTGTTGGATCTTGCTTCTTAATCCATTCTGCATGTCTGTTTCTTTTGATTAGAGATTGAAACTATTAATATTGATTGTTATAACTGATATGTCATATCAGTTTACTGTTGTTGTCCCCCCCCCCCCCTTAATTGTTTGCCTTGTCTGGTGGATTCATTCTGTTGGGGTTCATGGAGTTTTAGTCTTTGTGATTTCTTTCTAGAATGTCCTTCAGAATATTTTGGAATACTGGTTTGGTATTTTTGAATTTCCTGAAGTACTCTTTGTCATGGAAGTATCTTGTTTCTCCAGCAATTTCGAAAGATAATTTTGTGGTGTACATCAATCTGGGTTAGATAATTTTTCTTTTAGTGTTTGAAATAAGTTCTCCTTGTCTTAAGGGTTTGTGTTGTGAAGTCAACTGTCATTCTCATGAGCTTTCCTTTACAGATGATTTGTTTCTTTTCTCTAACAGCTTTTAATATTCTGTTTCTATGCTGAATTTCTGGAATCTTTATTATTATATGCCTTGGTGTAGATTTTTTTTGATCATGGCTGTTGTCTTATCTGTATGTCAGATTGTTTTTCCCTGCTTGGGAAGTTTTCTGCCATGATGTCTGTCAACAGTTTTTTTTTTTTTTTTGTATCATTTGTGCTATCTCCTTCTTTTTCATTGAATCCTATCAATCTGTTATTGTTCGCATTATCTAGCAGTTGCTGGATTGATTTCTTGTTGTCCTTTTTTATTTTTAAGAAATCTTTCTTTTCTTGATTGCTATCCACAAGCCTGTCTTTTATATCTGAGATTCTGTCCTCTAATTGGCTTGTTCTGCTGTGGATATTTTCAATGGAATTTTTAAACTCCTTGATATCTGCTTGAATCTATTTAACTGATTCCATTTCTTTCCTATGTTGTGCATTCATGGGTTTCATTATTTTCCTAAGCTTCTTCTCAGGTGGAGAATGATGCTGTTGGCATTCTCTCTTCCCGATGAAGGTGTGGTAGCTTGGGCCCAGTAGGCAACCTCCCATAATCAGCACAGTCATCAAGTGGCAGAGGTCCAGTCATCCCATGTGACTTTGCTTCCAGTTCTTCCAGGGTGCTGGTGTGCCTAGGGTAGCATGCCCTGGGCAAGCCAGGCCAGAGAGGCTCTTGGAACAGAGAGATGCTGGTATCCTGTGAGGGAAGTTTAGTACTTTGAACAGTATTAATGGGTCTTTTTCTCTTTACTACAACTGCACATTATACAAAAGGAAACTACCAAGCAGCTCTGAAAGATTAAATAATATTCCCAAGGTCAAGAAGTTGCTAAATATGAGTTAAATTTCAAGCCCATATGTACCTGAATCTGAAGCTTGTGCTGTCTCTTTACATGTAATTTCTGTTTCCAAGCTTATTTTGGGTTACAAAATACTTTGTTGATTCAAGCCATACTTATAGAACAATTTTGTATAAGCTTTTTGGCCATCTGACCTCAGTTTCTACCCTGTGAAAGCAGATAATATGGCTTCCTCCTGGGCTATTGTGAGGAGTTAAGTGTCTGCTATTAGAGCTGGTAGATAAGAAAAGCTTACAAAATGGCAAATCCAATTCAGTTCCAAATTATTTCTAATCTGTCCCAGTGATAGTTATAGAGACAGGGGATGTCTTCCTGCAAAATTTAAGCATAAAAGCTTCAAAGAAATCCTTTAATCTGCTCAACAATTTCAAAACTTAATAAGAAATTTAGAAGGAAAAGATGTGGAGAGTCTGTTGCCCATGGAATTCTAAAACAACATCAAGGAATGAGGCTGAAGGAACATTTAGGGAGGTTCTGTGATGCCCTCTGTGATATTACTATTCACCCAAACCTCCTGCAGCATTTTTTCTAATTCATTCATTCATTCATTCATTCATTCAGCAGATATCTAATAAACACCTAGTTCATTCCCAGTTCTGGATTCTGGGAATGTAACAGTGAAAACAGAGGAAGAGGCAATGAGGGAATGAGTGGATATCAGGCTGTGAGAACTGGACAAATGAAAAAGTAACAAGAGTGACTGTGTTTTAGGAAGATGGTCAGCAAAGCCACAGTGCTGTTCACGGCCTGTGGCACATACATTTCACTGTACCAAAGGCAGGGCATTATGAATGCCAACATCAACCGCAGTGCTTTAAGTTATTTCTTTGCCACTTTTTCCTAATAAATTGAGATACCTTATTGTATTTCCGGTACCTGGTACAGTGGCTAAAACATATACATACATACACATGCATTGTAGGCTCTTGAATGTTGAGTAAGTGAATGTTGAATAAGTGAAATGGAAAGTGAAATGATTTCTAGAGACTCACTGTCCTGTCTCTGATTGTGTTCCTAGGGATCATATTGCTACATCTCCTAATCCCAGTACCTTCTGACTATGGCACTTGAATCTTAGCCTGCATCTGAGTCACCTAGACAGCCTGTTAAGTCATCTTGCTGGACAGGTTCTGGTCCTGGGAATTTGCATTTCTAACAAGTTCCTAGGTGGTGTCCTTGCTGCTGGTGTGGGTCACTGCCTTAAGAGAAGAAGCATTGCTCACTTTCTTTTGCTCTTTATTATCTGTAAGACTAGACTATACTATCCTTAAGAAGGCATCTGAACCTTTCTGATGTGACTCACAGGGAGCAGGCACATGGTATGCTGCAGGTAGCTCCGCATGTAACACCTCATTGATAGGTTTGCATTATGTGGATTCTTGGTATGGAATTTTCATAAATTTTTGTGATAAACTCTGAAGCACACAATTAAAATTTAATTGAAGCATTAAAATGCTTATGTGAGAGGAACTTTAGAAATACTTATATAGGAAATACAGAAACTAGCCCTAGTGTTTCCACAGGTAGGGATTAATGGCAGCACAGCTCCCTAGGGGTCTCTGAACCTGTGGTCTCTTGAGTGTGACATGCTTCCCTGAGAAGTGCCTGGTAGTACCTCCTTCGGGGCTCCAGGGACTCTGAGGCACCTTCTTAGGCCCATACTGGTGTTGTGAACTATCATCACTAACCACCTTCCACCACTACACTCAGCATGATTGATCTGCAGACAGTGGGGGAAGACCCCGACAGAGGAAGAAAGTTTGTACTTTATTACATTCTTGCCAAACAGGAAAATTGAGTTAGGTCTGTTATTCAGGATGACTGACAGAAAACAAATACGTTTGCTTTGGGTAAGGACATTTAGGTGACATTGTTTAGCTCCTAAAAAATCCAAAGCAGTTTAGAGACCACATGAAATAAAATAATCCTGTCCCTGCCCTAGAAACATTCCCACTTTTGAAACAAGGAAAACAAGGGAGGAAAAAAAAACACCCATGTGTATGTGGCATCAGACTGACCTGGAGTCACCTTTGTTTTTTGCCAGTTCTGTCACAGTGGACTTGTCCCTTCAAGTCATCCATGAAGTTCATTTTGGTCTATGTACGGGCGTTCCTATAATGAGGCTGGTCACACAGAACCCAATGGCAGGAAAATGACAGGCTTCCGAAGCTGAGCAGACTTGGCCTCCTGCATCTCTGCTCCAGGCACACATTTCCTGTAGTATCTCACCATGGCTGGGTGGAGTCATTGGCCATTTACCTGTTTGTTATCCGTTAATCTGAAGGCTCCACAAAGACAGGAAATACTGTCCTCTCATCGTTTTCCTTGCCTAACAGAATATCTTCTATGTGTTGGGTAGTTACAAATGAGTTTTTTTAAACTACTAAAAGGATCATGGGCGGCTTTTGAAGAAGGCAGGCAAAAAGGAAATACTCTTCTAGAAATGGTGGGAAAACATTCCAAGTGAGGGAATAGCCTAAGCCAACACAAGAAAGAATGGACTTCTTGTGCATTTTTTAGAGTAGTTGTGCTGAAGTATAGCAATAGCAGATGAGATCAGAAAGAGTAACGTGAAACTGTAACTGAAAGATCCAGAGTACCACTTGAAAGATCCAAACCATATAATGTGGCCTTAGAGCCACTTTGTAACTATGAGGGATTAATAACTCTATGATCTACACTAACCCAAGTTTATTAGGTTCGTCAACCAAAACTTGAATGTCCTGAGTTTTCTTCCTTGCTCTGCCAGGGAAAACAGGGAAATAGAATTATGGTTTTCAGTTTAGATTAGACATAAGATATCCTTGTTGCTTAAAAAATGACAGGACCTGAAAAAAACGAAGACAACAAAGACAAGCGAAAAAGCAAATACAAGACAAACTACATAAAAAAATGAGTGATTTTAAAAGCAGTTCTATAACTTAGAAAATAATTATCTTACCTTTCACAACCTTTTGGTCTAGTTTATTAAGAATTTTTAAAAACCAGAAATAGATGCTAGATTTTCTCCAATGTTTTGTATGTGTATTTTGAGATGATCAAATCTTGTATTGTAAGATTTAAACAACACTAATTCTCTGTTAATGGGACCTATATAACACTATCTTTTTTTTTTTTTTACACAATACAGCTAGCTTCCTTTCTGTTTTAATTCTCTTCCCTATCCCTCTTTTTCCTGTCCTCCTCCTCTAAATTCTGTTTCTTCATTTTCATGTTTATTGATATTATTAATCTCAGCTCTTGTTTGTAACGTGATGTTTGCATTCATTAAGGTTATTGGCTACTATACATGGCATATCTTTATTCTACTTATAATACCCTTCCTCTCCCTGTTATCCCTTGCCTGTGTTCTCGTGTACCCCATCTCATTTACAAGATATGCAGCTCCTTGTCTGCTGTTCATCCTCTCTTGATCTCTCTGTACTTTGCTTCACTCAAATGAGAAATACCATATGGTATTTAAACTTGTGTGTCCAGTTTATTTCACTCAACATTATATTTTCCAGGTGCTTTCATTTTCCTACAACTGTCCTAAATTTGTCCTTATTAATAGGCAAATAGCATTCCATTGTATATAGATTCCACATTTTCCTTATTCAAATGTCTGTTGATGGGTATACAGGCTTATTCCAGGATTTTTGTATTATGAATTGTGCTGCTATAAACATAGGAATTCATGTATCACTAGTATGATATCTTAAACTCTTTGAAGAAGATATGTAAAAGGGGGATAGCTGGATCATATAGAATTTATAGTTTCTAATTTCTTTAAAATTTTATTTAAAGAAAAAGAAAATGAAACAGAAAGAGGGTAGAAATAATACAAAATTTCAAAAACAAAAAAAAAACCCACAAATAATAACCAGTAAGAAATTACTAGTTGATAATTACATATTTTCCTCTTAGAAGTAGTTGTTCAAGTTACAAAAGTAAAGCCTACAAAGTGGACATTTAAACAGTGAGACTGCAACCAATTCTGTTCATCTATCTGACAAAAACTTAGTAATATGGTTATCAATCCTACACACTTAAACATACGTGCAGTTATATCTTTTAGAATACTTTCTTTTCCTCTCTTTTTTTCTTTACAATAAAAAATATGGAGTGCTTCATGAATTTGCATGTCATCCTTGTGCAGGGGCCATGCTAATTTTCTCTGTATCGTTCCAATTTTTTAGTATATGTGCTGCCGAAGCGAGCACATAACACTATCTTTTAAATGATGCTTTTAATTATTCATGTCTTTATCTTTCTAGCTTCCTTTGTCTTTCTTTGGGTTCCTATTACTGTGAAGCTAAAGCTAAATGAACACAGTTGTTGTAGCCTCCACTTCATGATTTCATGAGATGTGCAGTATGAATGACTTCCTTTTGATTATCTTTGCAGTTGTCAGATGACTTTTGATGATCTTTGTGTTTCAGAATGCTGGTGATATCTTCCTCAGCCCCTGGTGACACTAAAAGTTTTGAGGCAGAGTAGTTTTGACAGAGTTACATGAATAAGGACTTCAATATTATATGATTACTCTGCATCTAGTTTGGATATTCCCCTACATACTTCTTAATTTCTGTATGTTTTTACAATTAATGTTTATTAGCACATTTTTGTAGTATTATAATATTTTCATTCCTTGTGTGAAATTGGTACATGTACATAACACATCTTGATTGCTTTTTTCATCACCTTTCCCTCCACTGTTTCTCACCTCCCCCCCATCTCTTGATCTCCTTCCTATTTGAGAAAGATTTGTCTGCCTACTTCCTATTATCTATCTTTATTTTTTCCTTTATGTATAATTTGAGCTTTTCACATAAGAGAAACCGTGTGATTCTTACACTTGTATATCTGCTTTATTTCACTTAACATTATGGTCTCAAGGTGTCTTCATTTTCCTACATATGACTCAAGTTTATACTTTTAATGCTAAAGTAGTACTATAGCAGAGTAGTCTACAAACACCACATTTTCTTTTACTATTCATCTGTTGTTGGGCATATAGGGTACTTCTGAGACATAACTATTATGAATAGTGCTGCTATACACATAGGTATGCATGTATCGTTGTGTTATGAGGTTTTTAACTCTTTTGGAAAAATACCTAGAAGGAAATAGTGGGCCATTCTGATTTCCATAGTGGTTATATTAATTTACATTGCCACAACAATGCAGAAGAAGGGCTCCTTTTTCCTCCCACAGCTTTGCCAGTGAAATTGTACTCCTTTCATTTTTGTTTATTTTAATTGCATTATTTAGTTTTTGCTGATACTGCTTCTGTGGTACCAAATAATTTGTTACTGTTTGATTTTTTGATATTAGCCATTCTTTCTGGGGTAAAATGGAATCTTTCTGCTGTTTTAATTTGCATTTCTCTAGTGGTCAGTGAGGCTGAACACTTTTTCATGTATTTGTTGGCAATTTGTACATTTTCTGAGAAGTGTTTGTTCATTTCAGTTGCCCATTTTTTGACTGGGCCTTTTATTTGGGTAAATCTAGTTTTCTATGTATTTGAGATTAGTCCTGTTTGAGGAATAGCTGGCAAAAACTTTTCTCATTTTGTAGTTGTCTTTTCACTCTGTTGGTTGTTTCTTTTGCTGTGCAGAAGCTTTTTAATTTGATAGGATCACATTTGTTAATTCTTAGTACTATTCCTGTGGAACCAGAGTCTGTTCAGAAAGTCCCTACCTATATCTATGACTTTATGTTTAAAACTGGCATCTCCAAGGATGATTTCCTATTTCTTTGAGTCAGGGATTTTTCCTCTCTGCTCTTGTTTTCTAGTTTTTAATTTAATTTGACAGCACTGGCCACTTTGATCTCCTTTATGTGCTTCCTCTGTCCCCTAGTCCATATGATGGAGTCTCCTGGGTTTTCTTCATGTTTTTAGTCCTTGAAGTTTAGCACCACAGCCTCACGGAAGATCCTTTCCCCACCCAGTCTCCTGGCAATGTAGATAATCAAATCAAGTCCCGGAGCCATCATCATGCTATCAGTCACAATGGGGCATCCTCAGGATGTGAATGCTTGGTGTTGTCACTGGCCTGGGCTTGCTGAGAAGTACCATGAGGTTTCTGGAACACAGGATCATTTCAGACAAACCAGAAGCAGCATCAGCAAAAACTAAATCATGTGACAAAAATAAGCAAAAATGAAATGAGTACAATTTCACTTTCCTCTTACCTAGCAAACACTATGATAAGACCAGAGTGTGTATCATTCTGGATATTTTTACAGTGAACATACTTATATGAATACCTAAGTATGTGCGTTTTTTCTCTTAAATAAAAAAATAAGACCACTGTAAATATTGTTGAATTAGTGCTATTCCATTTTCTATTTAAGTATTTTAATGGCCTCTAATATGTAAATGATATTAAATTTCCTTCATCTGACCCCAAAATTCAATTATAACCATTTAATCCACAGAAATATACAATTAATGACAACTCCTTGCATTTGATCACTATGTGTATTAATTTTGCTTTAAACTTGTCATGCTGCCCAGGCTTACCTTGAGCTTGAACGTGCTATCCTCCTGCCTCAGCTCCTTAGGTAGCTGGGATTATAGGTTTTAAGTATCTGTGCCTGGTTTTTTTTTTTTTTTTAAACAGTGACTTGTAGAAGAGACTAGCTGGTTGTCCTGTGGAACATCCTTCTTTCTGGATTGTCTAATTGCTTTTTCACAACTATTTGATTTGTTTGTCTATCCCCTGATGTCCCTCATGTTGGAAATTATCTGCAAAGCTGTGATGCATTCAGATAACATGCTTTGCCTAGGATGTATCACGGGTAAAGCCATATCACATTAGAGGCATCCAGTGTCTGGCTGTCCCACTGACCATCTTTGCCTAATTCAACAGTGTCGTTATAGTTTCATAGAATGATGTTTTCTGTTATTTCTTCAACATTTATAAGGTCACCTTCTCTTGTAAATTACAACTTTTAGCTCAACTACTGAAGCTATTTGATTACCTAGAAATATACTGCCCACTAGAAAATGGACTAAAATGTTTCTCTTTTTTTCTTTTTTCCTTTCCAATTTCAAGGCTTCTTCAAATGGTGAGATGTTAGATTGCCCTCTCCCTTCCCTTTTTTATTATCATTGTGAACCGACTCATGGGTTTTTGTTGATTCAATGTTTTGAACCACTTATAATCATTATTCTTATTGCTCACATTGTCACAACTTGTCCTGAGGGAGCTTTCTTAAATTGGCTCCCATGGCCTTTTGGTGTGCTTGTTAATCTTTGAAATGTTCACTGCTTTTTGTTACAAAGATGGGAGCTTTTCATCTTATCAACCTGTAATACATCAATATCTCTATTTGGAACAGAAATGGACCTTAGAGCAGGTACTTTGTAACAGTTAATGCAGCTAATAAATGGCATCATTGTGGTACAAACTGAGGCATCTCTGACTTGAAAATCCTTCCTATAGTGCTGGAAACACTATGTTTATCTTCATTCAGCACCTTCCCCACTCAACCTAGTGCTCTGTATGTATTTCAGTTTACCTGGTACTGTATTTGCTCTGCCTTCCTTGTGAATGACACTGAGCCCTGCCATAGGCACAGTTTTATTTGTACTTACATTAACATTGTCCTTAAAGGAATACAAGTCAGTACCAAGCAAAGGAATCATCCTGTCCCTGAGCTTTCTCCCACCCCTGGCTGTTGTCCTTTTTCTCATTTGCCCCTTTTGATGAACCCTAGTATAAAATCAACTTATTGAATGAGTGGGTGTCATTGCATAAGAATGTCCACAGCATTAAAATGACTCAGTTGAAGTATGACTGTGTTTTAAAATTAAATATCAAGAACTGTCATCTGAAAAAGTGTATAAATGACAGTGAGATATAATATTTGAAACCAGGACTGTTCTGGGGAATCAAAGTTGTTCCACGCAGTATGCACAATAGACATTGTAGAAGTGAATTTGTTTTCTTGAAAACTTTAAAATGAGATTTGTCAAAGATCAACTGAGAGTTTGAAAAATAAATCAACTGAGGAATCTTTGGAAAATTCCAGGATCTTTTTCTTTTAAACACCAAGCCAGATGAAGAGGTTTACAGTGCTTAACAAGGAAATAGAAGATAGGAACCCTTCTCTCAAAAAACTAATCTATCAAAAAGTTTGTGAGGTCTCAGTATTAATTGAAGAATCTCTTCCAAACACACAGAAAGTATATAAGATTACAAAGTCCATTGTGCAATTTACATTGTAGCCTCTCATAGTTACTCCTCAGCTTGGAGTACACAGGTGCTCCCCATGGGTGGAAAACTCAGAGCAGGGTTGTTTGGACTGGCCAGGGCTCTAAGGTATCAGCTAATTGCACTGATGTCCCCTGGGAGTCTGCTCTTTGCTGTCTGTTGCAGCATTTAGGCCACTATACCACTGTCCCCCCCCCATTATCTTTTACTTCCTTTTGGGCTGTGCCTGGGATGTGAGGGTGCTCAATAAGTATTTGCAGAACAAAAAAATGTTCCTGATTGTAGACTAACTCCTTAGATACAAGAGAAAGGAAATGATCCCTGCTGTCTATGGCCTCTTAGCTGAGAGGGAGGTAGATTTTAAGTAACTGGTCAGAACACAGGTCCCCCAATGCTGGGTGGTGCAACAACCCTAGGAGGGTACAGGTTGGGGATCCTTGGAGCAGGTGCTGCTAGAGCTGAGTCCTAGAGACTGACCAGTGAGGCTTAAGCTTCCTTCTCATTCCACTGTGCAGACATCTCAGGGAAAACCCGTGTTCTCTTGCTACCTGAATATTGTTCTTAGATGCATTAGCTAGTGACAGCCAGGACATGAGGTTCCTTGTCAGCTTTCAGGAAAGACTCTCTGGAGTCCTGCAGACCATCTGCTGTGCTCCTGCCCAGTCCTGGCAATCTCCCCCATGGCAAATCTTGATTTGTTTTCTTTTGTTCTGTATACTTTTCTTTTATATTCTATTCTCTTACAGAGATACAGCTACTTTGAAAAACACACGAAACTCATTAAATGAAATATCCCTAAGGGTTGGGATGTGGCCCGAATGTCAATTCATATCTGGTAAAAAGAGAGGAAATTAAAACCCACATCAGTGTGTTTCATCTGGATAGGCCTTGATAGCAAGGCAGATGCGCCCCAGTAACAAGGCTGCGTACAGTGCAAATAGCACAAAGTCCCTAGGGTTCCAAACCCAAGTTCCGTTCCCTTATTCCTGCTTCCTCTGGAAAATCATTGTGCTGCCCAGGGCCACGGAGAGGGTATGCCTGTGATGCTTTCCTTATAGGCCTTTTAAGGGGATAAAAATTAAATTTTGTGTACATGTATGCATGTGTGTGTGTGTGTGTGTGTGTCTGTGTGTGTTTGTAGATCGCAGCACTCTAATGTTAATATTAAGTAAAATTGTGGTTGTCAGTTCCAGAACTTGTTCCCAAAATGTTATCCTAAATTTGTTGCTAAGTTTTCTCTCCCTTTTCCTACTCCTCGCAATCCCCAGCCCTCTTCATTCTCCTCCTTACCTCCCTTCCTAGGCCTTTGAATGTGGTCTCCTCACTTCTCATCAGTTCCCAGGCTCTTCTGAAGGAGCCATCTGGGAAGAATTCCTTTAGGCATGTAGTTTACATTTGAGCATTATTGTTTTGCTGGCAATTTCTAGGCGCTGGGGATATCAAAACTAAAATGGCACTTTCTAAAAAGAAGTTGTTATGTGACCCATGGAGTGGCGTTATCTGTGTGAAATGGCCTGGTTGGGGCGTGTGTGGATTTTGAGCAAGTTTCAGGCCCTCCATTCAATGAGACCCCAGGCAGAACCACAGGACTAGCTTAGTGTTTTCTGCTGGGTGGGATGTGAAGGAGTGTGGGTAGTGAAGACTGAATAGGAGGGATCAGGGGACAAAGAAAGGAAGACAGTGACTTGTAAGGCAGAAAAGAGACCAGGACATTTGCCATGTACTGATGAGTTTGGATTTTAAAGGGGTAGTCATAGGAGGTTTTGGCAGGAGAACAATCTGAATAAAATTAATTTCCAGAGAGTTCACTCTAGTTAGTCCTGGGGCTAGCATGATGGATTAAAACTGCAATTAGAATCTGTGGCTCTTAGTAAGCAATAGGATTGGAACTGTATCCTGCATTTTCTAAATTTATTTTTTGGTCGTTCCTCACAATGTTGCCTTGTGCAAAATGACAAAATATATTAGTGTCTATATATTAAGACTGCTTTTTTGTGTTTCATGCCTATTGCTTTGCATACATTATTGGTAATTCTCAGACCAGCCCTTAAAGATTAGTACTGTATTAGACATTCATTTGCAGTGATAGTTCATCCATGCAGGACAGCTTGGAGGTGGCCTGGTAGCCTGACCTTGAAGCATAGGCTTGTCCATTAGCACAGCCAGCCACCTCTGGACCAGTTTCAGACTCTCCAGTGGATTTTCTGGTAGTTAGCACAATGATCCAACATGCTTTTTTTTTTTTTTTTTTCCCTGAAAATACAAAAGATTTCTTCTGGTCATATGGAGCTTTGTAGAAAAGTGTTATTTTCTCTCATCTTCTGGCTCAAATATAAACTTCTTAAACTGGTCACTGTTAAAAAACAAAACAAAGCAAAGCAAAGCAAAGCAAAACAAAACAAAACACTTGTATCCTAGAAAGTGTTTTCAGTTCAGTTTTGCAGATGTGTGTTCCACTGACTAAGAAACTAGGCTTTGTGGTGTCTGCCTTATGACAGTTCTCCCTATCCCAAATGTGGGACAGTCTAGGTCAAGTTTGTGTTCCTGATTTTTAAACCGAGGTCTATAAGAACCTTAAAGCCTTAGCTTTAGGTATGTATGTATGTAAGTAACCTAAATTTATTCCTGTGAAGAATAACTCATATCTTCATGTTATGGTTTGTGTTTAGATGTCCCTACAAAGGCTCATGCAGTCATGGGGCTGGGCTTCTAGAGTTTGTGATTTATTCATGGTCCAATGCTGGAATTATTGGTGTGAGTACTACACCAGCTCTGGGTCGGGTAGCATGCATACAACAAAAGGGAGGTGTGTTTGCTCTTTCAAACATTTGTTCTTGCTGCTTTTGCTATCTTCTACCACCATGAACTGTTGCTTCTCTGCCACACACCCTACCTTGAGACCAACTGAGTCTGGACCACTTGAGACCACTTGAGACTGGAACCTCTGCAAACTGTGAGCTAAATAAACCTTTTGTCCTTACTTTTGGGTGTCAGATATTTTGTCTCAGAAAAGAGAGAAAAGCAACTAACGTACTTCATTAGAAAGTCATTTTGGTGTACATTTCTACATTTTAGATTGATGAACCAGGGATATAAAGATTAATTATTGAGAAAGTTTCTTCCAAGCACCAGGAGTGGAGGTGCATGTGGTGAGGTGTTTGAGACATCTCTCTCCTCTGCGAGACTTGTTTACCTGTGCCAGATTCACATAGATATTCCTTGGAAGGTTGGGGAAAATGGTTAATAAGTAGCTTTCAATTAATAGCTTCTAATTAATGGTTATAGTATTAAGTCTGTTTACTGTTGCTATAACAAAACGCCTGAGTCTGGGACCTTTACAAAGACAAGAGGTTTCTTTAGCTTACAGTTTTGGAAACTAAAGCTTGAAACTTGGCATGCCTGAAACTTGGCGTCTGCATCTGTTCAGTTCCTGGTGAGAGCCTCATTGGGGATGGCATGACAGTCCCTAGAACATGAGTAGCATAGACATGATGAGACAGGAAGCCAGAGTTCAGGCATCAGACTTGCAGTTTTCATAACAATTTTGTCTTGTGGAAACTAACTGGAGTCAGTGTCCCCAGTAACCTAATCACTTGCTACTTGGACCTACTTATTACATGTCCCATCACCTCTCAGCACTGCTACAGTGGGGACTACATTTCCAGCACGTGAATCTCTGGGGGACTCACTCAACCACATCCAGATCATAGCAGCTAAAGTGGTTGATAATAACTAGTTATTAACGAGTCTTCTACATAGCATTTGGCATCCTGTTCTGAGCACTTAAAGCAACCCTAGGTTTTGCAGGTGCCCAAGCTGAGTTCTACTTGATCCTTTCCCTGACTATATGGCTAGCATACACAGAGGAGAATCTGCCTGCCCTCCCTGTGTTGTGCTGCATTTTTACTGCTGTGAAATGTTTCAGGCAATGTGCTAGGATGTTCCTATGTGTCACCTTGCTTTGTGGATAATTGACTGGAGTCTGTTGATTCCACGGACCATCATCCCTACTGAGAGACAGAGTCCATGCCCGGCCCTGGAGAACCAGGCCTGGGACTAGGTGGAGTGGTTTGTGTGCCTGAGGTGTGGAGCACAGGGGAAGATGAGGTACAGGAGTCGGGAGCCAGATGGCGCATGCTAAGGGCTGCACAGGCTTAGTGAGAGTTTCTGGGCTTTATTCTTGTTTTTGCTTGTCACATATTTCTTAATCTTATAAGGAAGATCTGAAAGTATAGAAAAATTTAAAGGAGAAAAGTGAAATATCTCTCATAGTTTCACTGCAAAGGCACGAGTGTTATTAGCATTTTGTTGTATGCCCTTCCAATTTTTCTCTGTGCATTTTTTTTTACACAGGTGAGATTGTATCTGTGTAAAAAGACAGTTTAGTTTCCTGCCTGTTCCACTGAAATTATAAGCATTTTCTCACTGCCTGCATGCAAGCAAGCATAGTTTCCAAAATTTGTGGCACAATAGTATTATTCCATGATTTATACAAAACCTCTCTTCTTGTTTGACTCTTTGGTTGTTAGTTTTGCTCAGTGATAACACTTTGAGGAAAGAAGCTGGTCCTATAAAATGTGAGCTGGCGGACCTTTCCAGATGGGAGGAGGTTGTGGATCACTTCTTACCTTTAGGCCAGTCTATAGTGGCTGGAGATACTGGAGGTGGCAGAAATTCTGTTCCCTCACTACAACATTCTTTCAGTAAACACATGCTAGCTGCATTAGGGATAAAACTGCTGAAGGAACCCACAAAGAAAGACCTGGGTTTGTGGGAGACAGTTGGAGTGAAGGCAGGAAGGAGAGATTGATAAGAAAAGGCAAGATTTTTGTATGGGTGGCATCTGGAAGCATTGGCAGTTTTGTTTGGACCACACAGCAGGTGGCAAAGCCAACCCTGGGCTGATGGCAGGAAGAAGACACGTTTCAGAGGCATGGGAAGTTATTTGTGAGGCTGCTTGTTGGTTGGCCAGGTGGTTGTGTGCTGCTAAGGGTGGATCTCAGTGAGGTTTTGGAGCAAGGCTCAGCCTGGGGTGTGAAATTAGGCCTTTAGTCTATGGGCAGAGATTGGGGTATAATTTCTTGGAACAAGTCAGAAGAGAATTGAGGAGGAGAGATGGGGGAAATCTGGGAAATGTAGACATTTATAGGGTAGCGTGAAGCAAACACTTTTCTAGGATTAGAAAAGGCCAGGGGCATTTTAGGTCTAGGTACTAGTATGCACAGACTGAGGCTGATAAAGGGGATGCCAAGTGCAAAGGCAGCGGTGGAGCGGACGCCTACCTGTAGTCCTACTGCTCTGGGAGGCTGAGGAAGGAGGATTACAAATTTGAGCCCAGCCTGGGCAATTTAGTGACTTAGCAAGATGCCATCTAAAAACAAACAAACAAACAAACAAACAAACAAACGAAACCTGGGGATGTAATTCAGTGTGAAGGCCCTGGGTTCAGTCTCCAGTATGACACCCTCTACCGCAAGAATAAAAGAATAATTTCTTACATCTTAAACAGTATTATTCATAAACTGATATTAAATGTAAGGAATATAGCCATTTAATAACTTTTCTGAAACTTTATATTATTTTATTTTTTTAGTACCAGGAATCGAACTCAGTATCTTACACTTGCCAGGCAGGTGTTTATGTCACTGAGTTATATCCCTGGCCCTGAAGCTTTATTTTTATTTTTTATTTTTGGTACTGGGGATCGAACTCATGACCTAGCATTTGCCAGGCAGGTGCTTATGCCACTGAGCTAAATCCCCAGCCCCTGAAGCTTTATTTTTAATTGACAAAACATAACTTTGCATATTTTTGAGGTATAATATGATGTTTTGATACACATAAAATCCTGTATAATAAAAAGAATCTGAATAATTAGCATATTTATCACTTTAAATATATCATTTGTTTGTGGTTGGAGCTTTCAGAATCCTTTCTTCAAGCTATTTTGAAATGTCCCACACAATGTAGTTAACTATAGTGACTGTGATGCAGTAGAACAGTAGAACTTATTCCTCCTGACCATCTGTGACTTTGTGCCCCTTGACCCACATCACCTCTTTCCCTTTCCAGCCCTCCTTATGGTTTTACTAATCTCTGCTTCTGTAAGGTCATGCAGTGGTGTGCTTTTGTGCCTGGCCTGTTTCACTTAACCTAATCTCAGGTTCATTCCCATTCTCATGAATTATAGGACATTCTCCTCTTAAAATGGCCAAATAGTGTTGTATTGTCTGTATATACTACGTTTAAGAGAAATCCACACATCTGAGTTAGTACTTATTGATGAGCAGCAAGATTGGTTTTCAGACCTGGGCTATTGTGAATAATGCTGCAGTGAGCATAGATACATGGCAGAAATATCCTTGGTATACTGACTTCAGTTCCTTTGAGTTTATAATCAGTAGTGGGTTTTTGGATCATATGGTAGTTCAGTTTTCAGTGTTTTTGAGGAACTTCTATTCTGTTTTCCAAAGTGGCACTACTAATTTACAGTACGGCAACAGTGTGTAGGGGCTTCTTTTCTACATCCTTTTTTTTTGTTTATAGCCAGCCTAAAAGGTGTGAAGTAATACCTTATTGTGGGTTTTATTTGTATTTCCATGGTAAGTAATTTTGAGTACTTTTTCATATATCTATTGGCCATTTGTATGTATTATTTTTGAGAAATAACTATTCAAATTCTCTGCTCTTTTAAAAATAATACTATTTTTTTATCATTGAGTACCTTGAGTTCCTTGTGTATTTTGATTATTAGCTCATTATCTGATGTATAGCTCACATATTCTCTTCCACTCTGTAGACTGTCTTTTTACTCTGTTAATTATTTCCTTTACTGGCAGAAGCTTTTTAGTTTGATTTAACTTTTTTTGTCTAATTTGCTGTGATTGCCTTTGGGGCCAAAAGATAGCTGCCCATACCAATATTGTGAGACTTGTGTCTTTTTTAGAAGTTTATAGTTTTGAATTTTAAATTTTAAGTCTTTAATTCCCTTTGAGTTGATGTTTGTTTAGACATAAGCATCTAATTTTATTTTTCTGTCTGTGGATATACAGTTTTTCCAGCACTACTTATTGAAGGAACTCTCACTCCTCCATTTTGTATTAATCTCTCTGTCTGACAAAAATTTCTCAACAGATTAAATATTTAAGGCATGTAACTCAGCACAATGAAACTCATCAATGATAAACACATAGTTAATACACTACACAGATGAAGTTCAAAGTTCTTTTTGAACATTTGGAGCTAGATAAGGATGACTGCTTTTCTGCTTCTGTTCATCACAGTAATAGATGCCCTTGCCCGAATAAGTAGGCAAGAAAAAGTCATCCAAACTGGAAATCAGAAAGTTAAATTCTTTTGTTTGTAGATGTTTTGATCTTATATATAGGAGAGGCTATCAATTCCACAAACAAATTTTGTGAGAAATAATTCAGCAATATTGCAAGCTCTAAAATCACTATACAAAAATTAATAGTACTCCAATATACTAATAGCAAACTATCTAAAAAAGAAATCAAGAAAATCCTGTCACAATAACTACAAAGAATATTTAGGAATAAATTTAATCAAGGACGTGAAAGATCATTGTGAAAACTGTAAAACACTAATAAGGGAAATTAGAGACACAAATAAATGGGAAGATATCCCATATTCATGGATTAAAATGCTTACTATCATTAAAATGTCTGTACTACCCCAGGTATTCTACAGATTCAATGTAATACACATTGAAATGTCTATGGCATTCTTCATAGAAATAGATAAAACTATCCCGAAATAGTATATGTAGAACTACAAAAGACCCCAGATAGCCAAAAGCAGTCTGGGAGAGAAACAAGCAAATAAATATGGAGGCATCTTACCACCTGAATTGAAAACCAGTAATCAAAACAACATGGCGTGGCATATCGAGACAGTAGACTAAAATAGAAAACACAGAAATAAATCCACACTGGATAGCCACCTGACTTTTGACGTTTAATGACTTTTGAACAAACAAAACAATTCTATTAAACGAGGAGGAATAATAAAAACATTCATGAAATTATAAGGCAACTATTATGTTATAGTAGAAATTCTTAATAGGATTCTTTAAATTTATTTTATAAACCAAGTTAAGTTAGAGAAACTGTTATGTTGAGGATGGTATAGTGATTTATACTTTCACGGGCCTGTAGTGTCCTGTATGTTTTTGTTCTTCACAGTAGCCTTAAAACGGTACTTTTTGGGATTAATTTCCTTGTGTTATGTAGACAAAGGAACTGCAGCTCTGAAGACACCTCCTTCATCAGCCTCCAGTCTCATCTTGCTAGATAATTCCTATGTTCAGTGCTCAGGTCAGTTCTTGAATCCTTCTTGGGTTCTACGCCAGCATCCTAACTGGTCCTGTAGTTACTTGAGAAACTTCTTAAAATAGAAAGTTGTTTGCACTACTCCTCACTTTACATTCTTTGCAATTTCCCTCTTAATACACTACTAGTGGCTCCGCCATGTGATTTCTGCATCCCTCCTGGGAAGAGGCTGTTGTTAGCTCGCAGTGTGGCCACATGACTGACTCTGGACAATGCAATGTCTAGGCTGTGAGAGACAGTGAGAGTAGGATTCTCTCTTCTCTCTAGCTGGATTTGCTGCAAGACTGTGACTAGTCTTACTGTTTGAGGATAAAGCCATGCGCCAAGTGTGGCAAAGTAGTGAGGCCAGAATCTCTCCACCTCCTGGAGCTGCCATATTAGCTTTGGACTGTGTGGGTGAAGTCTAAGGAATTAGTTGAACTGAACGACAGTAGTAAGCTATTGATGTTAACACTGATAACAGTGTTTCACCAGGATGACTGATGGGTGAGCCATGGCTTGAAGGGTGTGGATTCAAATCTTGGCATGTGTGTGATGTCTTGGCTTGTGTCTACATAAGGCTGAGCGGAAAGGTCTTGATTGCCAAAAAGTTGTATTTTTAAGATTTGAAATTCAAAAAAGTAAGTGCTTAGGATTTAATAGTAAAATGGTATAAGGATTTGTTCTGCCAGGTCCTAATATTCTTTATTGGAGAATGAAATGAAAAGGCTGTGAGCAGGAGGCCGAGTGCATTTAACAAAATGATGCTTTTCGGTGGATCAGTGTGTACTAGGTTGTTTTAATGTAACTATAAAAGTAAAGTTATGCAGGTTAAGAATTAGCCAATATTAGTGAATCGCTAGTGAAGCTGAAGCTGTGTCTGTCTGCAGAGTGGAGCTTGGGGAAGCAGCCATTCTCAGGATTATTTGTGAAATTGAAGTTAGAGTACTGGGAAGTTATTTTTGGAAGTGAACATCCCTAAGTCATATTTCTTTTAAAAACATTTTTTTTTATTTTAAAGAGAATAAAACAAAAGAGGACAGATCTAAGCAGATCAGAACAGTGTAAGCAACACAGCAGTCCACAACAAGACAATTGGATATTAACAATAGCTATCATAATGTCTCTTTCTTTGAAATAGTTGAGCTAAGCTTTACACACAATAATGTCAAACATAACAAAATAGAATAAAACCACTCAAGAAAATGATAGTATTACAAGGCATTCTGAATCAAATAACCGAAGATGAACAATGGCTACTATATTATTTCATTTTCCATAAAAAATTTGTTTATACTATCATACATATTAAAGTCCAATAAGACACAACATGATAGAAGCAATGGTAATAGAAAAACAAAAGCAAGGTAGGACTTCAGAGCAAGATGATATTAAATCCACAATGGCTACCATATTGTCTTTTCTTCAAAGTAAGTATTCATATGATCACATATATTAAGATCAAACAAAACAGAATAAAACCATTCCAACCAATGAATGAAAACATAAGACTTCAAAGGAATATAATGGTGAACCATGATTACCATAAAATCTTCTGTACTCTTACCATTTCTTACACTAGGGGGACTATATAGTATTTATACATGTGAGTTAGATTTGTTTCACTTATGAATATGGATTCAAGTTGCATCCATTTATTTATAAATATCTCAATGTGATCATTCTTTATAGCTGAGTAGAACTCCATTGTATAAAAGTACCACAGTTTTTTTTATCCATTCCTCAGTTGATGGGCACTTAGGTTGTTTCCAAGATCTGGCTATTACAAATTGTGCCGCTATAAACATGGGTGCACATATATCACTGTGGTAAGATGTTTTCAGTTCTTCTGGGAATATGTCTAAGAGTGGAGTAGCTGGGTCAAATGGGACCTCCATCCCCAGCTTTTTGAGGAATCTCCAGATTGACCTCCACAGTGGTTGCACCAGTCTACTCTCCCACCAACAGTGCAGAAGAGTTCCTTTTTCCCCACAAACTCTCCAGCGTTTGTTGTTGGTAGTTTTGTTGATTCTGGCCATTCTTTCTGGAGTGAGATGGACTCTCAGTGTGGTTTTAATTTGCATTTCTCTAATGATCAATGATGATGAACATTTTTTCATGTATTTATTTGCCATTTGTATTTCTTCATCTGAGAACTGTGTTTTCATCTCGGATGTCCATTTTTGGATTGGATCTTTGGATTTCGGGGGTCTGATTTTAATTCTTTATAAGTTCTAGACAGAAGTCCTTTGTCTGAGGGATAGTTCACTAAGATTTTTTCCCAGTTTGTGGGTTTTCTTTTCACTCTGCTGGAGATTTCTTTGGACATGCAGAAACTCTTTAATAAGATATGATCCCAGTTATTGATACTGGGAAGTATTCATGAACAAGTTTGGTTCTTGTTCATGAATTCTCTACTAACCCCTATGTCTTCAAGATTTTTGCCTACTTTGTCTTGCAACAGATTTAGTGTTTTTATTTTAATATTTAGATCTTTGATCCATTTGGATTTTAGTTTAGTACATGGTGACAGGCATGGGTCTAATTTTAGTTTTTGGCATATGGATAGCCAGTTTTTCCAGCACCATTTATTAAAGAGACTGTCGTACTTCCAGTGAACGTGCTTGGCCCCTTTATCAAAGATAAGGGGTTGAGTGTGTTCATAGTTGTATCTTCTAGTCTATGCCATTGATCTTCAGGTCTGTTTTTATTCCAATACCATGTTGATTTTATTAGAGTAGCTTTGTAGTATAACTTCAAGTCAGGGATTGTGATGCTGCCTGCCTTGGCTTTTCTGCTTAGAATTGCCTTTGCTATTCTAGGTCTCTTCTGGTTCCAGATGAATTTTAGGAGTGATTTCTCTCAATCTAGGGGGTATGTTAGTGGTATTTTCATTGAGATTGCATTGAATCTTGTGTAATAATTTTGGGAGAATGGCCATTTCACAATGTTTATTCTTCCTATCCATGAACAAGAGATGTTTTTCCATTTTCTGAGGTCCTCTTCGATTTCTTTTTTCAGGGTGTTATAATTTTCCCTGTACAACTCTTTTACATCTTTTATTAGATTAATTCCTAAGTATTTCACTTTTTTGGATGCTAGTATGAAGGGTGAGGCTTCTCTTATTTCTCTCTTGGTGATTTTGTTGTGAGTGTATAAGAATACTATTGATTTTTGAGTATTGACTTTGTATCCATCTACATTGCTGAATTTATTTATTATATCTAGGAGACTTTCAATGAAGGTTTAGGGGTCTATTATGTAGAGTATCATGTCATCTGCAAATAACGATAATTTAACTTGTTCTTTTCCTATCTTTACTCCTTTTATTTCTCTCTCTTGTCTAATTGCTCTGGCTAGTATTTCCAGTACTATGTTGAATAGGAGCAGTGATAAAGGGACATCCTTGTCTTGTGCCTCATTTCAAGTTAAAGTCCTTCAGTTTTTGGCCATTTAATATGGCGCTGGCTGTTGGTTTGTCATAGATGGCCTTCATCATATTAAGGTAAAGACCATCTATTCCAATTCTCTGTAAGATTCTTATCATGAATGGGTGTTGGATCTTATCAAAAGCTTTTTGCATCTATAGAAATGATCATGTGATTCTTGCTTTTGACTCTATTGATATGGTGGATTACATTTATTGATTTACATATGTTGAACCATCCCTGCATGCCTGGGATGAATCCCACTTGGTCATGGTGTATATAATCTTCTTGATGATTTGTTGCATCCTGTTTGCCAGTATTCTATTGAGAATTTTTGCATCTATGTTCATTAGGGAGATTGTCCTGTAGTTCTCTTTTTTAGCTGGGTCTTTCTCAGGTTTTGGTACTAGAGTGATATTTGCTTCCAGGAATGACTTAGGGAGAATTGCTTCCCTTTCAATTTCATTGAAGAGTTTGAGGAGTGTTGGCATTAAGTTTTCTTTGTATTTCTTGTAGAATTCCACAGTGAATCCATCTGGGCCTGGGCTCTTCTTTGTTGGTAGGGACTTGATTACATTTTCAATTTCATTCATGGAAATTGGGTTATTCAGCATTTTTACATCTTCTTGATCCAGCTTTGGTGGTTCGTATGTTTCTAGGAATCTGTCCATTTCTTCTGTGTTATCGAATCTATGAGAGTAGAGGTTGTTGAAATAGGTGTTGATGATGTTTTGTATTTCCACAGGGTCGGTAGTGATTTCACCTTTTTCATTCCATGTTGCATGAATTTGAGTCTTTTCTTCACTTTTTAAAATTAGGTTGGCTTGGGGCTTATCAGTTTTATTTATTCTTTCAAAGAACCAACTGTTTGATTCATTCATTGTTTGTATTGTTTTCTTAGTCTCTATTGCATTAATTTCTGCTCTGATCTTTATAATTTCCTCCCTTCTTTTGGCTTTGGGCTTGCCTTGCTCTTCTCTTTCTAGATGTTTGAGGTGTAATATTAGCTTGCTTATTTGTGTTTGTTCTGTTTTCCTAATGTGGGAACTCAGTGCAATAAATTTTCCTCTGAGGACCGCTTTCATTGAATCCCACAGGTTTTCCGTAAGTTGTATTTGTATTTTTATTTGCTTATAGATGTTGTTTAATTTCTTCTTTAATTTCCTCTGTAACCCACTGATTGCTCAAGTGTGTATTATTCAATTTCCATGTGTTTGTGTGCTTTTTGCAGTCAACTTTTATCATTAATTTCTAGTTTCATGGTGCTATGATCTGATAACATGCATGGGATAATTTCAATTCTTTTGTATTTACTTAAATATGTTCTGTGGGTTAGTATGTGGTGCATTTTAGAGAATGTACCATGTACTGCTGAGAAGAATGTATATTCTGATGTTGTTGGGTGGAACACTCTGTTATATGTCTATCAGATCCATTTGTTCACAGGTGTGATTCAGTTCTGCTATTTCTCTGCTGATTTTCTGTCTAGTTGATCTATCCCTTTGTGTCAATGGTGTGTTAAGGTCCCCTGTTATAATTGTGTTATTGCCTATTTGATTTTTCATTTCTGTTAATACTTGCTTTGTGTAGCTGGTTGCTCTGGAATTTGGTGCATATATATTTAAGATTGTTATCTTTTCCTCTTGCAGTTTTCCCCTAACTAGTATGTAGTGACCTTCTTTATCTCTTTGGCTCATTCTTGGTTTGAAGTTCACATTTTCTGCAAACAGAATAGCTACCCTTGCTTTTTTTTTTTTTTTTAGTCCCTGTTGCATGGAGTATTGTTTTCCATCCTTTGACTTTCACTCTATGAGTTTCCATTTGGGGTAGATGGGTTTCTTGTACACAGCATATGGTTGGATGTTGTTTCTTGATCTATTCTGCATCTGATTCTTTTAATTGGTGATTTGATGCCATTTAAAGTAATGGTTATAACTGTCATATATTGGTTTATTGTTGATATGTTATATTTCTGATGTTGTATTTTAGCTTTCCATTCTGTTTGTCTGTCTTGCTTAGCGGTTTTTTCCTATATGAATCTAGAATGTCTTTCAGTATTCTTTGTAGGGTTGGTTTGGTGATCATGAAGTTCTTTAACTGTTCTTTGTCATGGAAGTATCTCATTTCTCCATCCGTTTTGAAGGACAGTTTTATAGGGTACAGTAGTCTGGGTTGGAAGTCATTTTCCTTTAGGATCTGAAACACTTCACTCCTGCTCTTTGTGACTTCAATGTTTGTGTTGAGAAGTCTACTGTGATTCTGATAGGTTTTCCTTTATAGGTGACCTGTCTTTTCTAACAGCTTTTAATATTCTGTTCTTATGTTGGATTTCTGGGACGGTGATTATTACATGTCTGGGTGTAGTTTTTATTTGGTTATGGCTATTTGGAGTTCTACATGCCTCACTAATCCGTATGTCAGTTTCCATACTCATGTTTGGGAAGTTTTCAGCTATTACTTCTGTAAATAGCCTCTTGATATCATTTGTGTTGTCCCCTTCTTTTTCATTTATCCCTATTAATCTTATGTTGTTTTTCTTTGCATCATCGTGCAGCTGTTGAATTGTTATTTCCTGATTTCTTGTTATTTTTAGAAGATCTTTCCTTTCCCATGCATTATGTGCAATCTTATCTTCGAGATCTAAGATTCTGTCTTCACTTTCGTTGAGGCAGTTTTTGCAACTTTCATTAGTTTTTGATTTCCTGTATATCTCTTTGAATCTGTTTCATGTATTCTGTTTGTTTCTTAAACTGTTCTTTCTGAGATTCTATCATTTTGCTTTGTTTTTTAATTTTTTAGATGTGTCTTCTTTAGATGACTTCACTATTTCTTTCACTATTTTTATCATTTCTTCTTTTATCTGGGAGATCATTTCTAATTTGATTTCCCTCATAGCTTCCCGTACTTGTTTCTTTATTTCAGTTCATATCTTTTCAGACATTTCAGATATATGGCTTGTATTTTCTTCTATGTACATGGCTCCTAGGGTTTCTTGGGATGTGCTGGAGGTTTGAGATTGCATTTTGGTGTTTTGTTTTGTCATTTTCCTATATTTCTGTTTCCAGTGATGTTCCAAAGCTTTCCCTGGATATGTTGGAAATGACCTCCTGCACCCTCTGCTACTGGGACTCACGTGGCTTTGGCTGCCTTCACGTGGTGGGCCTGATTTCCCTGGTTGAAATAAGGTCACTGGGCATGGTCTAATCAAGCCCGCAGAACCTCTGGGACATAGTCCAGTGTCCTAGGGGACTGAGCGGGCACCCAGCAGCCGGGATCGATGGTCCCAAACTTTTTGCCGGCCTGTGCTGGCGAACTGCAACTCACCTCACTGAGGTGGCGTGGGCCTGGCTCCCCTTTTGGCAGTCGTGGCTCCCATCATTGAATAAAGTTTGCTAGGCATGGTCCAGTCAAGCCCGCGCAACCTCTGGAGTCTAGTCCAGTGTCCTAGGGGGCTGGGTGGGAACCCAGTTGCTGGGATTGGTGGTCCCAAACTTTTTTCTAAATCATATTTATTTTAATCTAGTCAAAATATGTAGAAAACAGATTAGTAGACTAAGTTCTTGGAGTAAGACATACTTTCCTGTTTCTTCTTTAAAGAATTTTTCTTATATCTGTATGTACTAGAGACATAACAGGCAAGATTTCTAGGTACCTGAAACAAAGATGAAGTCCAGAATCCTAGTGGTGAATGAAAACTGAAGCCAACATGCTCTTCATGATAAACTGCTCTGGCCTTCTGATGCCAAGGTGGAGAAGGGATTACAGGCCATAGGCCTTTGTATTTTTTCATCATAGGTTTCCCGGAAGTCGGAATGACTTCTTAGACTGGAGAGTAACAGGGTGTCCTGCCATGGCCCATCCCTGTGGAGTGCAGAAAGCTTCCCTGAGACCTGTGAGCTGCAGCCGTGCCATACAGAAGCATTCTACAGTTAATTCTCTGGTCATATGCACATGGCCATGCTACATAGCAGAATATGAGAAGAGGATAATGTACTACAGTCTATACCAGGAGCCAGGTTGCTATGATGCAGAAGCTACACGTGCAGCTCCTCTACCTGGGTACTGAAATTAAACTACAAATATATATATATGAAACCAATTTGAAGAAAAGCCACATGGAGATTCTAAAGTTAAATATACTGTATGTATAGCTGTTGACATGAAAAACAGTGGATGGGTTCTAAAGGAGATTAGATTAAACTGAAGACAAAATAAGTGGATTGAGAGGTGATAGGAACCTTCCAAGATAGGCTTCATAGAGACAGGTGGAAAATGTAAAAGAGTGTAAAAGAAGGTAGAATAGGAAACTCTGATATATGTCTAGTCATAGTTTCAATGATAGAAAACAGAAAACTTGTTGGGAATAAAAATATTCAAAGAGATAATGGCTTAAAAAATACACGAACCCTTAAATTGAGTAAGTACATCTAGTTTTGTGTTTTCATGTTTAATAAGAATGGTAAATCTTCAGCTCCAAAAGGACTAATAAACACTAGTCAGGATGGAGAGAAAGGAGTCACATTGTGATACATTATATTTTATTTTATTTTTTATTTAAAGAGAAACAAAAGCATGTAAAGGGTAGAGGTAATACAGAATTCCAAAAAAAAAACAATAAGAAATCACTAGTTAAAATTACATATTGTCCTCTTAGAAATAGTTGCTCAAGTTACAAAATTAAAGCATACAAAGTAGATAGTCAAATAGTGAGAGTGTAGACAGCTACGCATGCATGAATATCTGCATGTATTTCTATACTTTCTGTATTAGAAGGAAAAACAAAACTTAGCAAGACAAAACAAAACAAATTCCTATAAAAAACATGACCAGAAAACTTGTTGGGAATAAAAATATTCAAAGAGATAATGGCTTAAAAAATACACGAACCCTTAAATTGAGTAAGTACATCTAGTTTTGTGTTTTTATATGACCAAAAAGTCATATAAAACCACAGTACAAGGTGATCTACAGTGATTACTGTGTTGTTTCTTATTATCTTCAATAGAATGTCTATTTCAACAGGCATAATTGAATATAGCAGTATGATTGAGTATAGCAGTAAATAACAATATTAGTAAAAATAAAACATTGAGACAGTATAATACTTCAAAGGCAGGTGGATATTCTAGTCGATCTTGTCATATTAAGTGCAGTTGCCTATACTCTCAGACTTGATATTATCAATCATAACAGCTTTGAATAAAATCTATCAATACAAAACAGCCATCCAACAAACCAGATTCAATTACGATCTGTCATGGTAAGACAGTATAGGTTTTACAGAGCTTAAATTAAATTAATAGGAAATTAAGGATGATTACCGTACTATATCCTATTATTTTTGGGATTACTGTCTGTGCCCTCAAATCTAGTACAGGTGGAATGACTGGAACAGAATATAATACATCTAAGCAGAGTAGTGTGGGTAATGTGGGTTTAAAATCCTGGTGCACTATTAACAATATAGTGTATCAAGGCCATCTATGTTAGAGTTTCTGGTTATCCTTCTCTGCCTCATTTCTACTATGCTATTTTTCTGCCTTTGTTTGTCTAGTTTTCTCCTTCATTCTTCTGCCTGTCCCATAAAACTTCAAAGGCTGGTAATAATCAAACCAGAGTGGATATTCTAGTGAATCCTGTCATCTTCAGTACAGTTGCCTATACTCTCAGACTTGATACTATCAATCATAACAGCTTTGAATAAAATCTATCAATACAACACAGCGATCCAACAGATCAGATTTGATTACAATCAGTAATGGTAAAACAGTGTAGGTTTTACAGAGCTTTAGATTAAGTTAATAGGAAATTAAGGATGATTACCATACTATATCCTGTTATTTTCAGGATTGCTGTCTGGGCCCTCAAATCTAGTACAGGTAGAATGACTGGAACAGAATATAATACATCTAAGCAGAGTAGTATGAGTAATGAGGGTTTTAAATTCTGGTGCACTACTAACAATATAGTGTGTCAAGGCCATCTATGTTAGAGATTCTAGTTATCCTTCTCTGCCTCATTTCTGCTATGCTATTTTTCTGCCTTTGTCTAGTTTTTGCTTTCATTCTACTGCTTGCCCCACTCATTGAGGCCTTTCTACCACTGTTCCTACAATCCTGGTATTTTTTTTCTCTCTCTAGAATGTCCTTCAGTATTCTCTGTAGTGTTGGATTGGTGGTCACAAATGCTCCCAGTTCCTCTTTGTCATGGAAGCATCTTGTTTCTCCATCAACTTCTAGTGACAGTTTTTCAGGGTACATCAGTCTGGGCTGGAGGTTATTGTCTTTCAGGGCTTGTAACACTTTGCCCCAACCTCTTCTTGATCTGATGGTCTGTGTTGAGAAGCCAGCCGTGATTCTGATGGGCTTACCTTTATAGGTAAGCAGTTCTAAAGTGGGATTTATATCCAGCAAAAATATCCCTTCACATAAAAGTCAAAACAAACACTGAGAGAATTCATCTCCAGCAGACTTGTTCTACAGGAGAGAGTCAAGGAGTCCTTAAAGCAGAAGAAATGATGCCTCAGATCTTGAAACATGCTAAGAATGGTAGAAATATAGACAAACAAAAGAATAATTTGCATAAATTGTGTTTGGAATTTTTCCATTTTATTAAAAAGAAAATTGACTATATTGTAAACCAAACAAATCCTTGAAAGATAATGTAAAAAATATGCCAAATCAAGTAGAGGAAGAAATAGAGATATGTGGTAATGCATTCTCATTCTGTATTGATATATAGTGTATGATATTATTGAAGCTAAATTATGGTAAGTTCATGATGCATGGTATAATCATAGAACAATCACCAAACAAAAGAGTTTAAAGAGCTAAGTCAATGATGGAAGTAAGATAGACTCCTAAAGTTTATTTTATTTTAAGATAAGGCAGGAAAAGAGAATAAAGGAAGAAAAAAGAGATGTGAAAAATAGCAAGGTGGTAGAACTAAACCAGACCATGTCTATAATTACGTTATGTGCAAGTGGTCTAAAAACTTCAATTTAATGGTAGTGGCTGTCACATTAAACATTTTTCCCACAGGGTCCAATTATATACTGTTTTATTTTTATTTTTTGTTGTAATTCCACTTTTTATTTTGTGCAGAATTTAAGACAAATTCATAAAGATATATGTCTATTAATGGATATGTGATTGATGATAGAAAAAAAGTAGGCTAGTGGACTATTTTAAAAGGATCGTCTTTATATAATTGAAATTAAGTTTATTTTGGTTTAAAATGTACTGTTGTAATTTTTTGTTTTTCTAATTTTTAATTTTATTAGTATATGTTTGCAATTGATGCAGGTTAGTCATCTTGGGGAGTAGTAACATATATACACCACAGCTTGTTTTTTTTTTAAAATCCCCTTCTCCTTCCCTCCTTTTACCTCCCTTTTCTTATAGTTCTGCTATCCCACTTTGCATTTTTATTGATATTATTTACCTTAGCTTATATTATGGCATATAATGTTTACATTAATTGAGGTTATTAGGTTCCTGTACGTGTCATTTCTTTATTCTACTTATTTTCCCTTCCCCTCCTCCCCACCTCTCATGCTTTTTCCCTTGAAACACTTCCGCATTGCAAGAGATCCATCTACCTTCTATCCATTCTTTATTATTCTCTTTGTTTGTACTTTGCCTCACTCAAATGACAGATACCATATGTTGTTTAAACTTATGTATCTGGCTTATTTCACTCAACATTGTATTTTCCACGTGCATTCATTTTCCTGCAAATGTCTCAAATCTGTCATTTTTAAATAACAGTGGTATTCTATTATATGTAGATCTCACATTTTCTTTATCCAGTCACCTGTTGATGGGTACATAAGCTGTTTCTAGGATTTAGTTAATAGGAGTTGTGCTGTTATAAATATTGTTATCATGTATTGGTGTACTCTGATGTCTTAAGCTCTTTGGGGGAAGATACCTGTCTAGGGGATCACTGGGTCATATGGAATTTCTAATTTCAGTTCTTTGAGAAATCTCCATACTAACTTCCATAATGGTTGTACTGGTTTATACTTATACTGTTTATAGCAGATGTATTTAAAATATAAAAACAAATAAAGTATAAAAAATAGAAAAAAATACACCAGGGGAGGATTTATAGGAAAGGGCATATTATGTAAAATGTAGTCCAGGAATCTTAGCAAAAATAAAAGAGGGACATTTCATATTAAAAAGTACATTTTTTAAGAAGATACAATATTCATAAATATATGCATACCAAATAACAGAGGTTCAAAATAATTGAGAGAAAGAACTGGCAATATTGAAATGAATGATAGATCCATAATTATAATTGGGGGTTTCTCATTCCTTTCTTATTAATTGATAGATCTATTGGAATGTTGAAACAGATACAGAAGTCTTAACACAACTAACCTTCATCTAGTTGATGTTTGCTGATTATGTAACAAGTAATACCCATTCTTTCCAAATACATATTGAACATTTAGTAAGCTAGATCATATACAGAGTTGTAAATCAAGTCTCAATAAAATTCAAAGGTATTTAAATCTTGTATATTCTGTGAGCACAACAAAATTAAATTAAATAATAATAAGATATCTTGATAATCCTCAAATATTTGGATATTAAGCAAAACTTTTAGATCACTCATGAACTACAAAAAGAAATCACAAGGGGAACTTTAGAACTTTGTGAACTGAATAAAAAATGAAGGCAATATGCCACAACTTCTGGATGCAGCTAAAATATTGCACAGAGGAAAGTTCATAGCTTTGAAAGATTATATAGAAAAAGAAAATTCTTTAAAATTTATCTACTAAAGTCTACCCTAAAAATCTAAAATAATGCAAGAAATTAAAACTAGTTTCACCAGAAAGAATGGGATAATATTGACCAGAAATCAGTGAAATTAAAAGCAAACAACAGAGACAAAGAAATCAAGAACTTATTCTTTGAAAAGATAATAAAAGGCATAAATCTCTAGTCAGACTGATCAAAATAATGAAGAGAAAATGTATGAAGTTTTGTTTCATTCCTATATTAGGTGTGAATAAAGAAATAAGTTCATTAAAATGATGCAAGATTTTATGGACAACTTCATGTGAACAAATTTGTTAAGTTAAATGAAAAAATGAAATACATAGCACTAAAATTAACTTAAAACAGAATGTCAGAATAGCCCCTTTTTTGAAAGAAAACAATTCATTTAAAAACATTTCCCTAAATAAAATGTTAGCCAGACAGCTTCAGTGGATTTTATCATATTACCATGATAATACCCAAAATACCAGTTTTTATAGGAACTATCCATAAAGATCAAGCAGGGAACACATGCCTATTTATTTTACATTGTCCTATTTATTTAGCATTGTGCTAATACTGAAATAAAAGACATCATGAGAAAACTATAGACTTGAAGTCCTTTGCAAAAATCCTTTAAAAATTACCCAAATAGAATCTGGTAATATACTTGTTAAAAAAGATAAAGAATGCAGTATATGTACGATGACCAATTTGTCATGATTCAGTGGGATTCATGCTAAGAATATCATATTTTTTAAGCTTTCAAAATTCAGTCCAATTTTCCATGTTAACAAAGGAGAATACAAACTGTGATCACATCAATAGATACATAAAAAGCCCTTGACAAAATATATCACATATTCATGATATAAAAATACACAGTGAACTAGAAACTGAAGGCTGCTTGCTCAGCTTCTAATAACTATAAAAATCTGTATTAAACTTGATACTTAATGGTGAATGAATATGTTCTTCCCAAAGTTGGAAATAGGCAAGATGTTCAGTCTCACTATTTCTATTAAGAATTGTTCTTAAGAATCTGGTTAGTGCCACAGGAACAGAAAAGAAATGCTAGTGCCCAAAATGGAAAGTAACAAAACTCTACTTACAAAATGTTACCAGCTTGTAATCCCAGCACTTGGGAGGCTAAAGCAGGAGGATCGTGAGTTTAAGACAAGGCTGGGCTACAAAGTGAGTTCAAGACCAGCTCAAACTGCATAGCAAGACCCTGTCTCAAAAAAAGAAAAAAAAAAGTTACCAGATACTTAGAAAATACTAAAGACTTAATGGAAAGTCTATGAGAATAACTTAGTTTATTTAGCAAGCTAACAAAATATGACATTGTTGTACAAAAATCACTTTTTTTTCTATTTTAATGGACATTTGGAAAATGAAATTAGCAACAGTATACCATTTACAAAGACATACAAAAATTATATACTTGGGGACATATTTAAGCAAAGATGTGTAAGAATTATAGATCAAAAATTACAAGATAGTGTCTTGAGAAAGTAAGGATCCAAATAAATAGAAACATATTAAAAGCTATAAATGGTCATAGGAAGCAGTTCTTCCTAAACTGGTCTTTATATTGAATGCAATTCTAATCAAAATCCCTGCAGGTTTTTCTTTTTAACTAAGTGCTTTTTCCTAAAATTTGTATCGAAGGGCAGAGGAACTGAAATCTCAGACAATAAGCCTGCAGTAATTAAAGCAGTGTGATATTGGCGTAAGGATAAACAAAGAGATTAATGGGAACAAAATTGGGAGTCCATCAGTAGACATATCTATAAACAGTCAAATGTGCCAAGGTAATTTAAAGGGGGAGAGGATTGACTTTTCAACTAAGGATTCCAGGAGAACAAAGATCAATATGCAAAAAATTAACTTTGACTTTTACCACTCACACATATAAAAGTTAACTAGAAATCGATGATGGATTTAAATTTAAATGATAAGGCAGTAAAGTTTCTGGAAGTAAACCCCAAAGAAAATCTTATCAGTCTTAAAGTGGGCCAAAATTTCTTAAGAGAAAAAAGCATGAACTATAAAGGGTAGGATGATAAATTAATTGACATTTAATTACACTTAAAAGTCATTTTTAAGGATAAAAAAAGAAAGCATTAGCTTTGGAATAAGTATATCTCAAAGAAGATCTGAAAGTAGACTATACATAAAATTCTTTTAACTCATAATAAGAGAAAGATCCTTATTTTAAAAATCAGCAAAAGGTTAGGATATCTTGGTCATCAAATGAGACACAAGAATGGCAAACACACATAGGAACAGATGCTCAGCATCATTTGTCAGTAGCAAACTAAAACCATAGTGAGATGTCATTATCTTATCTGTCAAATGGCTAAAATTAAAGATTGATTGTTCCAAGTGCTGGTGAGGTTGTAGAGGAACTGGAATATTTATACATTTTAAATGGGAATGTAAAGTTATGCAACTACTTTGGAGAACTATTCAACCATTTCTTATTAAGTTAAACCATTATTTGCCATAGGACCCATCAATTCCATGCCTAGTATTTACCCTAGGGAAATAAGAATATAGGTTCCCACAGAAATGTGAGGTATGTATATTCATGATGGTCCCAGATCGGAAAAGTAAAATGTCCATGAGCAGGCAAATGGGAAATCAAACTTCAGCATCTTGGAAGACTACTGAGCAATAAAAAGAAGTGATATGCCAGCCACATAGATGCCTGTCAGAAGCATATGCTGGCACAGAAGCCAGGCAGGCACAGAAGAGTGTATCCTGTATGACTCAGTTTGTGAGGAATTCTGGCATGGGCAGAACGTACTGTAATGCCAGGGAGCAGGTCATGTGGCTGGGTGCTTCAGGGGCAGGCATTGGCATTGGCATGGTGCAGCCAGTGGGGCATTTTAGGCCTGATGGAAGTACTCCACGTGTAACCTGTGCCCATGGTTAGTCTACATATGCTTAGAGTGGTAGAATTGTATTGCATGTTAATTACTCTGTGATAAAATTGATTAAAACAATTTTTCTGCACTCAGGGAACACTTTGATGATCTTTCCTCACCATTCAACCTGCTAATGTGTTCAGTGGCACCTTGTGTTTCCCTTTATCGTGTCGCTTAACATGCACTGAATTGTGACTGCTTCCTCCCCTGCCTCCCCCTCAGACTCAGTTTCTTTTTTAAAAAATTTTATTTAAAGAGAAAAAAAAACAGAAAAAGGATAGAAATATTACAGAATTTCAAGAAAAGAAGATAAACAGTAAGGAATCACTAGTTGATAAATTACATGTTGTTCTTTTAGAAATAGTTATTCAAGTTACAAAATTAAAGCACACAAAGTGAACACTCAAGCAATGAGAGTGCAAACAGATCTGTTCAACAATCCAACAAGAACCTAGAAATATGGTTATCAATCCTACACACTAAACATACACGAAGCTATATCTTTTATAGCACTTCCTATTTCCTCTTTTTTAAAATAGCAATTATATGTCTTTAAATTTTTATTTAAAGAGAAGAAAAAAAAGCAAAACATAAAAAAGGGTAGCAACAATACAGAATTCTAAAAGGAAGAAAGAAAAAGAAAGAAAAAAAAAGGAAAATGAGAAAAAAACCCACTAAGAAATTACATATTGTCATCTTGGATGTAGTTGTTCAGGTTACAAAGTTAAAGGGTACGTAGTAGACATTCAAACAGTCAGACTACAAACAGTTCTGCTCAAAGATCCAACAAAGATTCAGCAATATGGTCATCTATTTTACACACTCAAATTTACACGCAGTTATATCCCTTAGAGCACTTTCTTTTCCTCTCTTTTTTACAATGGCAATTACACATTTTGGTTTTATTACACTTGTAGTTCTTATTTATTTTTTACACTAGAGATACAATATGATATTTATAAATATGATTATTTCACTAATGAGGATAGTCTCAAGTTGTCTGCATTTGCCTATGAAGGCCTCAAGATCATCCTTTTTATAGCTGAGTAATATTCCATTGTATAAAAATGCCACATCTTTTTCATCCACTCTGTGGTTGGTGGGCATCTTGGTTGTTTCCAGGATTTTGCTATCACAAATTGTGCAGCTATGAACATGGGTGCACATATATCACTGTGATATGAACTTTTCAGTTGTTTGGGGAAAATACCCAGGAGGGGAATAGCTGTATTGAATGGGGCTTCCAATCCTAGTCTTCTGAGAATTCTCCATATGGATTTCCATAATGGTTGCACCAGTCTACACTCCCACCAACAGTGGAGCAGTGTTCCTTTTTCCCCGCAGCCTCGCCAACATTTGTTATCAGTTGATTTCTTTTTTTTTTATTTAAAGAGAAAAAAAACAGGAAAAAGGTGGAAATATTACAGAATTTCAAGAAAAGAAGATAGACAGTAAGAAATCACTAGTTGATGCATTACATATTGTTTTTTTTAGAAATAGTTATGCAAGTTACAGGATTAAAGCACACAAAGTGGACACTAAAGCAGTGAGAGTGCAAACAGATCTGTTCAACAATTGCACAAGAACCTAGAAATATGGTCATCAATCCCACACATCTAAACATACATACAGCTATATTTTTATAGTGCTTCCTTTTTCCTCTTTTTTTACAATAGCAATTATACATTTTTAAAATTTTATTTAAACAAAAAAAGGTAGCAACAATACAGAATTCTAAAAGAAAGAAAGACAAAGGAGAATGAAAAAAAGCCCCATTAAGAAATCAGTAATTTATAAATTATGTACTGTCATCCTGGATGTAGTTGTTCAAGTTACAAAGTTAAAGAGTATATAGGAAATATTCAAACAGTCAGACTAAAAACAGTTCTGCTTAAAGATCCAACAAAGATTCAGCAATATGGTCATCTATTTTGCACACATCAGTTGATTTCTTGATGACAGCTATTCTTTCTGGAGTGAGATGGAATCTCAATGTTGTTTTAATTTGCATTTCTTGAATGACCAGTGATGGTGAACATTTCTTCATGTATTTATTTGCCATTTGTATATCTTTCTCTGAGAACTGTGTGTTCATCTCAGATGCCCATTTTTGGAGAGGGTCTTTGAATTTGGGGCTTGATGTTTTTCAATTCTTTATATATTCTGGACACAAGTCCTTTGTCTGAGGGGTTGCTGGCTAAAATTCTTTCCCACTCTGTGGGTTTTCTTTTCACTCTGTTGGTGATTTCCTTTGAAGTGCAGAAACTTTTCAGTAATATGAGATCCCAGTTGTTGATTCTTTGAAGTGTTTCCTGTGCAGTTTGTGTTTTGTTCATGAATTTTCTGCCTACTCCAATGTCTCCAAGACTTCTACCTATATTGTCTTCCAGTAGATTTAGTGTTTCTGTTTTAATATTTAGGTCTTTGATCCATTTAGACTTTAGTTTTGTACATGGTGATAGGCTTGGATATAGTTTCAGTCTTCGGCATATAGAGAGCCAATTTTTCCAACACCATTTATTAAAGAGACTATCCTTCCAATGGACATATTTAGCCCCTTTATCAAATATCAGGTGGCTGAGTGTCTTTGTAGTTGTGCTTGCATCTTCTAATCTGTTCCAGTGATCCTCAGGTCTATTTCTTTTCCAGTACCAAGCTGGTTTTATCACTGTGGCTTTATAGTACTGTTTCAAGTCAGGAATTGAGATGTCTCCTGCCTTGCCTTTGTTGCCCAGTATTGCCTTTGCTATTCTAGGTTTCTTCTGTTTTCAAATGAATTTTAGGAGTTTTTCCTCTAGATCTGTGAGGTATGTCAATGGTATTTTGGTATTTTGATTGGGATTACATTAAATCTGTATAACAGTTTTGGGAGTATGGGCGTTCTCTCAGTGAGTTTTTTGTTTGTGTACAGGAATGTTATTGATTTTTGAGCATTGGCTTTGTATCCAGCTACACTGCTGAACTTGTTTATTACCTCTAATAGTCTTTTAATGGAGATTTTTGGGTCTTCTTTATAGAGTATCATGTCATCTGCAAATAGTAATAATTTAACTTCTTACTTTCATATCTTTATTCCTTTTATTTCTTTCTCTTGTCTGATCGCCCTGGCTAGTGTTTCCAGAACTGTATTGAAAAGGAGTGGTGATAGTGGACTTTCTGTCTTGTTCCTGATTTTAAAGTGAAAGCTTTGAGTTTTTGTCCATTTAGTATAATGTTGGCTGTTGATTTGTCATAGATGGCCTTTATAAGGTTGAGGTGTAGATGCTGTGTATTCCGAGTTTCTGAAGGGTTTTTATCATGAAGATGTGTTGGACTTTGTCTAAAGCTTTTCCTGCATCTATTGAGATGACCATGTGGTTTTTGTTTTTGACTCTGTTGATGTGGTGTATTACATTTATTGATTTGCATATGTTAAACCGTCCCTGCATTCCTGGAATGAACCCCACTTGGTCATGATGTATAATCTTCTTGATGATTTGCTGCATTCTATTTGCCAGTATTTTGTGGAGAATCTTTGCATCAATGTTCATTAGTGAGATTGGCCTATAGTTCTCTTTTTTGGTTGGATCTTTCTCTAGTTTTGCTATCAGAGTAATTCTTGCCTCTAGGAATGATTTAAGGAGGATTGCTTTCTTGAAGAGTTTAAGGAGTATTGGCATCAAATCTTCTCTAAATTTCTTGTAGAATTCAGCTGTGAACCCATCAGGACCTGGACTTTTCTTTGTTGGAAGTTTTTAATTACATTTTCAATTTCAATAGTTGATATTGGGTTGTTCAAAATTGCTATATCTTCTTGGTTGAGCTTTGGTAGTTCATATGTTTCTAGCAGTCTTTCCATTTCCTCTGTGTTTTCCACTCTATGTGAGTAGAGATTTTCAAAATAGGTATTCATGATCTTTTGAATTTCCATGGGCTCTGTAGTAATTTCTCCCTTTTCAGTTCTTATTGCATGAATTTGGGTTTTTTTCTTTCTTTTTTTTTGAAAAAGCTAGGGGTTTGTCAATTTTGTTTATTCTCTCAAAAAACCAGCTTTTTAATTCATTAATTTTTTGTATTGTTGTTTTTTTTTTTAGTTTCAATTGCATTGATTTCTGCTCTAATCTTTACAATTTCCTCTCTTCCATGAGCTTTGGGTTTGGCTTGCTCTTCTTTTTCTGGAAGCTTGAGATTGGAGCATTAGGTTGTTTATTTGTGCTCATTCTGTTTTCTTGATATGACAATTTATTGTTATATATTTCCCTCTTAAAACCGCTTTCATTGCATCCCAAAGATTACAGTATGTTGTTTCTATATTTTCATTGAATTGTAGATATTGCTTTATTTCTTCTTTAATTTCATCTGTAGCCCACTGGTTGTTCAAAAGGCTGTTATTTAATTTCCTTGTATTTGTGCAGGTTTTACAATTTCTTTTGCCATTAATTTCCAATTTCAGTGCAGTATGATCAGATATTATGCATGGTATGATTTTAATACCTTTGCATTTATTTAAGAATGTTTTATCGCATAATATATGGTCTATTTTGGAGAATGTCCCATGTGCAGGTGAGAAGAATGTGTATTCTGATGTGGTTGGGTGGAACACTCTGTAAACGTCTACTAAGTCCAATTGCTCACAGGTATGATTCAGTTCTGTTGTTTCTTTGCTGGCTTTTTGTCTAGTTGATCTATGTCTTTGTGACAATGGGCTGTTAAGATCTCCTATTATAATTGTGTTCTTATGTATTTGGTTTTTCATGTCCATTAGTATCTGTCTTATATAGTTGGGTGCTCCTGTATTTGGCGCATATGTATTTATAATTGTTAGTTATTCCTCTGGAATTTTTCCACTAACAAGTATGTAGTGACCTTCTCTATCTCTTTTAATCATTTTAGGTATGAAGTTCACATTGTCTGCAAATAGAATAGCTACCCCTGCTTTTTTCTGGGTTCCTGTTGCATGGAATACTGTTTTCCACCTTTTGACTTTCAACCTATGAGTTTCATTTTGGGTCAGATGTGTTTCTTGTATACAGCATATTGTGGGATCCTGTTTCTTGATCCATTCTCTCAGTCTATTTCTTTTTATAGTCTTTCAGTACTCTTTCTAGGGTTGGTTTGGTGGGCATGAATTTCTTTAGTTGGTGTCATGGAAGTATCTTGTTTCTCCATTAAATTTGAATGAATGTTTTGCTGGGTACATCAGTCTTTGTTGAAGGTTGTTTTCTTTCAGGGCTTGAAATACCTCACTCCAAGCTCTTCTTGACTTGAGGATTTGTGCTGAAAAGTCTGCCGTGATTCTAATGGGCTTTCCTTGATAGGTGAGTTGTGTCTTTTCTCTAACAGCTTTTAGTATTCTATTTTTAAGCTGTATGTCTGAGATCTTAATTATTATGTGTCTGGGTGTGGATTTATGTTGGTTGTGACTGTTTGGTGTTCTGTATACCTCACTTATCTGCATATCAGATTCTTTCCCCATGTTTGGGAAATTTTCTGCTATTATTTCTGTAAATACGTATGTCATTTGCCTGGACTCCTGTATCTTTGCTAATGCCCATTATTCTTATATTGTTGCTCTTGGCATCATCATGGAGCTTCTGGATTGTCATTTCATGCTGCTTTGTTATTTTTAAAAGTTCTATTCTTTCCTGATCACTAATTGTGATCCTGTCCTTAAGGTCCGAAATCCTATCCTCAGCTTCCTTTAGGCGATTTTGCATGCTTTCAATAGAATTTTTTGTTTCTTGGATGTCTCTTTGAGTTTGTTTCATGAATTCTGCTTGTTTTCTATATTGTTCATTCAAAGTTTCAATCAGTTTCCCATGCTCATGTACTTTTTTCTCTATTTCTTCGTTAGTTGCATTCAACAACTCCTTTACTAAAGTTGATATTTCTATCTTTACATGGGAGAGTACTTCTAATTTGATTTCCTCTATAGCCTGATGAAGTTGTTTGTTTTATTTCACTTGCTATCTTTTCAGAGATTCCTGGTGTGTTACTTTTGAGGTCCTCTAATTCAATGTCTCCTATACTTGCTTCTGGTGAACTATATGTTTGAGCCTGCATTTTGCTTTTTTGTTTTGTCATTTTCACTCTGCCTGATATTTTCTATGTGTAGGAGGGGATCACACACACTCTTTTCAGACTCACCAAAGTCTTACAGTTTGTTGGAGGGGGTTTTATTACTGGCCCTATTTATCCCCTGTACACCTCTATTTTAGGGGTGTACTCACCGCACTGATACAGTTAATCTGCTGTAGTCCAAGGTTTGCCGCCTGGGAGCAAAATTCCAAATTTTTTCACAATTACTGGAGCCTGCTGAGGTCTTCTCATGTTCCAGGTGGGAGGGTGAGCCCAGCAGAAGCAGTCCAGGGCAGTTTTCAGTCTTAGATGGGCTTCTGAGATGTTCCAGGTGGCAGGGTGCATCCACAGGGGAGGTTCCAGGCAGCTTATGCCTGATGCAGGCTTCAGCTAAATTCTGGTGGCAGGGCGGGCCCACGGTGGAGGTTCCAGGTAGCTTACCCCTGATGCAGGCTTCCGCTATGTTCCTGGTGGCAGGGCGGGCCCATGGGGGAGGTTTCAGGCAGCTTACGCCTGATCTCAGTTTCTTAAGAGCAAAGATTATGTGTGTCTCCAGAGGGAAGCCCAGCAATTGGCATGGCTAATCCTTGCATAACAAGTTTCTGTTCAGTTTCTTGATTGCCTACTGTGTGCCAAGGTTAGTGCCAGATGCTTTTCCTTTATTATTTGTGATCCTTAGTTCCAAATAAATTCCCAAAGTTGTGGTATGATGGCACACTGTTGTGTATTATAGCACATAAAAAGACATTTAAATGATTTGAGCATTGGTTTCAGACCATTCATCTGTTTCACAGCAATGTTAGGGTTAAAACCTATGGAAGTGGTCTTAGTCTATTCTTCAAAATGATCAGCTATGTCTATCTATGTTGAAGACTCAGTTGCTTTCCTGTTTTTAGAACTGGTCTTTGTCAGCAAGTGCAGTTTACTGTAGAGATGTGAGCATTAAATCTTCTAGTGTTTTTGACATCAGCTTCTTTCATTTTGGTAAATTATTTGAAGTAGGAGATAGATGTCCCAGAAACAACCTATCTTCAGGACCTGGCTGAGCATTTAAGTTGAACTGGCTTAATTGAATAATAAACTAATTAACTATGCAATAGGAGCTTAAGCAACTTTGTTAACAATGGTGATGGTAATTTCTGCCTATTTCTTTCTCCTTAAAAACATACATCTCCTGTTGACTCTCAGCATAATGGAAATTCATAATTCAAAAACCAATTATTTTGGGAACTAATGGATGAATTTTCCTTGGCATCCTTCTGTTGGCTGATTTTCCTTTGAGCTGCTTGTGTTTTCCATAGACATGTAGTTGTGTATTGGAAGCTCCATTATGTTGAATGGATTATGAGATCTGATTGAAACCAGGCAATATCAGAACTACTAGCACCACATATTTCTTTTCTTTTTAATCCTTTTTTTTTTGTTTTTTGTTTTGTTTGATTTTTGAGATAGAGTCTGGCTATGTAGTCCAGACTGGCCCTGAACTCACTAGGTAGCCTACGTTGACCTTGAACTCACAGGGATCCTCCTGCCTCAGCCTCCTGAGTGCTGGGATTATAGGTGTGTGCCACTACACCTGGCTTTTTCTTTTTAATCCTTAAGCTACTTTTAAATGCATTTGATTTTAGTTTACAGTAAAAAACTAATCGAGGTGCATTAGAAAATGTTTGGTAGTTCCTAAACATGGAGTTATCATCTGACTGAGCAGTAATACACTGGATGAATACTTAAGAGAATTGCAAACATGTTTGCAGAAAAACTTGTACATGAATGTTTACCTCACCATTATTCATGGTAACTGCATAGTGGAAATGACTCAAATATCCATCAGTCGATGAATGGATAAACCAACTGTTGTATTTTCATGCAAGGGAGATTATTCAACCATAGAAAGGAATATAATATTTACTCATGCCTGCTTCATGATAAACCATCAAAACATTAGATTAAGTAGAAAATGGCCTCCTACTGTATGATGCCATTTACAAGAAATTTCCAGGATAGGTAATCTTAGAGACAGTGTCTTAATTACTTTTCTTGTTGCTGATACCCAAAGTTAAAGGATAAAAGGTTTATTTTGCTTACAGTTTGTAAAAGTTTCAGTTCCTAGTTCCTTGGCTTGAAGGGAAGAGTGGCAAGACAGAGGGACATCACAGAGGAGAAAAAGTTCATGGAAGGTAGCTAGGCAGCAAGCAGCAAGTGACAAGCAACAAGCAGCAACCCTCTTTCTGTTCCCTATATCCTATCCAGGCTACTCATCTTTAGGGTGGATACCATCACACCTAGCATTGCACCATGAATCAGTCCTAGATCATATCATTGGTCCCAGCATCACACACCCTAGGTCCAGCGACCTTTAAAAACCCCCACTTATATCTGCATGCAGCTTTGTGGAAGGGGAGCATCTTACAAGCTATAACAGACAGAAAGCAGATTAGGTGATTTCTGGGGCCTTGAAGGAAAGAAGGAGATGAGTTGGAACGACTGTGATGGGCATAGTATCCTTTTGGGGATGATAGAAACATTCTGAAATTAATAGTGATGGTTGCCCAATTCTGTCGGTATACTAAAGTCACCAAATTGCACACCACTCTAAAAGGATGTATTGTATGGTATTCATGGTGAATTACACTTCAATTTAAAAATTTCTGAAACTAAACCTCTTTTTCTTCTTGTTCTCAACCCCTAAACACATGTCTTCTGAGTAATAATTACGATAATGGGCTTCCATTCATTAGGTTCCTCCAGTGGGTCTGCTGAGCCAGATGCTATTTGCTGTTTTATTTAATGAGCACACTACCCTCATTTTACAGATACAGACATTGTTAGGGCTGTTTTGAGCCACTTAATAGATCTGACATCCCAGTAAACAGACAGCCTGGATTGAAGCATGGTCTGACACCTCTTTCTCTGTTTAATGCTATTCTGCTTCACTCAAAGAAATCTTCCCATTATGTGTATTCAGTAAGTAAAGAGCCAAGTGTGTGCCCTGCTGATAGACATATTTTACACTAGGGTAGCATATGCTTACAGGGGCCTACTGGAGAGGTGTGAAAGACCAGAAAACCTCCCCCAATTGGAGGCAATTCAAAACCAGCTTTGCTAAGACTTTGAGGGATCTGGTTTGGGCTTCCCGTGGTGCCTGTTTATTTCTTCTCTTTTTCTTAGGAATTGTACATTATTCATCAAAAGTTCTCTCAGGTAGTAGATCGTGCCTAGGGCAATACAAAACACTGACTGTGAAGAAGAGCAGTGTTATCTTTGCCTATCGCAGGTAGGCAGTGACCAAAGTGTCCGTTTCCATAGCTACTGTCACATACTTTAGGGCCACATGATTTCCGGATTTGGCTGTTGTATAGTCTTCTGACTGGCCATTGGGCTCAACTCTATCCCCTTCAGTCCCCTTTTTTGCCATGTCACCAACAAGGCAGTGACTCAGAGATGGTTTCAGCTGGACTCAGGTGTTTAGGGGTTGACCTTGGCCAAACTAATCTTAGTCTTACTGAACCTCAGCTTTCTCATCTATGAAACTGGGAATGAAGTGCTTTTATTTTAGATTTATTAAGGGAATTGCTTTTAATAATGGTAAGAGCTAATTTATTGTACACTTGCTGTGTTCTAGAGACTTCCTAAATTCATGTAAAACATTTTGCATGTCCAAAGCATTTCTAAATGCTCAGTAAATGTCAGCTGCTGTTATTTATTACTATTGTTGTTATTTTATCTTTTGAACTCTAATCTAGTTAGGCTATTCCTTTCTTAAATACTCCTCCATTATTCAGAGATCATTCAAACCAGAATCAAAGTTCTTTATTCAATCAGTTATTATCCTGCTTTTTGTTTCATCTCTCGTGGATGTCTGTTACTCTCCTCATGGAGTACTCCCTATTTACTCGGGAATATCTGCTCTGCCATGCTGTATTTTAAACATTCTTATGCTTTGAGGCCCTACTCAGTGTCATGACCTGAGCTTATTCTTGTCATTCCTATATAAGAAAAAGGTTCTTCCTTTGTGCATCCATTGACATTTGCATGTGCTAGAGTGGTGGCAATTATTTTATTTTATTTTATTTCTGTTGTTCATTTTCTTATCCTTGAGGTTTCAGCTCAGGCCTTCTTCAGGACTAGGTTCAGAGCCTCTTCCTTGAAACATGTATAGCGATGGTCATTTTTGTTCTGTCTGCTACACCAGGTGCTCTTGAAAATGGAGCCCAGCACATTTGCTCTTGAAAATGGAGCCCAGCACGTAATTCCTGCAAAGTGCCTTTCCAAAATTTTGCTTTTTAATGTATTGCAAGGTATAATAAGCACTTTGGCATTGGAATATAGTATAGGAGATTTTAGGAATACAGAATTGAAATTCTAATTTGCTCCTTCTGTGGCTCTGTGAGGACCCTGACCCACTCAGGTACACTGCTAGGCCACACCTGGATGGCAAGACTGGCTCATGGAGGAACCATCACAAAGGAAGGCTCAGCTGTTTTGTGTTCTCTGACTCTAGTGATTACTTTTATACCTCGCTATAATGCTTGCTATTAATAACTCTTGTAAGATTTAATAGGACACAGCTGTAGGCACAGATAATGACAAAGACCCTTCTTTACTTCTAAGTAATGTTTTAAAAATATATTCTTCCTGAGAAGCTAACCATTAGCAGTTTCCTAATTAATTTCCCATTATACATGTGATAAGAATTTAGTATTTTCAGTATATGGTTGAATGGATGAACACTGTTATAGTACTTACTTAGTAATTTTTCTTTCTTCTTTTGAGAGTAATTTTCATCATTTATATTTACTGTTACAAAGTTTCTCTCTATAGATAGTGATAGGATTGATTTTTCTCTATTGAGAATTATTGTCTAGCCAGAGGACCAGAAATACCTAGGGAGTAGCTTGCTACTCATTGCCCTGCCCCACCTGAGGCTTGAAGGAGAAGGAGATTCCCAAGAGACAAGTTCTAAGAGGCCACAAAGCTGCTCATTCCAGGGCAACCATGTGAAGACCCTATGACCACAGGCTTCTGCTGTGACAACAGAGTCTTGGCACATGGCTTAGGCTGGAGATCTTCACTGACTTCATGGCTGCTACTGACTCTTAAAGCTCACAGCACTGGAGACAGACCTGCTGGTTCTACTCTCCCTCTTCTGTTTCTCAGAGAAGGAAGGAAGGGGGCAGTGACTGTCTCTGCAGGTGTCTCAGGTGCTCACTGACAGAGGCAGTGCCTCTCCTCAGGTTGTGGGAGGTCAAATGTGGTCCTACAGATCGAGGAATGTATGTGCTGCCTTCCTTCTTTCCTGGCTATGCCTGCTGTCTGGAGTCTCTTTTCAGACAGACACAGGACTTGTTCAGTCTAGTGTTTTTATACCAGGATTCTTTGTATTGCTAGTGGCAGAAACCTTATCTCTATGTAGTTTTCTCAAAAGAGGTGATGTATCAGCTCATTTAACAAACAGCTCAGGTGGAGACTCTTTTTTAGGTGTATTCTCTGTTTTCTGCAAGTTCATACTGTTTTTGGGTTCCATGTGGCAGAAACACAGCTGACTGGTAACATCAGGTCCACATTCTCCTGTGTGTAAAATGATCAGGAAGGAGTATGCATTTCTCTTGCAGTTGAAAAATCTGTGGCCCCCAGCTCTCCATTACCTATCCACATGCCAGGATTCTTGAGAGGCTGGGATTAGGGGCCAGAGGGCACAACCATTCTCATACAGGGCATGTGATGGGGCTAGAAACCTTGTCCCCAAACAAAGGAAAATATGGATGTTGTTAACAGAAGGGGAGTGAAAGACTGCTGTCAGGTGCGCAACCCCCACATCCTCTGTTGTTTCCTGGCAGGACTGCTTTGGAGTCGCCCTTCAGAAAGCCTTTTCTGCTTTCTGTCAGTTCTCTCTGGTGATCTTTCACTTTCCTTCCTTGAATCTCCATAACTCATTCTCTTGTATTTGAGAGTTTGGTGTCCCTAATTGGATTTTGAATTCCTGAAAGGTGAAGACTGTTTCCTTGTTTCTCCTCCAGCCTCTGGTGCATCTTGGGTGCCCCAAATGTCATAGAACAGAAGCAAGCACAGACACCTGGAGTCTGGAGTCAGGCCCACCTGGCCTTTGACTGGGAGAGTTTGCTCATTAGCTGAGCAGCAATGGGGAGATTATTTTCCTTGTGTGAACTTAGTTTTCTCCTCTGGAGAATAGGTAGAGTGAGTCCCCTATGGCAGAACAATATGCTAGTTGTGTGATGTGCCTGGCCTGCCATCTGGCAGGCATTAAAGATGAAGGCTTTTGTCAGGCATGGTAGTGTACATCTGTATTCGCAACTCCTCAGGAGGCTGAGATAAGAGGATCATAAGTTTAAGGCTAGTCTGGTAATTTAGTGAGACCCTGTGTCAAAATAAAATTTTAAGAAAAGGGCTGTGACATAGCCTAGTGGTAGTTGCTTTAGATGCTTGCCTAGCATGCACAGTGCCCTAGGTTTGATACACAGTACTGAAAAAAATAACATGGTAACATAGCATGTCCTGTATCATCCCAATCCCCCATCACCCTGCCAAACTCCATCCCCATTTTCAGAAATCACAGTGAGTGATTATTTGTTAAGGCAGCAATAAAAGAAAATTCATAATGATTTTATTGTTCCCAATAAAATGTTTGAAAAAATATGTGAAATATACAGTGAAGCTGGTCTTGCTGCCAGGTCTTTAGTTCATTTGCTGCTGTCAGGTCTTTAGTTCATTTGCTGCTTTTGCTACTCTACTGACAAGATTTCACAGGATCTGGCCTTGGCCACTTCTTACACTAGCATGAGTGTATACACACAGGATGGGGAAGCTGTGTTGGCCTAGGACTATGTCCTCTGAAGCAGTTAAGAAGCAGCTGCCAGAATGAGTCATGAGGGCTTTTGAATGACCCCTTCACTTTCCCCAGGGTTGAGTCCCTTTCCCTTTTTATGGCAGGCACTTCTGGCTCTTGTTGATTCTTTCAGATAGGCATCATAGATTGAGAGCTGGGAGAGGAAGTGAGGTGCTCCCAGAGGTCAGAATCCAGGGGAATAGGCCCGGGGTCAGGTTTTGTGGTGTGGTGTGCTCTCTGGGTGAGTTCCCCTTGGCCCTTTACCCTGCTGTCCCTTGTGTGTCACTAGGTTGTAAATTCTGTAGGGGAAGACTTGGCTTTGTTACTGCTGTGCTCCTCATGCCTTATTCCATGCTTAAGGTACTGTGTGATTTTAATAAATGCTTGTGGAATGAATAATTACATATGGAGCTCTGCCACCAACTCTCTTCAAAGAGAGCACAGTCCCCTGGGGAGACAGGCAGGTGAGCTGGCAGTGAAGGAGATGAGCATGACATTGACATCTCTGTGGAAACTGGAAAAAATTAAATTTTTTTTTTTTTTTTTGTACCGGGGATCAAACTCATGACCTTGCACTTGCCAGGCAGGCACTTACACCACTAAGCTAAATCCCTGGCTGAAAAAATTAATTTTTAAATAAATAAAAATTACTATTTTTTATAGCAAACATTGCTTATACCTGAGATGAGTAATAGTTATTGAATACAAATCAAAACAATAGTGAGGTACTATTTCATATCCTGCAGAATGGCTACTAAAAGATAAAAAGCTCCTGGAAAATAACAAGTGTTGATGAAGACGTGGGGAAATCAGAACTCATAAGTGCCATCACTGGGTGTGTGGAATGGTTCAGCAGCTGGGGAAAACCGTCTGGTGGATTGGTGGTCTACATTGCCTCAGTGGAGGCTAGGGAGCAGCTGCTTCACAGGCATGGACTTTCTTTTTGGGGTGATGAAAGTGTTTTAGAACTGGTAATTATTGTGTAACACTGTGAATGCACTCAGTGCTACTGAGTTGTTCATTTAAAAATAATTTTATGTGGTGTCAACTTTACTTTCAATAAGAAAAAGTTATTGAAAATTAAACATTACCTTGATCACTTGGAAAGGCTAGTGTGTAAGGTGACAGATGTTTAGGAAGCTACACTAATTAGTTGTCTAGATGCTTCTCTACCCACCCCATCATCACCGCCTCTCTTCATTGAGCCAGTTGCCTGGTGAAGAAGAGAACATCATTTCGTAAGTGCAGGTGACAGCTTGACCTCTTTTCAGTCTTGCCTCATTTCATGCAGTTGCCGCATAGATTTCTGCAAAGCCCTAGCCTTTCCTTTCATCTGTGAAGCCTGTTTCCTGGGCCTTGGGGTCCCTGCTGCCCTTAGTGCTGGTGTGTTCTGAGCAGACCATACCTATCAGTAGGAAACTTTCCATCCAGTGACCCATTAAGAAATGGAGATACCATCAGATAATTGTAAGTTGTTTCTTTGTAGAAATACTGGGTTGGAGTTTTTTGGCCTTTTGGTTTTGAAGTGAAAGAGGGAAAAAAAATACATATATATATATATATATATATATATATATATATATATGCATGCTTATGAAGTGTTAATAACTTCAGGCTCGTCCTCATCTCCACTTTCTTCTTGAGTATTCCATGATATCTCCATTTAGGTGCCTTTGTGGCCCTATAAACTCAGTGAGACCAAACTGGACACTGCTTATCAGCCAGGCCAATTTAGGTCTTAGACTGCTTTAGCTGCTTTTCACCTGTGTCATCTTGATTAGCCTCAGTTTCTCCATTTGTAAAAGGGCAGTGAACCTCCCTTCTAAGTCTGTGATGACCATTAAATGGGATAAGTTGTTTAAAACCCCATACGCTTTTGGCATGTGGCATATGTGCAAACTGTTAACCTTTGTTCTTTTAGATCCCTTTCTCTAAGCCATTTCCCCTTATTTTTGAAATCCTCTTATTGAAAAAATCTGTGGCTCAACCACTGATCCTTCACCTAATTGTCAGTGTCACCATTATGTCCCAAGAGACTTATCTGTTCACTTTATAGAAATACTCTGGGTGATATTGCTGATATTGATTCTGCATACTCTGATTTCAGTCTGATTATAATTTGTGATGGAGTGCTATTGGTTGAACCCAGGGCCTCTGTCTTATGTGATCTGGTATTATCGTGACAGTAAAGGTGGCTGACAGTGAATACTTATGTTGGATTGATTCAGTTACCTGGTTTTTGTCTTTTATATGATAGAGAATGTGGTTTTTGGATCCAGGTAAGCCTAACTAGTAATTGTTCTAGCTAGGAGGGCGATTAGGGTAAATTGTTTTCCTTTCATTTGTTTCGTGGAGGTGATGTGAGCCCTTGACTAAGTGGGGAGAGATCTGGGGAAATACAGCAAGCTCCAGCCCAGCCTAGGGCTCATGTAGGGGAGCTGTTGTGCTTTCACAGGATGAGGAGCCTGGCACATCTTGAGAACTAAAGGCTTCCAGGTGAGTTGGCCCAGCTTTGGATGCAGGTACTGAGAATCAGTGCTGTCCCCTGTGTGTCTTTTTCCTCCTTACTGCATGTGGCCATGTAGGCCAAGCCTGCCACTCCCACAGTTGGAATTGTCTCACATGTTGCCAAAAAGTAGCATGGCCAGGAACTATCTCCCTAGGGAGATTCCTTACAATGCTCATTTTCCTTTTGTGCTCTGGCAGCTGCCCTGTAGAGGCTCATACCAGAAGGCTCCTAATGGAGAGTAGATTGTGTAGACAGTAGGGATCCTGGAGAGGACAAGTTGGTGGTCTAGGTACTGGAGAGGCAAGTCACAACATTCAAGCAGAGACACAGTGAATGAAGAAAGGTGCAGAGGAGAAATCAATTTGATCCCACAGGTCGTATGTTTTGGGTGGTGAGTGGGGAGTGATAATATTGGAGAGGTGGGCAGAGGGGCTGATAGCACAGGTGCTGGGCAAATTGCTGTGGTTCGAGTTTTGGCTTCGTTACTGACGTGTGTAATGTTAGATAAGTGAACTCAGGTTCTTTGTCTGCCAAATGAAATAATGGTGGGATCATTTCAGAAAGTGGATGTCAAGATTGAATCAGTTTATCCCTTGATACATTTGACACAATTCCTAATGTACAGTAAGTGCTGAATTTACATTTAAAGCATTGCCCAGGGAGGAGAGAGATGGCTGCTGTAGTGGAGCTGAGGGGTGATGTGAACTTGATCTTGGTGTTAGGAATGGGTCGGCGAGGATGCATTGAAAAGCCAGATTGACAGGCTTCAGGGGTTGTTAGAATGTGACAGGGTCGGTTTCTATTTCTGACTGCATGGCTCTGGGCAGAGAGGGTGGCAGGTGCCTGCTGAGCTCTGCTTAGCCAGGCTGAGTCTATGGCTGCAGTGCCATCCAGGCCCTGAGCGCAGTAGCTGCTGGTCTAGATGAGTCTGGGCCCAGATGGAGACATGGCAGTCAGCCTTAGGAGAAGGAAGGGCAGCCATGAACTGGTGTTAGTCACTTAGGCAATGATCCTGTGGAGGAAGCTGTGGAGCTATTGCTAGACCTCTGCAGCCTCAGCTTCTGAGGGTTAGAAATCAAGAGAGGTCCAAGGAAGAAGGATTGGTCAGAAAAACCCAAGGATTATTCAGAAAGATGTTAATGATTCATTGTAGGCAGATCCAATAGTAGCAGAACCATGCAAAATAATGACTGAATTTGGCAGTGTGGTAGTTGATGATGCCTTGCTCAGTTACCAGAAGTTTTCTTTATTTTATTTTAATTTTTTAATAACAGGTTTATTTCTCACAGTTTGGAGGTTGGAAAGTTTATGAGCAAAGTGCTGAAAGTAGTGGGTAAAGGCTGCTCCTTAGGTCGAGTGTGCCTTTCAGCTAATATATTAATTGTATAAAATAATGCGTTTCAAGCCAGGAAATGGAGGCGCACACCTGTAATCCTAGCGTTCTGGGAGGCTGAGGCAGGAGGATTATAAGTTTGAGCTTGGCCTGGGCAATTTAGTGAGACCATGTCTCAAAAAATAAAAATGGGCTGAGGATTTAGCCCAGTTGGAAGGCCCTAGGTTCAGTCCTCAGCACCTTCCCCTACCAGTTTCACTGTGGCATTGTCATACACGAATAAGATGTACTTGCTTGTATGTACCCTATTATTCTCTTGTCCTTTGTCCCATCTCCTCCTAAAGTTTCTGTAGCTTAAAAGGGCAGGTGACAAATGATGTGTTGAGGGAACATTGGAATGCAGGATGTAATCACTAAGCATAGTTGTTTTTATGAAGTTTGGTTGTAAAAATTTTGAGAGCAGGGAGCCATGTAGCTTATGCCTCTGTTTCCGCTCTGCTTAGTATTGCCGTGGCTTGTGGTAGGTGTATTGCCACATCTGCCTCGGGGATGTGTGTGCCAGTTGACTTCTCCCCACTTGGTGGTCACGTATGTTGAAGACATAAAGGTTTTACTCTTTTTCAACTCTTTATATCTTGTGTTCATTGAGGATTTAAGTTAGCAGCTCTTCTATCGGGTATTTTTAGTTTCTCAAAATTCCTTTCTTTCCGTTTGTTAATTAATCCAAAAAATTTCTTTTAAAAAATATAACTTCTAAGTCAGTTCTCTTTTTATCACTCTCTTCTTGCATCTAGAATTAATAGATATTGGGGTTGACTTTCTTTATCCTTTGAGATCTGAATTGGTAATTTTATTCTTAACATCTGCTTTCCCCTTGTCCCTTGACTTTTCCTTTAAAACGCTATTTGTTGAAACAGAGGCTACAATAGCTAATGGAAAATCTTGATGTATTCTGCAGGGATAGTTAGACTGACCTGCTTCCAGGACTCAGATGCTTCCCCAGTGGTGGGCTTCCCTTTAAGATTGAGTTTGACTTTTTCTATCACTCTGGATTTGCATCTGTTCCTTTTTATTTCTTATTGACATTGTCCACTCATTTGTTGGTTAGTTGAACCTGAGATGGCATCAGGCATGGATTTGAGTCTCCCTGGTAGTAGATGGCAATGACAACCGGAGAAGCTGAAATATAAACTGTATTCCACTGCTGGCAGCCACCATTCTGTGCTGCTGGATGCCTCCTGGGTACAGCTCTGGGCTTGGTTTCCCAGAGCACTGGAAGAGGGTGCTTCCAGTTAAGGGACTTATACCATCAGTTAGAAACTTGAATGATTTGGCTTCAGTGGTCACTGTGAGATAGCCCAGGCTGTTGTGCTCCTGGAGCTGAGCAGCCCTGCCTTGCAAGAGGTGTGAAGTGGTGGCAGCTGTACTTTGGCTGGGGCTGGATGGGCCAATGACATGCCTTCTGCTTTTCCTGGTGCCACCTGGCTGCAAGAAAGACACAGTTCTACAGGGCTCTGAAAGAGGATGCATTGTGCTTTTTAGAAATTATTTTCTTAAAATTACAAATATAACACAAAATTTACCGCAGTGACAGTTTTTAAGCATGCAGGTTGGTGGCATTAAGTGCACTGGTTGTGTTGTGCAGTCTTCACTGTCCTCCTGTAGGACTTCATGCTTTGGAGTCTATCTTTTTCTTCCAAATTTAATTATTTTGAAGTGGTGGCAGTCTTCATAGAGGCTGATTTTTCTTCATTCATTCATTAAATATTTATTAAATGCCTATGTGTTAAGCACTGGGTTCTGTCTTGGGAATTCAGCCTAAATGAGATAGGTATATTTTTAAGGAACTCAGTCTCTCCTGAAGGGCATAGCAATGGAAGTCCAATACTGGATTAGGGAGAGTCTTGCAGCAACAACAGATAGGAGAGCATGGAGGGCTGGAGCAGCTAGCAGTTTGGGGGCTTAGGGTGAGTTCAGTGCAGCTGGGGTCTGGGACATGAGTTCAGGTGGAAAGCTGAGTGGGTAGGAATGCAGGTGGCAGGCTGTGGCTGTCTCTAAAGCCTTTGCTTGTTTTTTTCCTCAAAACGGGAAACTGCTTGTTTCAGTCATTCTCTGTAGTACCTAGATTCTGTCCATATAACATAGTGCAATTAGAACTTACAGAGTGATGGACCTTAAGCTAAAGGCTGATGGATGGTGTCATTCAGTGAGGCTGGTGTCCTACAGGGGTCTAGTTAGAGCTCAGGGGGTGCCACTTTACAGAAAAGGCAATATAGTGTGATATAAAGAGTATTTTATCTAGATGCTTCACTGTCAGACTTGGCCTCAGGAGGCTGCAGTGTGTCAGGAAGCTGACTTGCTTTGTCTCTATGCTGTGTACTTGCTCTGGACATTTTAGTGGCCTTTCAGGTGATGCTTACATCTGCCTGCCTCTTTCTCTTCCCCTGTCTTACTCACTCCCTATCCTTCTGACATGTGCTTTGCAGGCATAGACATTGCCATGTCGCTGTTGTGGCTGCATTATACAGTTGAATGAACAGTTACATTTGAGCAGCAGGACCAGAGGATGGAGCTTGTTTGCTGCTTTCTAGCTGTGCCATCTGGGGGGCAAAGCAAGCAATCTCTTTGACCTGCAGTTTCTACATCTGTTAAACTGGGCTAAGATTTACCTTTGTTGCCATGTGAGCGGAGGTAATTTGTGTAAGGTGCCTAGAATGCAATGTGTGCCTAGCAAATGCTTCAACGTGACATCTTTTCTTCTTCTCTTGAAGGGGAAAGATGTGGAGGGAGTTGTGAGTTTTTGCTGATGAAGTTTACCAGCTTGGTGCTCTCCAGGGCCAGGCAGAAATTTTGAGACATTGCAGTGAACTACTAGCCCCTCCTAACCTTGGCTTACTCACTGCAAATTAGGAATAGCAGCAGCCACTTTTGGCTAAGCTAGGATGCTGATTTAAGCACTGGACACATTACAGAACACACAGAAGGTGCTCAGTAACAGGTGGTAGGTGCTCATTGCTTGCATTTGTAGTAACAATCATAGTTTTTCCTCTTGTTCTTGTTTCAAGAGCAAGAATAGCATGCTTTACTGTATCTGTATCTGTCTACCTCATTGCTCTATTAGGACAGGAACTTGTAGAACAGTGGTTGGCAAACTGACTTTTGAACTTGTTTTCTCTAGCTTGAGGAGGAGGCCCTAGGGTCTGCGGCGTGAGGGAACAAGTACGCTGCAGTTCATGCATTCTGCCACACAGGGCTGCCCTTCCTCACAGAATATTTAGCTGCATCACGGTCCCTGGGCACCTTCAAGAAGGCTTGTTCAGAAAGATCAATCATTTGATTTTTTTTCCCACTCCTCTTTTACATGCAGTGGTTGGTTTCCTTTGAATTTGCAGAATGAGCCACCTGATTTCCTTCCTTACTGTAGCTAAATGGTTTGGGTGATAGCCCAAAGAAGTTCAGGCATTAGCTATGAGATGCAGTTTATTTAAAATGCAGTGCTCTTTTTCTCTTCACTAAAATTCTTCATTTGGGGGCATGACTTGGAGACAGGAGGAGGAAAGCTTTGCAGTTTCTAAGGAGTTTGAGAGCAGTGGAAAATATGAGAGAAGGTCTGGGTTTGGGAAAGTAATTCAGCATATACCTGCTGAGGGGCTGCTGTGTGTAAGGCACTGCTTTAGGTATGCACATCCACCAGTGAACGACAAGTAAAGGTCCCTATGTTCTAGTTGGAGTGACTCTAGTTGGAGTGACCATGAATATAGTGATAAGTAGGTTTAGGCATTTTAATCCTGAATTTAACATAAGTGGGGTTGTAGGTATTAGGAGACAACAGAAGACAGTGGGACAGAGACAGGGAGACTGGTAGATGGGCAAATTAGGCTCCCAGTCTGGTTCCCCATTTCTTGGCCAAATGTCTGGATGAAAGTCACCTGAAAGCAGCGACTCCTTGTTGGTGCAGTGTCTTTAGGGCCTGAGTGATAGCAGGTGCTCTTCCAGTGGTTTTCAAGTGCACGAATAAATGAATGAGTGAATGAATGTGTCTGGGGTTAGGCACTTGACTTTTCTGAGTTACTGTGTGTTAAACTGTAAAATTACATTAAATCCTTTTATAAAAATAGGAGAAAAGATGAAATCAGCCTAGAGCTTGAACAGTAGATGCTCAAGATGATATCTGTCTATTCATCTGGGGGCACTGTGCTGCCCATCCCAAGCAAATGACATCTACCTGGCTCCAGAGAAGAACCACTGATCAATTGCTGGAACCAGAGTGAGAGAGTTGCATGTTTACCTTGCGAGTGGCATATTTTAAAAAGAAACACTTAAATTTACTAAAATTATCTGTTTCCTGTTGCTGTATAACAAATACTATGAACTCAGTGGCCTAAAACAACAAGCATTTATTATGGTTCGGAGATTGGATATTTCACTTAGGAAAAAGAAGGCCCCCTTTTTTTTCTGGAGACCCCAGGGGAGATCCCCTTTCTCCCATTCCTGGCTTCCTAGCCACCTGTTCTTCTTGGCATGACCCCTCTCTCTGTCTGCGTCATGCATTTAGCATTGCATCTCCCACTCCTCTGGCTTTCCTGCCTACCCTGCTTCCATCTGAAGGATCCTTGTGATGACATTGGAGCCAATAATCCAGGATCCTTTCCTCATCTCAAGGGCTCTTGTTTGATCATATCTGCCAGGTTCCTTTTGAATGTAAGGTCCCATATTCATGGGTTCTGGGGAATGAGATGTGGATGTCTGATGGGGGAGGCACTATCTGGTTTAACATGAAGTATATATCTTGTAATTCAACAATACCATATTTAGTTTGCCTTAATGAAGAAAAATCACTGAAGCACAAAGATGTGTGTGCTAAGTCCTGTGTCATAGAATTGTTTACAAAACCAGAATTATTAGAGGCAACATAAATGCCCAGTAATAGGTAATTAACTAAATAAATGGTGATACATCCATTTTATTTACAACCATAAAAACAAAGATTTAGAAGGACATATATTAGCATGGAAAGATACCTCTGACTTAAGAAATAAAGGGCAAATCATAAAACAGAGTGAAGGATATGATCCCATCTTTATATAAATATGCCCTTATAAGTATGCACTGAAAAAGTCTAGAGGAACATACAGAATGCATTAGTGAGGGTTATTTCCATGTAGGATTATTGGCAATTTTTCTTCTTTTTGCTTCTTACTGTTTCCTAATCTTTTGACAGTGGAAATGTACAAGTCTTATTAGAAGAACCCCTCTTTTTAAAAGAAGAAAGACAACTAAATTCAATAGAAAGGAACATTTATGATCCAATGCAGAACTGCCATCTTGGAGCTGCCCTCACTGAAGAGAATTGGGCTTTTCTTTGAATCAAGTCCTCAGCCTCCAGTTGGATGACAGCCTTTGCTTTCTGCTCCCAAGTGCTGTCTTCAGATACTGCTCTCAAAACTTCCCAGACACAGCTCACTTAGCCCTCCACTGTGGGGGGTTCCTCAGCCTCCCTGCCCTTCTGCTCCCACCTGTCCCCAGTGAGAAGGAAAGGCAGACTTAAGATGGAAAACGAGTGCTTTTCTAATCCTTACTTTGCAGCATGATGGCTTTGTGTTTGTTTCATTTTGACCTGCATTTCTGAAGCCCTTCCTTCCTTCTATTATTTTTTGTTGTTCTCTCTACTCTCACACCTCAATATTTTTGCATGTTTTCTTTGCCATCTTTCCTTTCTAGAGAAGGGTGGCAGTCCCTATAACATATCAGCAGCTGTGCTCCTTCTTCATGGTTGTAGTTTAAAAACAGATCACTTCCTCCTCCTGAGCTGAGGCTGCTCCTGCTTTTGTGACCTCAGTGGGATGGAGGGAGCCAGGCAGGTGCTCTGTGCTTCTCTGTCATCTGGAACTATCTCAGGCTGCTGATGCACATGCAGGTTGTTGTCAGATTTCTATCAGAAATCATGTGGCCTTTTTCTTGTATGATAGCAAAAAGAAAACACATTTGTAATTAAAGAATAATTTGGTCATTTTTGCTCACAGTGGTAATAACAGGAACTACCCACAACTCTCGTGCACCCATCTTTCACTAGAGCCTCACTGAAACACTGTGGGCAAGTACTAGCATTTTTTTTTCCTTTGCAGAACTAGGCATTGAGACTCTAAAATGTTAAACAGTTGCATTGAAGCCACTTAGCTGGAGAGCATCTGAGGTAGATTGAATGTCTGGTCTCCTCGCTCCCAGTCCAGTGCTGGCAGATGTCTCTGTACTTGTTACTGTAGTTAGTGAGATTATATGACACATGACATGGGTATGTGGAACGCATTTCCAGAGCCTCCTGGGTATCAAGGCCTCCTATATATTAGAGCTTATCATTTTAATTCTCCCAACAATCTTATCTGCATTGGATATTACCCTTTCTGTTTAGCAATGGGTGAGCTGCCCAGAGAGGTAAAGAAAATTGCCCTTAATCACACAGTTGGTGCGGTTGTAACCCCTAGCTCTCTGATTTTAAACCCTCAACTTCTCTCTTACTCCATGGGTTCCTTGTGCTTATGGGTAGAGTATTAATAATTGTGCTCACTTGAACAAAGTACACTCTTAAACACTGGTGGCAGTGCTTGGAAGAGTTATTTTAGAGGTTTGCAAGTATCTCTGAAGATAGGAGATGTTCTTTTTCCTTGTTAGAACATAACTGCTTTCCCATTAGACATCATCAATCATCAATTCGGCAGCAGTTGCAAAGGCCAAATTATACACTCAATTGATTCGGTTCGCCTGCTTTTTTGAGCATTGATTGACAGCTATGGGTGTGCCACCTATCAATAGACCCAGAGAAATTTCTCTGTTTTGGCCCAAGGGTTATATTTAAAACAAATGAGACAGTCCTTTTCTTAGACTTCAGGGTTTTGGAAGCAAATCTGCATGGTCATCTTCAGACTCCTCTAGGTTGTAGTATAGGTTTTACTGGAGCCTGTTTACCTTGTTTCTAGTCTCTGATAGAGCTAGAGATTCTTTCTAAAGCATGGAGCACTGACAGTGGCCTGCACTTGGTCATATCCAGTGATGGGGATGTAGATCCTTCTCTAGTGACTATGTTGTAGCTTCTGCTCCTAGGTCTGAGGCCTTGCTTTATATAGTCTTGCCAAATTTACATTGGTGACTCCTCTGCTTGAGGAGGGGCCCATCTCTTCTACATGTGGCTGTCTTTGAGCTAAGTAACCCCAGCCTCAAGCTAGATCCCATCTGGATCTCCTAACCCCTCAGTTGGCCAGTGGAAAGTTTTGCTCTTTTCTTTGACAGCTCCTAGGCAGCACACATCCACTGAGTGAGCCTTTTAACTCTGGTTTCCTGAGTATGTGCTGAGTAGTGTGAAGGGCTGAAAAGAAAACCTCCCGAACATACCAGCTCATAGTCCCATAAGGGAGACAGGTCCAGTGCTGTACCAGGACACTGGCAAGGCAGTGTGGGTCATTTGTACTTGAGGGATGCAGTGAGAAAAAGGCTCACTTGACACACACTTGATTCAGTGCCTTCCCTTTGCAGTCTGCTGCCAGATGTGAGGGACATGATGCCATGGCACCTTCTCCCACAGAGACTGAATGAAAGTCTCCCACAGTTCAAATAAAAGTTGACTACAAACTAAGCTGAGCTGTAAAGAAAAGTGATGTGGGTCTGTGAAGCCAGGGACCCACCTAGACAAGGGTGTCAGCTGAGACTTTCTGAGCAGCTGAGCTCAGTGAGTGAGTGCTAGCTGGGCAAAGGAAAGAGAGACAGCGTTCAGAACAGTACGGTTCTGTGGGCCAGGAAGTCTGTACACATGATATCTGTCACCAGAGCGATAGCAGCCACTGGGATTCTGTGGGTGAGGAGGGCCAGAGGAGAAACTGATGAATCTGACTCCAAATGCAGTGTGTAGAGGCAGAGGGTCAAGGAGGGGTTACTGTTCCAGACCAAGATAAAAGCAGTGATGGCCAGGACTAAGGTGGTGCTATGGAGTGAGAGAAGTGGGTGGTTTTAGAGATGTTTGGGAGCAGCAAAGGGTGACATTTGATGATGAAAGATACAGAGAGGTGATAGACCATGGTTAGCTTGTAGTTCTCTGATTTGTGTGGACAGTGGAGTCATTATTGGGTTAGATGCAGTGGGGAAGGATGGTGGTCTTGTCTTGTGGGCAGCAGCAAGGTTGGTTGAGTCAAGATTATCAAGAGTTCAGCCTTAACTTTGGGAGTTTGGGGTGCCTCTGAAAAGAAGGCATACAAAAGAGTCAGTTGTACAAACAAAGGACTTATATCTAGAACATATAAAGAACTGAAAAGCATCCAGCCTCCCAAATTCAAAGACCCTCTCCAAAAATGGGCATCTAAGATGAACACACAGTTCTCAGATGAAGATATACAAATGGCAAATAAATACATGAAGAAATGTTCACCATCACTGGTCATTCGAGAAATACAAATTAAAACAATACAGAGATTTCATCTCATCCCGGAAAGAATAGCTGCCATCAAGAAAACAACTGATAACAAATGCTGGTGAGGATGTGGGGAAAAAGGAACACTTCACTGTTGGTGGGAGTGTAGACTGGTATAGCCACTATGGAAATCAGTATGGCAATTCCTCAACAAACTAGGACTGGAAGCTGCATTCAATCCAGCTATTCCCCTCCTGGGTATTTTCCCAGAAAAACTGAAAAGGCCATATCACAGTAATATATGTGCACCCATTTTCATAGCAGCACAATTTGTAATAGCTAAATCTTGGAAACAACCAAAATGCCCATCAACCACATACTAGATGAAAAAGGTGTGGTATTTTTATGCAATGGAATATTACTCAGCTATAAAAAAGGTTGATCTTGAGGTCTTTGTAGGTACGTGGAGGCAACCTGAGACTACCCTCATAAGTGAAATAAACAAGACTCACATTAGTAAATATCACATTGTCTTTCTAGTGTAAAAAAATAATAAAAACTGAGAGTAATAAGATCCAAAATATATAATAGATATTGTAAAAAGGAAAGGGAAAGTAAGTACTCTAAAGGATATAACTGTATGTATAAGTGTATAAGACAGATGACCATATTACTAAATTTTTTTGGATCATTGAACAGAATGCTTTGCACTGTCAGTGTTTGTCTATCCACTTTTTATGCTTTGATTTTGTAACTTGAACAATCATTTCTAAGATGACAATATGTAACGTATCAACTAGCAATTTCTTAGCATTAATTTTTTTGAATTCTGTATTACTTTACCTTTTTTCTCTTTCTTTCTTTCTTCCTTTCTTTAAATAAATAAAAAAAAAAACAGATACAGAGCTCAATGGGTAAGTCCAAGTGGATCTTGGGAAGATAATTAGGTGATTTCCAGGCAGACAGTGGGGGTCAGCAGAGAGCAAATGTTGGAGTTTGGTGTGAGCTCATGTGAACCTGGGGATTGTGTGTCTTGCAGGGTAGATAGTCTGGGTGTGTTACAGAAGAGGCAAATGGAGAGACGTGGGCAATGGGCAGGTTATGGAAACTCTCTTGAGCCTGTTAAGAAATTCAGTTTTTGTTCTGAAAGCTATTTTTCAGCTCTGAAAGGGTTTTTAATAAGTAAATATTATAACCAAAGTTGCACTTTAGAAAACTCACTTTTTCAGTAGTGAAGTATTGAGTCATGCATTCATCCATCCATTCATTCAATAATGCCATATGTAGTATGCTAAGCCATGTGTTAAGTGCCATAAAACAAAGGTCAGCAATGTAGGACAATGCCTTGAATGAGCTAGCTGTCTGGGTGAGGAAGACAGCCCCGTAAACATGACAGTAGAATACAATGTGGTGATTGTGATGATGTACACGTGCACAGATGTTGGCAGCACAACGGCAGGGAAGCTCACCTAGACTGTGTTTAAAGGAAGTTTCCAAGATGAAATCGTATAACCTTTTCATTGAATTGTAGGAGCAAAAGTGTGATCATGGAAATTGCACCCCCCACAGTAGGGACAGAAAGGTCATACTCACGGAGGGAAGTAGAAGAGTACGTTAGAAATCTCTAATCACTATGTTATTGAAAGGCAAAGAGCAAAACAAAAGTGGTGAGGATGGCTCTGAGCTTGGACAGTGTCCTAAAGTCTAACAAAAAGTACTTTGACCTGTATAGCTTTGCACTCTGTGACTATGAGGGCAAGGCATTTGCAGGGAAGAGACTGAGTCCCTTAATGACAAAACAGGAAACAAAATAAAAAATGTAAAACGAGAAAAAAAAAGGACCCCATAACCTCATTAGGAATAAAAGCAAACTTCCTGAAATGGAAAAAAAAAAAAGGTGTTTAAGAAAAATCCGAAGCCAATATCATACTTTATGGTGAAAGACTGAAAACTTTCTTCTTAAAATCATGAATAAGACAAGGATGCCATAATCCAATCAAAGTAATTGGCCCAGAAAATGAAATGTAAAGCATGCAGATTGGAAAGAAAAAAGAAAAACTGCTTCTAATTGCAGATGACATGACCTTGTGTGTAAAAACCCTAAGAAATTCACTAAAATATTATTAGAACTAATAGACAAGTTCTACAAGGTTGCTGGATACAAGATATAAATACAAGATCCAATTGTCTCTTTGTTCATTTATAATGAAGAACCAGGAAATGAAGTTAAGAAAATAATTTTTACAGTATTATCAAAAGTAATACAATAATTAGGAATAAACTCAACTGAAAGAAGTGCAAGACTTGTATACTGACCCCTATATGATATCACTGAGACAAGTTAAAGAAGACCTTGGTAAATGAAAAAAATACCGTGATCATAGCCTGGAAAATGTAATATTGTTAGGGTGATAATACTATCCAAATGGATGTGTAGATTCAGGGCATTCTCTGTCAAAATCTCAGCTGACTTTCTTGTACAAATTTATAAGCTGATGCTAAAATTCATGTTTTTTTATGAGTTCTTTGGAGAATGGTTTTATCTAGCTATAGTTGACTTAATAAGTAGTTGACATATATGAAATATAATGCTATCCAAGGCTTTGATTTAATCTTTTTATATTAATTAACTAATTAATCTTTATAAGAAGCCTATAAATTGGATTGACAGCTAAGGAAATGAGAATTAAGGAGTCTATAGTCACACAGCTGGCAAAGCAGGGCCATCAGGATTCCAACCTGTCATCCTGGCTCTCACCCATCGTCATAACCTCGTGAAAGACTGCCACCTCCCTAGTGAGACAGAGGCTGCAGGAGATCTCTGACTGTCAGATGGGAGTACTCAGCAGGCAGGCATATCCAAAATTATGGCAAGAACTGGGCACTTAAGCACTGCTAACCTGAAGGCAAGTGTCCTCCTCATGGTGGGGAGAAGGCTCAAAGGACAGTTAACTGATGAGGAACATTTCTTATCATAGGGACTAGAAGAATGTTATGTTTTGAGCTGTTTATTTTGTACTTTTCCAAATCATACTTTGAACTCCTCTTAGTACCTGAGAATGTGATCTTACTTGGACGCAGGCTTTATCGAGAAAATCCAGTAAAAACGAGGTCATTAGGTGTCTTAAACAAAAGGTGAAATTTAGACGGAAGTACACATACAGGGAAAATGCAGGTGAATATGAAGGACAGCCACAGTAAGCCAAAGAGAGAACCTCCAATGGAACCAGCCCTGCTGACATCTTGATCTCAGCCTTCTTGGCTTCAGCACTGTGTGACAATAAATCTGTTTTTGTTGTAGCTACTCCCTGTGTGATCATTTATTTATGGCAGCCCTGGCAAACTAATACTGAGGGGAAGGAATGGTATTCACTGGAACTCAGGGAATGGAATCCAGGCCAATCTGAGAGTTCCAAGTCAGCTCCAGATTTTGAGATCACCGCCTCTCCAAGGGCTGCAGTGGAGTTTAAGGCTGTGGCCCCTCTACCTGATTCATGCTGCTGTCCCCCTTGAGTAGACCTGGGGTGTCAGGTACCCACCCCTGTTCTGTCTCCCACCTTTGCTGTCAGTTTTACCTTCCTCATAACTGTTTGTATGTAATTAATTTCTTTTAACCTAAATATGGGAGCTAGATGATTCCTTGGTAAATATCTTGTTAGTTTTGGATCTCTGTATCTGCTAAAAGTTGCTTATAATTTCAGTTCTGCTGTATTTCTGGAGAGATTTCCCTACAGACTTGTAGCATCCACAGAATTTACTTGCCTTTATTTAGGTCACTGTAAGGGATGGTGGGAAGAAGGGACAGCACTAAATGACTGAGCCCGCGATGGCCCTGCAGTGTGTTGGCATCTCCCCATGGCTCTAGGTTCTGTGTTCCTAGAAGTCCTGCAAGTCTCACTACTCAGACTCCTTCCTGGACCCTTTTCTCCCGCTGGCCCTTGAATATAAATGTTTCCTGGGGTTTGGTTGTCGTCAATCTGATCTTTACATCCTTCTCTGTCTTTGTGGTCTCTTCTCTTCTGGCTCTGGTTCCTGCTGCTGCTATCAGTGCCTCTTTGGGTGGATTCCTTTCACCCACTTAATATCTAGCTCTTGGGCTTCACGGTCTTCATGTGGAAAATGGAGATAATAATACATATGCATGCAGCCTTTGTGATGATTAAGTGAAATGATATGAGCAGAGAACTTGGCAACAGTGCCTGGGCACATGCTGAGCCTTCAGTGTATGTTCATCACAGCCCTAGCACCCACTGTCACTGTCCTGTGGAACACACTTCTCATCAGAAACAGCCTGCCCTACTGGATTGGAAGCCTACTAGCCTCTGACTCTCTCCTGTTAGCTCTCCAGCTTGCTAAGATCCATCTGGCACATTCTGTACTTTAAGTAGTTCTGTGTGTACATACACACATACAAACATGTGTGCATGTATGTGCATGCAGATAGTGTTAATGGAATCATCACCATTCCCCAGGGCTCATATTTATACTTCATATACTGGGTCAAGTTGAGCAAAAACTTGGAGGAGATGAACAGAGAATTAATAAATATTGCCAAATGCCTTGGAAGGTGTCTTACATATATTTTAATCAGCACAGTACCATTGTGTGGTATCTTGATCTGTGTTTCACAGAAGACCTGAAGCCCAGTCTCTAATTTCTGGGTTACTCTGATTCTGTCTTGTGAGCCCAAAGAGCCTTCCATTGTTTTTGAACTTCAGGCTGATTTAGGATTGGCTCACCATCTAGGGTGACCCTGACCATGCTGGTGGGACCTATTAGTTATCATCCATAGGGAGACTAGAGTGATGGAGTGAGATCAGAAGGGTGGCATTGATGCTTCCTTCTAACTAGTCCTGTACCTGGAGAAAGCATTTCCATGTAGATTATCTTACTTAGCTTCACAAAACAAACTGGGTTGACCCAGAAAATTACCGGTTGAAAATATGAAAGGCATATCTGTGCTCCTTTTTTCTGTTTACATATAGCATCCTTAACAAGAAAACTACCTTCACATGGGTTAGTTCCTTCAGGACGTGTAATCAATAGAACACAGCTATAAATAGTGTCTGTAAATTTTCAATCCCAATAAAGTATGAACAGATTGCAACAATAAATAGAAAAACTGAGCACAAAAATGAGAATAACTACATCCAAGTTGTTCATTATATCATTCATTTTGTGTAAGAACTGTGAATGCGCCAGTTCCAAGAATGTTTTCTATGCCTTCTGTTGCAAGGTGAATGCAAGCAGTATGGGAGAGGGCTCCATCTGAATCACCTGCAGTTTTCTCTGAATTGCAGCAAGATAACCAGGATGCATCCACTTGAGGAGAAAGCCTTTCAGCAGCACCCTGTAGGGTTGGACCAAGGTGGTTGTGAGGGTTAGATGAAACATGTTGGGATGGTAGGATGTTTGGGTGCACTTCTGAAGGACCTGTCTGTCCTAGCTTTGCTGTAGACTCCTTACAGCGTTGGTGTGCATTAAAGTGGCTCTGGGCAGTAAGAATGAGAAAGTAAGTGGACAAGTAGTTCTTAAACTTCTTTTCAGATAGTGACTGTATATAAGACAATAGGGATTTCCTCTTCTGTGATACAGAAAGCCTAGCATAAAAAAAGAGTTCAGTGTAAGGAAGTTGAGTCTAGAATGTGGGTGTGAAGTCAAATGAAGTGTGCTTTATTCCTATGAATGGTGAATTGAAGCAGATTCTGAAAGTGCAGTATGTGATGGAGGAAGTTGTTCTTGTGAAAAGGAGACAGAGTACAAATATTAAAGCTTGACGGACTCCTTTAAGTAGGTGGAGGCGCTGCCTCACTCTGCACTCTAACCTTGTTGGGGGTACATATACTTCATTCTGTTGGCATTGCCTGTTTGTGTAACCACTGAGCATATGCTCGTGAGGGCAGGGCTGTGTTGTTAGTCTTGAGCAGGATAACTGCCCAGCTGCCTTCCCCCTCTGTTGATGTTCCCACTGTGGGGTGTGTGTGTGTGTGTGTGTATGCTATAGTGCATAACCCTAAAGGACACCTGCCACAGGTGTGCCTGCCCTAGGGCTGTAGTCTGGGTACTGCCTTCATGTGCCAAGATGATGCCATGCCTCTTTGCTGTGGCCATTGCCTTAACCTCAGTATCCTTTTTTTGCCAGTGAATTCTTTGATTTACTGTGAAAATCAAGTCAAACGATACACATGAAAGTGCCTTTAAAACCATGAAGTGTTGGTGATTTAAGCTGTGTTTGTCTGTCATTGTAACTATGCTCTTTTAGTGTGGGATGGAGTTCACACTTGATATAAAAATAACCCTAATAATATGAGTAAGTTCTGATTTACTGTTTGATTTCTCATCTTCTTGCCCCCTGAAGTTATCATTTTATTAATAAATGTTATGACTACTGTTTGACACAGGAATTGAAACTGGGATTCTTATCTGACACAGACAACTTATCTGAATGGTGTTAGCCAGCACAACTCAGTGTCTCCTATGACTATTGATTATGCCTTGCTGTCTCCTGCATAGAATTTAAGGCATCGGATGAGACATCTAGACATTTATGAGACCTGGAGTTCTGCCTGAGTACTAAGAGCATATGTGCTGCTCTCACTGACTAAAGCAATTCATTTAAAGATATATTAAATAAGAGGTAACATGGTCTTACTGACATAGGACAGGGATTCAAACAGAAAAAGATGTTCTTGCCCATGGAGGCATCATGCTCTATTGGGCTTTCTGCATAAGTTCATTCTAAAGAGTATATAATAGGAAGGCAGAAATAGTAGAAGAGAAATAAGAACAGGCAGAAATGCAAAGAAGGTGTTTAACTGTTTATTATTAGAGGGTAGATAAAACACAGAATTAAGAAATGACAGAAGAGGAGGCGATAAGAAGGACACTAAAGAAAAAATAATAATTTAGACAGTGGAAGGAAAATAATCTTTATTGAACACCTGTGAAATTGGTACTTTCATATACTTGATAATATTTAGTTATCAAATCATGCTACAAAATAAATGCACTTATCCCCATTTTTTTCTCTAAGAAACCTGAGGTTTTGTAGATATTGAATAACATGCCCAAGATTATTGAGTTTAGAAATGACAGAGCCAGTGGTTTTAGGGCCTGGGACAGTATGTGGTATGCTAATGACTTAGCATTCATTACGAAGTATAAGTGGCATAGTAAACAAGAGCGAGGCAGCCAAGTGCCATATAATTAAGGTGGAAGTAGCAGTAACTCAATTACAAAATATCATAGTTTTTTAAAAAAAATCTTTCAAAAGAGTCAGTTTTCCAAGGGCATGTTTTTAAAAACTGGAGATACTTACACTGGATTGAATGCAAGTTGAGTTTCAAAGTGTGCATATGTATCCAATAAAGGGTACATCCCTGCTGAGCCCTGCATACACATACACTTGGAACCCACTGACACGTAGACTTTCAGCTTGAAGTGTAGGAATAAACTCCCCACCAGCCTTACTTGGCTCCTTCTCAGGCATGAGTGGGCAGACTACTATCTGTCGTGGCCACCAGCGCACGTGCCTCTGTGGCTCACACAGCTGCCTCCATGAATATAGCATTGTGTGATGCACTCAATAGCAAATGGAATAATTCAATAGCTGGTGGAAAATGTACTAAATATATCCTCATAAACTCTATATATATCATGCTTTGAAACTTTTATCCTTGAAAAATCTAGCTTTTGAAAAACTCCACCATTGTATTGAATATTGAGCAATGCTTTAATTGCATTGAATTGATGATATGCCAGATGTTCTACCTGGAATTTTTATATCTGTTGTCTCCTGTAGGGAGGAAGTCCTGAGTTCAGGTGAAGATTTAAGAAAAGAAAAAACTTGTAAGGAGAGGATTCTACAAAGGGGGTTGGGGTGGAATTCCACTGAAGATGACTCAGTGGGATCATACTTTGATCTTTCCTTGACAGCAAAAGGGCTTAGGCAATTACAGAAAAAGAACCAAAGGGGAAAACCAAAATCCCTCAACAAGTTAAAAAATACGATAATCACTTAATGAGAGAGAAATACAGTAAAATGTAAAGCGGTTAGCTGGGTTCTGAGGCTAAAAGTTTCCCTAGTAGCCAAGATTCTAGCACAATGCAGAAACAGTTTTTTTAAAATATCACTGGATTCTCAAACATTTTTAGACATTTTCCAACATGAAAGATAATTTTGAACTATCTGTCTTGCAATTTGTACCAAGAAACACAGTGCAGGAACACAATAACAACAATACTAAATAAAATATTAGCAAGTCAAAATCTCCAGGAAATAGAATGAATAATGTGCCACTACCAAGTAAAGTTTATTTTAGAAATGTAGATGATTCTATATCAGTCTTTCAGTGTCACATATTGTACTAGTATGTTTAAATAGTTATAGAATACTTCTTAAAACTTAACATTTATACACAATGAGAACTATTGGTGAATCAGTGCTGCAAGGGGATATTATTGGCTTAATAAAGAATGGCTATCAGAAATCCCATAAGATACATCATACTTCATGAAACTTTACCTTTTAGACATAAACAAGGCAAGGAAGTTTGCTGTCATTGCTTCTAGTTGAAATTTCCTCAATTCCAGCTAATGTAATAAGAAATGATAAATACACATGATGTATATAAATTAGAATAGAAAAACCAACTGACATTATTTACAGATGAAAGGATTCTATGTGGAACATTCAAGAAAAGCTATGAACGAACTTAGAGAGCTGAGTTCATTTCCTTGATTCAAGATTAAAAAATTAATAACATTCCTATATATCCATAAAACGAATTAGAAAATATAATTTAAAATATTTCAATCCACAAGCCATCCATATTCTAAAGTTCCTTGAAAACAAAATCCTTATGATTTTGTAAGATCTTTATGAAGAGTACTGCGAAGCAGTAAACATGTGAACATAAAAGTAGACCTGATGAAATAGGCAAATGTATTCATGGATGAGAATGTTCAACATTGTGAAGATGTTAACTTACTCCTAGATTGATCTATCAATTCCATGTAACTCATGGCAAAGTCCAATAGAAATTTTAAAATCAACCTACAAAGCAAATCTTAGAATTCATGTAGAAAAAGCCAAGAACAGCTAAGATAAACCTCAGGTGTGACTAAGTTGAGCAGTGTTACCCTATCAGATGTTAATACTTGTGAAACAATAATAATTAAAACAATGTGATAAATGTACAGAGACAGATAGATATTTGGAAAATATTAGCAAATGCCAAATAAGATCCTTAAGTATAAGGAAATTTGACGTGCTATATTTCATTAACTCTGAGAAGCACCTTTGTTTTATCTCTGAAATACAAGTTCATCTTATCATCTATAGTGTCTTATGATTGGCATCAGCCAGGTTGCAGATCTAACATAGTTTTATGAAAGCCTTCAGATAATAATATTAGGACTGATGGGTTATGGAATGGCAGGGGTTAAACGTCAGGGAGAAAAGAAGAACTTTTCATAAATGGTGCTGGACATTTGGTTGTAAATGTAGAATTGGAATGCCAGCTACAAAATGACAGTGAGGTAGGATAAATTTGTAATTCTGAGAGAACTTCATATAGGAGACCATCTTAAAGACTTGGGGGCCAGGGACAGATTTCTTATACATGACAGGTAAGCACAACCCAAAAGGAAAAGACTAATCACTTTGATGGCATTTACTTTTTACAAAATTCTGCAGAGAAGCTATTTTTAGCAAAATGGGAAAGGTAAGTTACATGTGCATTATGTGCTATGTATCTTTCTTTCATCTGATACATCTTAATTAAGGAAAAGTTAGAATGAGAGAGAATCCTTTTAAAGAGATGTGGCCACACATTCAACCAAGGACTGGCCTCGAGACTGAGTGATTCCACTGATACACAGATCAGGAAGAGGAGCTAAGAAACAGGTGGCAGAGCTGAGCAGATTTCTCCCTAGAATAGCGGTGGCAAACCTACTGAACGTGTGTCACAGTGGGCTTGCAGAGTCCTCTCTGTTGGCATGCAAGCCAGTGTGATAGTTGTTTTTCTAAACTAAAACCTCAGCATTCAGGTTTAATTGCAGAGTTGGCACTTTGCAATAAATAAGTGGATGTGAGGCTTCAGTTTGGGCATGGGGTATCTAAAAAGTTTTTCATCACTGCTCTAGAAGGAAGCCTGAGTGAGCAGAGGCTGGGCCATGCTGCCCGGTTCCAGATGGCCTTATGGTGCTTGTTTCTGGCCTTGCTTGGTTTGACCACTGCCTGTGTCCCACCTCCAGATAAAGTATTTATAATAATGCTCTTTTAAGTAAAAGTCAGACAAAGGCCTGCTGGCACACTTGAAAGCTGCAGGTCTCTTTACTCCCTGTTTTGTTCCATACTATATTTTTTTCACTCATTCACATGCTCCCCTGGCAGTGACTTTTCTACTGGAGCTGTGATCTATGGATCTGTAGTTTGGGCACTGTGGCTCCTGTCTTGAGAGGGATACATCTATGTGATGAGAAAGGGAGTGGAGAACAGAGGAAGAGCACTTACAAGCCTCACACTACCTGGGCTTAGACATGCTCTTTACCCTCTGATTTATGCCTTGTAATAGATATCCGGGTTAACTATATAACTATCTTTCCTTACCAATGATAGAACAAAGATCTGGAGAGGGCAATTTATGTATGCAAATCACTGTCTCTGTGACTCTCAGCCCCCTGTGATATGGAGAAAATAACCTATCTATATGCAGCATGTGGATAAAGCATCAGGAGCACAGGAGTGATGGGGACAGGAGGGCTACAGGGAAGAAGTGGCCTGCAAGCAGATCTGTGACATGAGGGAGGGACTGGTCACCTCCTCGCTAGAATCTGCTTGTAAATCTAGTGCATTGTGCTCAATGTAGGGTCACTGCAGGGACAGCCTTCCCAGTGAGCATGACATGTGGAGCTTGCAGACACCACCATTGCCTAGGTGCTAGGGCCACCACAGGTGCCTGCCATCTCCAGCCAACTGTCAAGTGTAGGCCCACAAATGATGGCCTGTTTGGGTTGTTGGTGGTGGTGGGGTTCTTTCTGAACTATTGTAGTGAAAGAGGGTCATAAAATGTCACATTGTCTATTGTGTATCTCCAGTGTTTAACTCTTAGCACTAAGAAAAAAGAAATTTAAAAATCTTCCTGTATGTGTGTGTGAATGTGTGCATAAGACGTGGTATTTCTGAGGACATGTCTTCAAACGCAAGTGTGGGGAGCTATTTTTAGGTACCCTTCCTCCCAACAGCACTGTTTAAAGATTCAGCTCAGGCTGCTAATAGTTATATTTATAACCATTCTGTCGACGGCCCCAGCATGAATGCTGCTGCAGATGATGCTATTCTTGGAGGCAGTTGCCATGGTTACCATTAACCCTTTTGCTTTGGAAGCATCTATCCGTCGGATGCTTTGTTCCCCTAGGGTGCTCAGTAGCATTTAAAGGCAAAAGTGTACTCTGAAACAAAAATAAAAATTGAGTGCTTTTTATGCTGAACTAATGAATAAACTCTATAAATGAATGGGCAGCACTACTAATTAATATTAGTAGAATTTTGCCCCTCTTGGCATTAAAAAAATATAACAGTTATGGTGGCTTTGTAGCTACTGCTAAGCATGGACATGATAAAATCATCTTTTAAATTTGAGCTTAGACAAAGGTATGAGAAAGAAGACTCGGTCCTTTAAGATACATTGTTCCTGCTTCACTACCTATGATTAAAGTTAGCAACTTAATGATTTTTAACATCTAATTATTTGCTTCTCATATTCATTCACTAACTGGAACTCTGCTATAACCAGCTCTGAAATCAGTGTTCCTGAAGTCATGATGTATTCCTGATTTATCTGGAAGGACTCATGGGTGGGGTTCAAAACAAATTGAACAGAGCCATAGTCCATTAAATAGACATTTTAATTCCCTGCACTTTTAATGATTCTCAACCATAAGATATGCAACATTTAAAATGTGTTTCATTCTCTTACTCACATGCACCAGTAGTTGGGAGAGGAGTTAAATAGTGTATCATAACGAACAAACCACTGTCAGGCATGGCAGTGTATATCTGTAATCTCAACACTTGGGAGGCTGAAGCAGGGGGATTGCTACGAATTCAAGGCCAGCCTGGGCTACATAGTGAGTTCAAGTCTAGCCTGAACTGCAGAGTGAAACCCTGTCTTAGACAAGAAACAAACAAAAACAAAAAACCCAAAAATTTTCTACAGAAATGCAGAAAAATGACTATTTGATGATATCCTCAAGGATAAGTGGTGATTTTGCAGGTAGAGAAACTAGAAAAGCATCTTTTTAGGCAGTGGCTGGGGCCTAAGTGGATCTCTTTCTGTGGACTGCTGAGAACACTGTACCCAGACTTGCTGTTTACTGAGGAGCCACCCAGGATTTTTGAGAAGAGTTGACCTGACCTGACTTCTTTATGAAAGTAGCTATGTGAATAAGGTATCACGATATGGGAAGCAGAAAGATAATGGAACGTGAGGTGTTTCTGGGGGATTCTGAAATGCATAGAATTATTCTTTCTTAATTGGTATATAGGAAAGTGGTTCTTTGAACTGAACTATCTTTCATTCATTGATTGATATGCATAGGAGACATTTTTATGCTCTTATTAAATGCCAGATACAGTGCCAGTCATGCTGGGGGAAGCAGGGCATTAAGTGTGTAGGCACAAATGCACACACCAGTGGGAAGACAAATGATTTTTGCTCTTTAGAACCTCTCACTTAATTGGAAGACATGTATCTCTGGAATGAATAGTCTGTCTAACAAGTTGGATGTAAAAATATAATTTATAAGTGAGGCAGAAGTGGTTGGAGGATATAGTCAAAGTCTGCTACTGAGAACAGAGCAACATCTGAATTTCAAGTCCAGCACATTGGTTACTATTTTCTAGAGTGGGGTGAAGAGGAAGGAGAGGGACACTGTAGAACCAGTGGCTGACTGTCTGGGAGCATGGAGCGCTTTCCCAGAAGTCCTGTTCTGATCCCCTTCCCCAGACTCTACCTGGCCCTACCCTCTGTGTACATTGCTGTGCTCCCGTCCCTGTGCACAGAAGGTCCCCTGGTAGTAGTGCTCCCACAGGGTGTGGTCACTATTTGGTAGCCCTTTTTCTCTGCCTTTCTGCCTGACCCATCTTCCTGACCAGGTCAGACTGCAAGGTCCTACAAGGGCAGCAGTAGACCTTATTGTGTATTTCTTTCCTTAGATTGGATCTTCACTTATAATAGGTACCAGTCAATGTCAAATGAATAAAAATATGAAAATAAAATTAAGAAATTATTAATGGCTTTTTGGGAGAGTGGATTTTTAAAAGAATTTATTGAGAATTATTTGACACATATCCAAGACATAAAGAATAATGTGCTGATCAATTTTGTGTCTACTTCCCATCTTAAGGGATGGATTTCTTTTTTTTTAATTAAAAATAAAAGCAAAACAGAAAAAAGGATAGAAATGATATAGAATTTACAAAAAAATAACATTAAGAAATCATCGCTAGTTGATTCTTTAAGCACTTTGAAGCCCCCATGAGTGTACCTTTCAAAAGGAAGGGCAAACCGCGGGAGAGAGTGCACGCAGGACTCACAGGCACCCCTGGTTTCTGTAGGGATGCCGGAATTCCAAAGCCCACACAGCGCTGTCCTTGGTTCTGAAATTCTTCCCTGACCACTCTTTCGAGAATGGCATAATGTGAACTTCGGTACCTAAACCTCAGTGTTCCAGAGTACCATATGTGCCATGCTCCCATTTCTTTCAGCCTCAGGCCACCGAGTTCTGGCTTCTGACTGGACACAGCTGTCTGCTGTGAGGGCTCAGCCCTGCACCCTCAGACAGTGTCCTTCCTCCTCCCCAGGACTCAGCTTCAGGGACAACAGGTTTCCTCCTCCTCCTCCATTGTTTATTCCTTATGGAAAAAACACTTCTAGCACCAACCTGTCTGTTTGTTAGCTTGCCACCTGCCTTTTTCTCCCTAAGGAAGAGCACAGCAGACACATTCCTGTCATGCTTGTGTCCATGCTGAGCAGACAAGGCAGAATGTGCCTGCTGTTTTGGGCTGTGTCTTGCACAGAGTGGTTTGCCAAGAGGAGAATCTGGTGTTGCCCTCTGCAGTCAATCAGGCCTCAGCTGAAAACCCCCATCCACAAGTTCCAGCAGGCATAGAGAGGAACCTGAGGAACATAGAGCTGTCAAAGATGCTGCTTTATAAAGGGACTCTGAGATGCAGGCAACTTTTTGCCTCTTTCAGTTTCTTTACACGTGCAGAAAGTGGGAAAATACAGTGTGAAAACATACAGTCCCTGACACAGAGCCAGTGCTTCTCGAGTATTGACTGCTATTTTAATTATTGCCTTAATAATATGACAATAAAATTGCCATGTAATATTTGCTGGTGTTTCTTGGAATTTGGTAATACTGATGATATCCTTACAAGCACAGATTCCAGAATCAGGCATACTAGATTGTTGTTCTCTAGTTTATTTTACCTTGTTGACAGAGATAACTATGTATTTATGGGTTATAAAGTAGAGATGCCTGGATTTGAATGTGAGCCTGGTTATTATCTTGGACAAAAAACACATGATCAAGCCTCAGTCCCTCATATCCTGCATCAGAGGGAGATGCTAGTGTCTGCTTCATGGTGTTGCCAGTGAACTCCCAGAATGGGCATTTGTGCTTCTTCAGTGTTAGAGAGCACAGGAGCTGTCTGAGGGGCCTTCAAGATGGAGTGCTGACTAAGCAGGTCTCTGGTGAGGCCAGTGTTGGTAACCCTGAGACAGTATACTGAGAAGACTGGGTGACAGCAGACTGTAGTTACTGCACCCAGGAAATACTCCTTGCCTTGTTTGCCATCTTACATTAGTGATCTGAAGCCAGGCACATCACCTCTGGAGTTTGAGATTATTTGTCATAAGACAGCTTTCTTTATTAATTAATGAGGCAAAGCTCACTTAAAGTCCCATGCCAGGCCAAGGTGGAGACTGCAGCCTGTGGTTTGTGTTCTGGAATTGCTCATAGCCTAGGGGCCCCCAAGAAAGAGGACCTGGAAGCCCCCCACTCCCTACCACCAGGGCACAGCTTGACTCTGTCCTTGGCCTGTGACTCTGTACTGTGAGTTATGCCTGTCAGACCCTGGTAGGGGTGCTTTTTCTTATAGTAGCTTTGTAGTATAACTTCAAGTCAGGAAATGTGATGCCTCCTGCCTTGCCTTTGTTGCTTAGAATTGCCTATGCTATTCTAGGTCTCTTCTGGTTCCAGATAAATTTTAGGAGTGACTTCTCTTGATCTATGCGGTATGTTAGTGGTATTTTCATTGGGATTGCATTGAATCTGTATAACAATTTTGGGAGAATGGCCATTTTCACAATAGTTATTATTCCTATCTATGAACAAGGGATGTCTTTCCATTTTCTGAGGTCCTCTTCGATTTCTTTTTTCAGGGCATTATAATTTTCCCTGTACAACTCTTTTACATCTTTTGTTAGATTAAGTCCTAAGTATTTCATTTTTTTGGATGCTAGTGTGAAGGGTGTGGCTTCTCTTATTTCTCTCTTGGTGATTTTGTTGTTAGTGTTTGTTGCTAGCAAAAATGCTATTGATTTTTGAGTATTGACTTTGTATCCAGCTACATTGCTGAATTTATTTATTATATCTAGGAGTCTTTCAATGGAGTTTTGGGGTTTTTTTATGTAGAGTATCATGTCATCTGCCAATAATGATAATTTAACTTTTTTCTATCTTTACTCCTTTTATTTCTCTCTTGTTTAATTGCTCTGGCTAGTATGATGTTGCATAGGAGCAGTGATAAGGGACATCCTTGTCTTGTGCCTGATTTCAAGGTAAAGGCTTTCAGTTTTTGGGCATTTAATATGATGCTGGCTGTTGGTTTGTTGTAGATGGCCTTTATCATATTGAGGTAAAGACCATCTATCCCAATTCTTTGTAAGGCTCTTATCATGAATGGGTGTTATCAAAAAATTTTCTGCATCTATAGAAATGATCATGTGATTCTTACTTTCGGCTCTATTGATAATGGTAGATTACATTTATTGATTTACGTATGTTAAACTATCCCTGCATGCCTGGGACGAATCCCACTTGGTCATGGTGTATAATCTTGATGATTTGCTGCATCCTGTTTGCCAATATTTTACTGAGAATTTTTGCATCTTATGTTCATTAGAGAGATTGTCCTGTAGTTCTCTTTTTCAGTTGGGTCTTTCTCAGGTTTTAGTACTAGAGTGATATTTGCTTGCAGGAATGACTTAGGGAGAATTGCTTCCCTTTCAATTTCATTGAAGAGTTTGAGGAGTGTCGGTCTTAAATCTTCTTTGTATTTCTTGTAGAATTCCGCAGTGAATCCGTCTGGGCCTGGGCTCTTCTTTGTTGATAGGGACTTAATTACATTTTCAATTTCATTCATAGAAATTGGGTTATTCAGCAGTTTTACATCTTCTTGATCCAGCTTTGGTGGTTCATATGTTTCTAGGAATCTGTCCATTTCTTCTGTGTTATTGAACTTTTGAGAGTAGAGGTTTTTGAAATAGGTGTTGATGGATCTGTATTTCCACAGAGTCGGTAGTGATTTCATCTTTTTCATTCCGTATTGCATGAATTTGAGTTTTTTATTTCTTTTTTAAAATTAGGTTGACTGGGGGCTTACCAATTTTATTTATTTTTTCAAAGAATCAGCTCTTTGATTCATTGATTCTTTGTATTGTTTTCTTAGTCTCTATTGCATTAATTTCTGCTCTGATCTTTATAATTTCCTCCCTTCTTTTGGCTTTGGGCTTGGCTTGCTCTTCTTTTTCTAGATGTTTGAGGTGTAGTATCAGATTGTTTATTTGTGTTTGTTCTGTTTTCCTAATGTGGGAACTCAGTGCAATAAATTTTCCTCTGAGGATTGCTTTCGTTGCATCCCAAAGGTTCTGGTAAGTTTGTATTTTCATTTGCTTGTGGATATTGTTTAATTTCTTCTTTAATTTCCTCTGTAACCCACTGATTGCTCAAGTGTGTATTATTCAATTTCCATGTGTTTGTGTGGTTTTTGCAGTTACTGTTATCATTAATTTCTAGTTTCATGTGCTATGATCTGATAACATGCATGGGATAATTTCAATTCTTTTGCATTTACTTAAGTATGTTCTGTGGGTTAGTATGTGGTGTATTTTAGAGAATGTACCATGTACTGCTGAGAAGAATGTATATTCTGATGTTGTTGGGTGGAACACTCTGTTATATGTCTATCAGATCCATTTGTTCACAGGTGTGATTCAGTTCTGCTATTTCTCTGCTGATTTTCTGTCTAGTTGATCTATCCCTTTGTGTCAGTGGTGTGTTAAGGTCCCCTGTTATAATTGTGTTATTGCCTATTTGATTTTTCATTTCTGTTAATACTTGCTTTGTGTAGCTGGGTGGTCTGGAATTTGGTGTACATATATATATATATATATATATATATATATATATATATATGATTGTTATCTCTTCCTATTGAAATTTTCCCCTAACTAGTATGTAGTGACCTTCTTTATCTCTTTGGCTCATTCTTGGTTTGAAGTTCACATTTTCTGCAAACAGAATAGCTACCCTTGCTTTTTTTTTTTTTTTTTGAGTTCCTGTTGCATGGAGTATTGTTTTCCATCCTTTGAGTTTCAGTCTATGAGATTCCTTTTGGGGTAGATGGGTTTCTTGTACACAGCATATGGTTGGATGTTGTTTCTTGATTCATTCTGCCAGTCCAATTCTTTTAATTGGTGATTTGATGCCATTTAAAGTAATGGTTATAACTGTCATATATTGGTTTATTGTTGATATGTTATATTTCTGATGTTGTATTTTAGCTTTCCATTCTGTTTGTCTGTCTTGCTTAGTGGTTTTTTTCCTATGTGTATCTAGAATGTCTTTCAGTATTCTTTGTAGGTTTGGTTTGATGATCATGAATTTCTTCAGCTGTTGTTTGTCATGGAAGTATCTTATTTCCCCATCCATTTTGAAGGACAGTTTTGCAGGGTACATCAGTCTGGGTTGGAAGTCGTTTTCTCTGAGGATCTGAAACAGTTCACTCTTGCTCTTTGTGACTTCAATGTTTGTGTTGAGAAGTCTACTGTGATTCTGATAGGTTTTCCTTTATAGGTGACCTGTCTTTTCTCTCTAACAGGTTTTAATATTCTGTTCTTATGTTGGATTTCTGGGATGGTGATTATATGTCTGGGTGTAGTTTTGATTTGGTTATGGCTATTTGGAGTTCTGTATGCTTCACTAATCCGTATGTCAGTTTCCATACTTATGTTTGGGAAGTTTTCAGCTATTACGTCTGTAAATAGCCTCTTGATATCATTTGTGTTGTCCTCTTCTTTTTCATTTATCCCTATTAATCTTATGTTGTTTTTCTTTGCATGATCTTGCAGCTGTTGAATTGTTATTTCCTGACTTCTTGTTATTTTTAGAAGATCTTTCCTTTCCTGTTCACTAGGTGCAGTCTTATCTTCGAGGTCTGAGATTCTATCTTCACTTTCATTGAGGTGTTTTTTGCAACTTTCATTAGTTTTTGATTTCCGGTATATCTCTTTGAATCTGATTCATGCATTCTGTTTGTTTCTTATACTGTTCATTCAGGGATTCTATCATTTTGCTTTGTTCCTCTTATTTTTTTTTTTAGCTGTGTCTGCTTTAGATGTGTTCACTATTTCTTTCACTACTTTTATCATTTCTTCTTTTACCTGAGAGATTATTTCTGATTTGAGTTCCTTCATAGCTTCCCATACTTGCTTCTTTATTTCAGTTGATATTGTTTCAGGTGTATGGCTAGTATTTTCTTCTATGTACATGGCTCCTAGGCTTTCTTGGGATGGGCTGGGGGTTTGAGATTGCATTTTGGTATTTTGTTTTGTCATTTTCCTATATTTCCATGTTTCCAGCAATGTTCCAGAGCTTTCCCTGGATGTGTTGGAAATCACCTCCTGCGCCCTTTGCTACTGGGACTCACGTGGCTTTGGCCTCCCTCGTGCGGTGGGCCTGGCTCCCCTGGTTGAATGAAGGTTGCTGGACATGGTTATTTTTCTGGCTGAATAATATTCCATTGCCTATACACAGCATATTTTGTTTATCAATTCATTGTTGATATGAATATTTCAGTGTTCTTTTGTGAATAATGTTGCAGTAAACATTGCCATACAGGTGTCTGAGTCCCTTTTACAGTTTGTGGGAGTGTATACCTAGGAGTGGAATTGCTAGGAATGGTGATTCTACAGTTAGCTTGTTTTGAAGAACCACTAAACTTTTCCACATTGATCATACCCTTTTACAGTCTCATTGGTAATGGACAGTGGTACTGATTTGTCCACATACTTACCAACACTTGGTATGTTTTGATTATATACATCCTTACAAGCAGGAAATGGTATCTCATGGTGGTTTTTTTTATATAAAATTGAGTTATTTTAAATTTTTTTGACAGAAAAAGATTCTCTTTTTCCATAGAGAGAAGAATGGCATAACAGAGTATGTTTGCTTATTTTATTTTACTTTTCAAAATTGACTTTTGGAGCTCCTTTTTTGTTTATTTTATTGATACATTTAAAATGTACATAGTGATCATATTCATCATAGGGAATTTGTACCTATGCATGACATATCTTGATCCTTTTTCCCCTAATCTCCTCCCTCCCTTCAACCCCTATTACACTCCTTGACAAAAACTTCATTTCTATTTTTTCCTTCTATTTCTCTTTTCTTTTCTTTTCTTTTCTTTTCTTTTCTTTTCTTTTCTTTTCTTTTCTTTTCTTTCTTTCTCCTATCCTTTACCTCCCAAATTTGAACATTTTCATCTTATTTCCCAATATCAATTATAATTATGATTTTTATTTACACATTTGGTTTCTTACACCAGAGAAACAATGTGATATTTGAACATGTGTGTTTGATTTATTTCACTTAAAACTATGGCCTCAGGGTGCTTCCATGTAGCTATAAATCCTTCTTCACAGCAGAGTAGTACTTCATATATAAAAAGCCTCACATCATTTCATCCCTTTAGCCATTGTTGGGCCTTGCGGCTGTTTCCAGGATTTAGCTTTTACAAATTGTGCTCTACAAACATGGATGTGCATATATTGCTGTGGTATGTTTTTTAATTCTTTCAAGAACATACCAAGAAGGGGAGTAGCTGAGTCAAATGGGACCTCTAACTTTACTTTATTCAGTAATCTCCATACTGATTTCCACAGGTGCTGCACCAGTTTACACTCCCACCAACAGAGGAGAAGGGTTCCTTTTTCTCCCACAGCCCCTCCAGCATTTATTATTGGTTGATTTCTTGATAATTGCCATTCTTTCTGGAATGAGATGAAATCTCAGTGTTGTTTTAATTTATATCTATCAAATAACTAGTGATGTTGCACATTTTTCATATATTTATTTGCCATTTTTACTTTTTCACCTGAAAATATCTGTTCATTTCAGATGCCTATTTTGGGGTTGGTTCTTTAAATTGGGGGATACGATTCTTTAAAGTTCTTTATATATTCTAGACATTAGCTCTTTGTGTATCAGCTGGCAAAAGGTTTTCCCATTCTGTGGGTTGTCTCTTCACTCTGTTGATGATTTCTTTTGCTATGCAAAAGCTTTTTAATAAGATGAAATATCATTCATTGATTCTTTCTAATATTCCAGCTGAGATTGTGGTTTTGTTCATAAAATATTTGCCTACGCCTATATCTTCACGAGTTCTACTCATTCTGTCTTTCAATAGATTTAGGATTTCTGTTTTAATATTTAGATCCTCGGTCCATTTCAATTTTAGTTTCATGCACGGTAATAGATATAGGTGTAGGTTTAATCTTTTGTATGTGGAAAGCTAGTTTTCCTAGCATTATTTATTAACGGGCTATCTTTCTTCCAGTGAATGTGCTTGGTACCTTCATCAAAGATAAAGTGACTGAGTGTGTTTGGAGTTATTTCTGCATTTTCTAATCTTTTCCATTGGTCATCAGGTCTGGTTTTTTAGCTTTGTAGTATACTTTCAAGTCAGGGATTGTGATGTCTGCTGCTTTACCTTTCTTGCCTAGAACTGCTTTTGCTGTTCAAGGTCTCTTCTGTTTCCAGATGAATTTTAGGATTGTTTTCTCTGGTTCTGTGAGGTATGTTACTGTTATTTTTTGTGGATTGCGTTAAACCTGTATAGCTATTTTTGAAGTATGGTCATTCCCACCATATTGGTTCTTCCTCATCAAGAACAAGGGACATCTTCTGATCTTCTGATATACTCTTCAATCTCCCTTTTCAGAGTACTATAGTTTTCAATGAAAAGGTCTTTTACTTTCTTTGTCAGATTGATTCCTAAATATTTCATTTTTTCAATGCTATTGTGTCACTGTGTTTAGGACTAATAATGTTGATTATCTTTTCACCCGTTGTTTGGCCATTTGTGTATCTTTGAAGAAATGTCTGTTCATCCTTTGGCCATTGTAAAATTAGGTTGTCTTTTTGCTCCTAAGTTATAGTACTTTCTATATTTCGAATATGAAGCTCTTATCAGATAATTTATAGATTGTCTCCTTCTGTAGATTTTTTTTTTACTTTCTTAAGAATATACTTTCGTGCACAAAAGCTTTTAATTTTGAAGTCCAATATGTCTGATTTTTAGATACTGTGTTCTTCTGCTTGTGTTTTTGGTGTTATAGTTCAGAATATAATGCCAAGCCCAAGATCATGAAGATTTATTCCTATATATTATTCCGACAGTTTTATGTTTTAGCCTGGATATCTAGCGCACTGTTTCTTTGGGAGTTAATTTTTGTATTTCGCATAAGATAGGTGTCAACTTCATTCCTTTGTGTGGAAAAATCTTATTATCCCAGTACCATTTGTTAAAGACATTTTATTTTTATAAAATTTCTTTTAAAAAATTTATTAGTACTTATTTGCAGTTCATGGAGTTTGCAGTCATTTTGGGAAGTGGTTACATGTACATACTCCAGCTTGGTTTTTTTTTTTTTTAATCCCATTTCTCTTCCATCCCCTCCTCTAATTTCCCTATCCTGTTTTTTTATTCTTGTTGATATTATTAGTCTTAGGTCATGTTATGGTATATAATATTTACATTAACTGAGGTTGTTAGGTTCCTGTGCATGGAGTTTTTTTCTTCTCTTATTTACCCTTCCTTTCCTTTAACCGCTTGCCTTGTTTTCCTTGGACCCCATTACCTCTGAAACAGACTCATCTCTTTGTGCCTTTCTATCCATCCTTTATTATTCTCTTTGTAATCTGCTTCACTCAGATGAGTGATATCATACAGTATTTATGCTTGTGTGCCTGACTTATTTCATTTGAAATAATATTTTTTAAGGGCATCAATTTTCCTGCAAATGTCTCAAATATGTCATTCTTTGTAGCACGATAGTATTCCATTATATATGGATATTGCATTTTTTTACTCCAGTCATCTGTTGATGGGTTTATGGGCTGCTTGTAGGATTTAGCTTTTACAAATTATGGTACTATAAACATTGGTATGATGTATCATTGTAATATGATGAATTAAACTGTTTGGGGATGATACCTAGCAGTGGAGTACCTGGGTTGTATGGAATTTCTAATTTCAATTTTTTTTGGTGGTGGTGGTACTGGGGATTGAACCCAAGGTCTTGTGCATGCAAGGCAAGAGCTCTACCACTGAACCATATCCCCAGCCCTCTAATTTCAGTTTTTGAGAAGTTGCCACACTGATTTTCATAATGGTTGTACTAGTTTGCACCTTCCAGTGATGCAGGCAGTTTCCTTTTTCACCACAGCTATACCAGCATTTGTTACTGTTTGATTTACTAATGATTGCCATTCATTCCAGAGTAAGATGGAATCTTAGCATTTTTTAAATATGCATTTCTTTAATGACCAGAGCTATTGAACATTCTTCATGTTTTTTAAGCATTTATATTTTTTCCTCTGTGAAATGTTTATTCTTTATTCATTTTTTATGCCCATTTCTTGACTGGGTCTTTAATTTTAGGTGTTTTGAATTTTTTGAGTTCTTTGTGTATTCTAGATATTTGTTCTCTGTTGGAGGAGTGGCTGACAAAATTTTCCCCTCATTCTGTAGGTTATGTCTTAATTCTTCTGCTGTACTCAAGCTTTTTAGTCTGATATAATCCTGTTTGCTGATTCTCGTTATTTTTTGTATGATTTGGGTTCTGTGTAGGAAATTCTTTCCTATACCTGTATCTTCAAGTGTTTTATCTATTTTATCTTCCAGGGGTCTTAATATTTTTGTTTTAATACTTGCATTTTTTATCCATTTTAATTTTAATTTAGTACTTGGTGAGAGATCGGTACAGTTGCATTCTTTTACCAAGAGAGAATCAGTCTTCCCAACACCACTTGTTGAATAGGCTTTCCTCCAACATATTCTTTTGCATTCTTTATTGAAGATCAAATAGTTGAATATGTCTATGGTGTTTTCTGTATCCTCTATTCTGTTCTGTTGATCCAAGTGTCTGTTCTCGTACCATGCTGTTTTTATCACTATTGATTTGTGGTGTAGCTTGAAGCCAGATATTGTTATGTCTCCTGCTTTGGTCTTGTCCAAAATTGCTTTTGCTATTTTGGGTCACTTCTGGTTCCATATAAATTTTAGAGTTGTTTTTTCTAAACCTGTAGATTATGCAGTTGGTATGTTGATTGGAACTGCTTTGAATCTGTATAGTAGTTTGGGACTATGGTCATTTTGACAATATTGATTCTGCCTATCCAGGAGCATGCTACATCTTTCCATTTTCTGAGTCCTCTTCAGTCTCCTTTTTCAGACTGCTGTAGTTTTCTTTCACTTGTAAAAGTCTTTCACTTTTAAAAAGACTATTTTTCACCATTTCATGAATTTGACACCTTCACTGAAAATAGACAATAGATATATGTATATATTTCTTGAATTTTAGTTGTATTTCATGGATCTCTATGTCTATCATTGTGCCAGAACCATCTTCTTCTGCTTACTGTAGCTATGTGGTTATTTTTGAAATTTGGAAATGTGAGTCCTCCAACATTATGCATTTTTTTCAGTATTGGTTTTGGTATTTGAGAGCCCTTGAAATTCCATAGGAAATTGAGGGTCAGTTTTCCTCTTCTGAAAACAATACTGTTGTGATTTTGATAGAAATTGAAGGTTTTTTTTTTTTAATTGGGTGGCATTGGTATCTTAATTCCAGTTTATGAACACGGGATGTCTTTCCACTTATTTCGGCATTTAGTTTTGTTAGCAATATTACATAATTTGTACTGTGCAAATCTTATCTCTTTGATTAAGTTTATGTGATTTTAGTATGCAGTTTTATTTGGCTACCTAATATTTTGTGTCTTATTTGTGCATATGCTATTGTAAATGGAATTGCTTTCTTAATTTTCTTTCAGGTTGTTTATTGCCAGTTTATAGAAATACTACTGATTTTTGTGTGCTGATCTTGTTTCCTGAAACTTTCATGAATTTATTAGCTCCTGCAGATTTCTTAAATATTCTTTGGGATTTTCTATTTTTAGGATTATTTCATTTGTGAATACAGATAATTTTACTTTTTTTCTCCCCCATTTGAATGCTCTTTATTTATTTTTCTTATGTAATTGTTTTGGCTAGAAAGTAGGCAAGTTGTCTTGTTCCTGATCTTACTGGAAAAGGTTTTAGTTTTTCTTCTATTGAATATTATATTAGTTGTGAATTTTTCATAGGCACCATTTATTGCATAGAGGAAGTATCTTTTTATTTGTATTTTGATAATTTTTTTTAATTATGAAAAGGTTTTGAATTTTTATAAACATCTTTTCTCAATTAAAATGATTGTGTGGGTGTTTTGTTTATTGTGTTAGTATAGTGTATTACATTTATTTTTAAAAAAGCTTTTGAATCATTATTATAACCCAGGATCCCACTTAATCATGGTATATAATCTTTTTAGTAAAATGCTGTTTGATTTGTCTTCCTAGTATTTTGTAGAGAATTTTTGCATTTATGTTTGTCAGGTACATTGGCATTTATCTTCCTTTTTTATGTCTTTGTCTGGCGTTGATATCAAGGTAATGCGTGCCTCATAAAATGAGCTAGGAAGTCTTCTCTTTCACTTACTTTTTTTTTGGAGGGGGAGAGAGTTTAAGAGCGATTGGTCTTGGTTGAACTCATTAGTGAAGCTGTTTGTCCTGAAGCTTAGCATAACTGGGAGATCTTTGATTATTGGCTGTACAACTTTCCCTGAATGCCCATAATCTCCCTCGCCCATTTCTGAATCTTGGTGGCTGCTATATCCTACACCTAATTCCGCCTTCTCTTCATGACTGGCTTCTTCTTAGCAGTGTATTCTGACCCCTGCCTCCCAGGGTCTTTGCATGCCCTTTGCGATGGTCAGTATACTGTGATTGTCCTATGACCTGTCTGTCTTGCTCTCTAGACTAAGCTGTTAGAGTTAAGTTCTCTCTTGTTCTTCTCAGCACCTGCACCTCCAGGCATACAGGAGTCACTTAGCAAGTGCTTACTGTAGATGACAACTGGGTGCCCTGTGTGCATGGAGATGGTTGTGTTTTCTGTCCCTGTGTCAGCTTCTGCAGTGGTGGGCTTGCTAAAGTCATGTTGCAGTGGCCATAGTGAAACCCTAACCTCATTTCTCAGTGACTCACAGCATAAACAAGGAAGATGATGTAAGCTCTTGTGACTGGAGTTTGGGTGATAATAAAATAATATGAGAGAAGGTTATTCTGTTAAAAAACATTGCTGGCAAATAAAAAGATTCTTGAGTTTCAAGATTAGAAATGAAACTTTATGTTTTCCCGATCCCTTTTTAATGGTCTTTTCCCCTTTTGAGAATTAACCCTTCTTAAAAAGGGAGTCTAAATAGTGCTTGGTTTGGAGGCATTAGACCTTGTGACTTAGGGAATGATACTTTGGCCGAGTTTGTTGATGTGCACACCAAGCAATGCTGGGCCCTTGATGTAAAGATGAGAATTCACTGTTGGTCACCACCCTAGTGTAGCTGCAGGGAAGTGATGGAAAAGCTTTCCAGTCATGGAGTGGGCAGGGACAGCAGAGGTGTGGCCAGGGAGGGCCTGAAGGGCTGGGACTGAGTGGTCTCGGAAGAATTTCTGTGTGGGAGAGTGACAGAGGTACTTACAGAAAGGTCAGCTGTGAAAGGTCACAACTGTATTGTCCAGTGAGGCACAGAGATAAGCAGTCCCCTCCAGAAGGGCTGAAAAGTAGCTTTGGACTGGATTATGAAGAATTTGAGTAGCCTTTCTGCTGAACCATGGAGTTAGCAAAATTCTACTGAACACATGTGAGGGTGGGCCATTGTAGGTGGAAGGGACCATCTGGGTGATGGATTTGGGGTAACTTCCATAAAGTTCCCTGGGAAGACAATATCTTTAATTTCGTACCTTGGGGAGGAGTCATAGACAGAGGTGTCTCGAAAAAAGAGCAGCAGTCTGCACCTTACAAGGTGCAGGCCTGGACCAGCTCCTTTAGCTCTTGAATATGGCTTTCTCCATGAATGGTCTGTGGCTTGGGAAAATTTCTTTCCTTCCTGGAAGGGTGGTGGTGGTGAATGCAGAAGCAATATGAACTATGTCAATGGAAAAGCCTTGGAAGTTGCTGGCACAGGGCAGATTGTGATTGTGCTGAAGTTTGAAGCAGTTTTTAACATCATAGTTCAGGTTAGGGTAATGTTCTGCAGTGAAATGCAGCAGTCCCCTGTGTGTCCAGAACCTTTAAAAAGTCTATGCTGTATTATTTCTTGATTGCACTTTTCTAATATACCTGAAGGGAAAAAAATCCAATGTGCTCAAAGATTTGTATGCAAAGAGGGGTATTGCAATGTTATTTATAACAAAGAAGAAATTGGAGACACTCTAAATGTGAAATAATAGGGGATTGGTTAATTGAATTATTGAGCACATTTACAATGGAATAATGTGTAGTCATTGAGAAAGTTTAAAAAGTTCATTGTAAAATATTTTTATAGTATAATTGCAGGTTATTAAAAATCTATAGGAAAGGACTAGAAAACTGCATGCAGAGTTAATGGCAGTTAACTCAGTGATGGAATAATAGATTATTTTAATTTTCTGTCCTATTTCCTGAATTTTTTATGATGAGTATTTATTATGCCAACCAATTTTTTAAAAATTTTGGAATAATCGCACTTTTACAGAAGTTTCAAGTATAATATAAAGAATTCTCTCCCTGGGGCCCGAGGATATAGCTCAGTGGCACAACTCCTGCCTGGCAGGCACCAAGCCATGAGTTCAGTTCCTGGTGCCCCTCTTACCCTCCTCCAAAAAAGAATTCTCTCCTCACCATCATTTGAGAGTAAGCTTTGACACCAAATCCTGAGATTCTTTACTGTGTACTTCCCATAAACCAGATTCACCATATGACCACCTAAACAAGGGAGCTATGCCCTGGTCCCCACACCATCTTTCTTTAGTCCATGAGTCCAGTAGTAATCTTGGCAAAAGAGTCCGATCAGAATCATTTGGTTATTCACAACCCTTTGAGTCTCTGCTGCACCTGTTCCACAGGTCTTTGATTTTGATGAGCTTGATATTTTTAAAGATTATAGTTCATTTACTTTGTAGGATGTTCCTCATTTTGGGTTTGACCTTTCCTTATGATTCAATTCAAATTCTGTATTTTGGGCAGGGCAGTCACAGAAATGGTACTGGATTCCCATCGCAACTGTCAGATGGGATGTACCTTCTGTTTGTTCCAATTCTGATGATGTCACTACAGCTCTGTGAGTAAGGTGGTATCTGTCAGACTGTTCCATAGCAAAGCTGCTCTGTAATGAATTTATAGGAAGGTTCTGCACAACTATGTAAAGATGATACTTCTTATCAGGTTTTCATTCATTCATAGCTTTAGGACCTGTTCTCATTTTACTTAGTGGATTATAATCCATTAGCATTGTTTATTTTGACACTCACATTGCCTCAGATGTTTTGCAGTGGGAGCCCTTTAAGCCACCATTTTCATTGCCACATGTGGGTAGTACTCTTTGAGTACTTCTTTGCTTTCTGTCATAAGATGCTCAAGGAAATGTACTTTCCTACTTCAGCCCTGCAACAATTCGTTATTCTGCAGAGCCCTGGTTCCTTAGAAGCCAAAACTGAGGTTCAGAGTAAGTTCATAGCCGTGGGGGTGTCATTCTCCTCAGACCCTGTAATTGATAAATTATATATATCCCTATGCACATTTATTTACACCTATACTTCTTTCTTTACCTGCCTCTATATACTTAAAAGTATGTGTTCACAGCATTATTTCCATTTTCAATTCAGTATCACTGGTTTATTCTAATTTTCTCTCCGTATTTGCAACTCCCTTTTCTCTCAGGGAGAAGTCTAGTTCTCTTGTGCTCACATATTTATTTGCTCATTAGCTTCCTTGTATATAACCTGTCTTCTGTTGCCACTACTGTCCCTGCCCATGTGTGGGCACCCCTTTTGTTGCTCAAGCCCTACCCTCATCCTGACTCAACCCATGTTTGGAAGGTGCCCTTGGTCCTCCAACTGGGTTTGGATGTTCTGTGCCAGCATGGCCCTCCACTAAGATCCTTTTGTCTTTCCACTGGGCCACCTGGGCACTTCCTGTCATACCTGAGGCTCAGGCTCAGAAGTCCCGCAGGCGGACTCTTCCTTATCCTCTTTGGGTTTGGTTCCTGATGTGAGATACCCCTCGTCAACCAGGCACTGCCTGCTTCACCTTGCTTGGTCCTGCCACACTTCACTGGCAACCTCCCCTCCTCATAGATACCTCTCTGCTTCACCTGGAAACTTCTAGACCAAAGTGGTTCAAGAAAGGGGTGGGACGCCAAGTTCTTATTAAACAGATTCAGCAGGGAATTAGCATATGCTTCAGAGAGAACTTGAGGCTTAGAAAGAAGAAATTTGCCTTCTACTAAGTACAAATCCCAATGAAAATCAACCTCCTTGGTGAAGCAACAGAGATCTTAGAACAGGAATCTTTTTAATAGGGAGCTTAAAGGGCTGTGAAGTTGCCCTCTTTTGAGAGGAATCAGCTTCAGTATCCCCTGTGTGCCGACCTTTTCGTAGGATGGACTGACTCATTCTCAGAAGGACTTAGCAGACAGAGGTGGAGCGCCTAGGTGGAAAGAGCAGTAGCTTTGCAGCTGAGCGGACCTGGCTCCAAATCTAAGCTCTGCTATTTACTGGCTAAATCACATTGACCCCTTGGGCAATTCACACGCTTCTTGAGCCTCAATTTTCTCTTGTGTAAAGTGTAGCACTGTTAATCCCTGCCTCACAGGATTGTTTAGAGGATCTGCAGTACAAGGAGCATAGCTGGTATGCAATTAGTGCTAGGTCCTTTTTACTTCTCTCAAAGGAAGTGAATTTGCCTTCAGAAAAAAATTGGGAACAGTTTATTACCATAGGCTTTGGTCATTCGCCTGTACAGCAGCCTCAGCCCCTTACTCATTGTGTCTTGTCTGGACACAGGTGGCAGGGAGCCCAGTGTGGTCTCTGCAAAGACTAGACATCATCTATGAATAGCTTGCTCATGCGGAGCTGTGATTGGTTTCCATGAAAGCCTGTAAGCCTGTGTGTGTATGTGTACATACATGTGTATATATATGTATGTGTGTATATATATATATATATATATGTATATATGTATTTTTTTCTTTTCTCCAGAGTAAAAGAAATTACTCTTAGGCAGTCTCAGGATCGAGCATAGTCTTGATGGAATTGTAGTATGGTGATCTGAATTAAAAAATGGCTAAAGAGCCGTACTATGAATATTTCTTGCTTTTGGTGTTGATAAAAACAAATTAAACCAATTGTAAATTCTGTTTGTGTGTGCCATTGTTTGTCCTGTCTTTGTTCTTGTCTGGAAAGTCAATTTAGCTCTTCTCTGTGAATCATTTTGGTGAGTCAAGAAGATGGTATCTTTGCTTATTGGTTTATAATTCATCTCACAAAATTATATTGTTTATACTTTTATAATAAAGGTAAATTTGGCTTTAGAGTTTATGACTTAGATTAAGCTAGTAAAAGTACCTTAGCTTATATTTTCTTGGAGCCTCATTTTTGGCAAGAAGCGGTAGAATAACAAACAGATTTGTAAATTCGAATTTTATTTATTATCACAGTTTTAGATTATTCTTAGTTTACACATAAAAACTTCTGAATATGGTACATGTTTTTCTTGTGGTGGGAATGCTTTTACAACCAAAAACATCCTTCCATTACATGTTTATTGAAAAATGAATTGACTTATAGAGTGTGTGTGTGTGTACATATGTTTATGTGTGTTATATTCAATGAAATATGTGACTTGACAAACAATCCACATTCTTTCAATTAAGGAAGCTAAAGATATCTCAGTTTCTTTTACTCATGGAGAGTTAGTTGAATTTCTCCTATATACTAGATGCAAACCTTTCTCCTGGGGAAATTATAACGCATGATATGAGGCCACAGCCTTCAAGGTGTACATTGGCAGGAGTGAGCTGTGTGATGCTGCATTTTATAGAGTGAAAAGTCACGTATTTGATTATGAAATACAGTTTTTCCTTTCAGTATGTAACAGAATGAACTTTATTTCTTGATTTTCTTTACATAGGAACATACTTGGTTTTATATATATTTTCATGAATTTATTCATTTGTTTGTTCACAGAACAAATAGCTATGTACTAAGCCCCAATCTACCACTGGTGAACCAAGAAGAACTGGTACATACCTCATGGGGTTTCTGTCTAGATCTTTGTTTCTTCTAAAACTGCATGTTTTAAAGAAAAAAAAATGATAAACACGTACTTTTCGGTGTCATATTAATATCCATTTGCACATCATCATTTTAATTCTCAGTACAGTGGGAGGAGTGTTTCTCCCTGTCTTCATTTGCAAATAGAGAAACAATGACTCCAAACACGTATGTCAGGGAGGCTTGGACATGGCTGCTGAAGACAGGTGGATTTAAGATCCATGTCCACTTGGCCCCTGCCTTGATCCTTGACTAGTACTGAGCCCCATCTGGGAAGTGCTTGTGTGAAGATTAGGACTCATTGTTGGACACAGAATCCATGATGTTTTCAGCGTCACCCAAGCAGAGTGGGTCATAGCATCCCCACAAAGTGAAGCGCCCTGTTCCGGGCTGCCAGCTTCTCCTCTGTGTCCCAGCTACCAGGCCTAGAGGTCAGCTCTTTGCAGTTGGCCAGGCTGAGTGCTGCGTCTCACTACTTATACTCTGGCTAAATACACTGTCCTAATTAAGTGTTGCTTTTTCATTTAAAATTCCACCGTGCTGTAATTCAAATTAGAAAGCTGCCGTTTTGACAGATGATGTCATTTAATTTTAGGATCATTGTGCTTCTTGTATTTTACCACAGACTAAATTGGGCCCTATCTCAAAGCTTTTATATATTATAAAATATTGCATTCTTGTTTGTGTGGTGGTGGGGTGTAGGAACTCTCTTCTGTCGGTGTTCTCTGAGAGGACTCCTTACTATGGGTGGTAATAGCAGTTGACTGGTTCATTTGTTTATTTGGAACCTGTTGCCTAGTAAGTCAGGTCTAAAGTGAATCTGCAAATTTCCATTTGTCTGGTGACCACAGACTGTCTCCAGTCAAAACAGCACCACCTACCCTCCTGGAGCCTACCATTTCCCTTTTTCTAAGCTCATTCTTCTTTCACTCATATCCCATCCAAGAGCCAGAGAAAAACTGGAGAAACCTCCGTTTCTCTCCATCCTCTCTCTCTTCAGTTGTGCCCTCAAGTCCTCTTTCAATTGCTTCATGTCCCTTTTACAAAGGTACAGTTCACATGTAATAAAATCCCCCCACTTTCATTGTACAGAAAGTGGGATCTGATACCTGTGATACCAGGGGAGCCATGGACATTATCACCATCACCAAGGCAGGCATTGCTTTCCCCTGGAAGGTTCTCTCACATCCTCATTGTTCCTCACTCCTCCTTCATGCTTATTCCTAGAAAAATGCTCTCAGGCTTCCTGAAATGGTAGCAAAGACTCATTTTCTTCCCAGTTTCTTGTAAATGACCAATGCTGTCTTTTCAGTACCTTTGAGCCTGGTGTCTGCTGGATTTTCTCTGTCCATTCTGGTCAGGCAGGATCTTGTGTCTTCCTGGGATGTTGTGGTCATCTTTTGTGTGTGGTTCCTGACTCTGGATGCCTCTCCTTCCTGTATCTTCCCCAGCTTCCAAGAGAATCTTTTCCAGGCACTGCCTGGCACTGTGGTTTCCTCTTAGAACCCACCAGTAGGATTTTTTAGCATAGGTGGTCTGCTGCTTGCTTATGTCTACTGCTGTACTCTCCCTGGTCATCTGCTTTCCTTCTTTGCCCACTTGAGTGTCAAAAGGATTACTGTCTTAAAGGTGTAAAAAAACTGTCCAGAACTTCTCTAAGCCACTCAGCTGGCATGAAATGAGGTTTTGCACCTTTCTCAAGGTGTTCTCATGAAACATGGGAGATTTTAATCCCAGGATATTGGATGTCTACTCTCAAGTTTTAAAAAGCACAGAACCATAGATTTCCTTAAATCTGGAATGAGACTCTCTTCACCAAGTGATCAGCTGATGGTGGTAGATACATTATTGTCACCAAGCACTTGCTGCCCTTCCATGGGGGTGATCATACCTTCCTGTCATAGTGACTTTACACTTCGTTGAGGCATTGGGGACCCTCCTTGTGAGGGGGCTGGACTCCTGCCCCTGTTGATATTTAGATTGATCTTGTCTGAGCAGAAGTTTAAAGAGCTATCATGGTCTTAGCCATCTTTCTTTTGCCTCCAGCCTGAGGCTAGTAACGTGCTGTAGAGGGCTAGTTATATCAATCAGACTAGAGTAGAGGCTGATATGTACTAGCCCCACCTGAGGGAGTAAGTAAGGTCTGGGGGTTGCAGATGCCACATTGTGGTGCAGCTTTCTGTAAGGAGCCTTGTTTACAGGAACTGAAGACTTTTACCATTCAGCAGATATACGTGCCATTTGGTAGTCAGATCCTGTGTTAACCCTGGTATACAGTAGGTAGTAAATAGGTGCCAATCATTCTTATCCTTGGGTAGCTTGTAGTCTTACTAGGGCAAAAAATAACAAATGAATATGTAGTTATAATTATTGGTGAATAATATGCCAGTACATGAAGTACAGTCAAAAAGAAATGGTGTGGTGAGATGGGCAGGAAGGTGATGCTGAGCCGAGGAGTCACAAAGTGGCTGTGGCTATGCCAGGGGAAGATGGGGTGAGTGGATACAGCACATCCAGAGCCTCAGGACTGACTCACACAAGGTCTTTCTGGGATCAAGGGTCTGCATCTGGTATAGAGGCAGTGGATGCCAGGGAACATTTGAAGTAGAAGTAAAAATTGCAATTTTATTCAAGAAAAGAGCTGTTTTGACTTGAGTTTAGAGAATGAGTTGAAGAGGGCAGACGTGGCTGCAGGAAGCCAGGTGTGGCAATGGTGAGTTCAGGTGAGAGTGGAGGGTCTCTGCTGTTGTTAGGACAAGAGGCTTTTTACCTCCTTGGCCATGATGGCTTTAAGGTACAATTTCATCCAGATTTGCTCTGGTGAGGGACAGTGACCAGCAGTAAGGTAGATGGTGGGACCATTTCCTGAGACGGAGAAGCAAGGGAGACAGTCATGTATAAGGTGAAAGCAAGAAATTCAGTGGTAGAAGCATTAGTTTTAACTTTGAGGTTCTGGTGTGTGACATCCCAGTAGAAATGTCAGATTGGTGGTTATGTGGATGAGTCATGCTTAATACATAATATAAAAGTAAAAATTTGGAGGGCTCTGGAAAATGTTTTCTATGTCCATGCTGGGCAAACCTCAGTTTATACATGCTGTGAACATGGGGCTCATCTTGGCTGCACAGTCTAGGATTTCTAACTCCAGCCTCTCAGGAATATTCCTGTTTTCCATCCTTATCTGCTGCCTCTTCTCAAAAGGAAACTCAACCAGACTCTGTCAGGAAGACTTGCTCCTCTGTACCTGCATTGTCCAGGCACCCTCCATGGGGCTTTGTTCTTCTGTCTCTCCCTACTCATTAACAGGTCTTTGAGGTACAGAAGAGGCATTGAGTTCTTCCTGGCTTTGGATCTAATTATACACTTTTAAAAAAATATAATTCTCATGGAAACTCTAGGAGGCAGGCATTAGTTCTCCTAGAAAGGGAAAACAAAAGCATGGAGAGTTTTTGTATTTTATTCCAAGTTACAGAGCTAATAAGTAGCAAGTCTAGAAACTGATTACTTCTAATAGGAGGCTTTTGTTCATGGATACTAAATGTATGAGCTATCTGTTGCTTTGTTACATCCTACCACAAATTTTGTGGTTCAGAATAGTACACACTTTTTATCACATACACTCAGAAATGGGGCCAAGAGGGCAAGATCTATGCAGAAATTAGCTAAGAGGACTCTGGGGAGATGGCAGAGTGATAAACAGCAACAAACAAACCTATCCAAGATTTGGAATCCAGACACTGAATATAACATTTTGGGGGAAAAAAGGAGGGAGGTGGATCCTCATGACCTAGGAAGGATCTGAAAGGAAGTTGGAGCCCACAGAGAAAGTGAGCAGATAGACTACAACACAGAAAAAGGAAATGCCAGCTCAAAGCTTGAGAGAGGAGAGTCAGATCTACAGAGACATCGTGAGGGTGGGTGACTCCAGAATCTTGTAGGGAGACCTCACCAGTGGAATGAAACATTGGATATTGTGCATTACAACAGCTGGTGAGTGACTGCAGTCCAAGTGACTGCCATGTTCCCTGGAGAGAGTATTTGGCCATGTGCCATTTTAGGAAGGGTCCACCTGAACTTGTGACTCAGAGAAGATATGGATTTGCTTCATCTCAGGCTCCCCAGTGTTAAAATGCCACAATGACTGGATGAGGGACCACCATGGGAGATGTCCAAGGTCAGTGACCTGAAGTCAGGCCAGCAAGTGACAGAGTGTTGAAAAACTTAGGCTCCAATCCCACAACCAGGGGCTAGGATCAGCCTGAACTTCTGTGGAGCTGAAAACTTCAGAATCTACACCTGCCCTAATCCTACTGCAGGTTTGCTGGGAGTATCCAGCACCCTGCCCTAATCCTACTGGAGACTTTCAGGCTTCATGCAGTATGAATCTGGGCTGTCTGACCTTTTTGTCTACCAGTGATAGCAGAGACACACCCTGAATTGAACGCTACTACAAAACTGTAGACCATAGAATAACAACCACAGGCTTGAAATCACACAGAAATCTTTTTTTCCTTGTTTTTATTTTTTCATGAATATGAACATTATTTTTAGTTCTTTCATCTTCTTTTGTTCTTCTTTTGTTTTTTTCCTGCTTTCTCCCATCGCCCCCACCCCATCTACTTCATCAGTTTCCCGAAGCTTGGTCAATCTTCTTTGCTTCAAACTTCTTTCCCTTTTATTTCTCTGTTTTTTCCCCTCTTATCCCTTTAAATTTTTCCCCTGAGGGTGAAATAACTCCATTAAGAGGATATTTACTGTATATAATTTTCTGATTTGTTTTAGATTTTCTTATATAATTCTTGTACCTATGGTTAAAGGTGGAAAATTAATAGTTATCACTGTTTGTCATTTTCTAGATTTTGTGTTTGATGTTTTGTTATTCCTGATTGTACTGCCTCAGTGAAAGTGACATAGTTTTTGTGATCCATTGTTTTTCTTTGTATACCAATACTGAGATTGTCTGGGGTTCATAAGCAATACCATTGTCCAGTACCAAAGAAATAGGTGCTAGGAAAAACAGGAACCAGCCTCTCATTCCTAATAAATTTAAAAAGCATGATCATCTTGGGCAGACTCAAAAGCCAAAAGGCAGCTATGCCTAGAAAATGTTTTTGAAAAGTAGTCATTTTCCAAAGAGGTCTTGATACTAGCAATAGTACCTACCATGACCAATTTATAAGCATCAATGCAGGAAACAAAGTTTTAAAAAAGACAACTAGAAAACATGGAAGCCAGATGCAACCCAAGACATGACTAGGGGACACTGAGGTAGAACAAATCAAGCCACCCAGCTAAACTTCCTGAGATGGTAGCAGTAGAAGTAACAAAGCAAATGAATGAACCTCTAGAAAAAATATATCTAAATTATTGCACATGTAACTAAAGAGATGATGACTGTAAAGAAGGACATGGTTAATGAATGTAGATACTGATTTAAAAAAAATAAAGGAGAGGGGCTATGGATGTAGCTCAGCAGCACAGCACCTTCCTGGCAAACATGATTCCCAGTACCAAAAAATAAAAATAAAAAAAAGGAGAGATACTTAGAAAAATGGTAGAAACAATGAGGAAAGAACTAGATTCTATAAACATAGAAAAGAACTCGATTCCATAAAACAGGTTCAAACATACATCAAGGAGATTAAAAATTCCATTTAAAGTACACACAGCAGAATCAACAAATGTAAAGATACAGTATCAGATCTAGAAGACAATTTTGCAGTTAGTGATCATCAGATGAAAGTCTTCTTATAAACACCAAGGGACCAAGAAAAATCAATGTAACAGCTGTTAGATGATGCAAAGAATAATAACATAAGATTAGACTGAATCAATGAAAAACAAGAAGATAGAACAATGGGCATAAAAAACCTATTCACAGCAGAAAACTTCCCAATCATGGAAAAGAATTTGACATACAGGTAACTGAGGCATACAGAACTCCAATGACCCATGATCAGAAAAAAATTACACCAAAGTATATAATATTCAAGATTCTAGAAATTCAACACAAGGACAGACTATTAAAAACTGTTAGAGAAAAGAAACAAATCATATATAAAGGAAAACCCATGAGAATCACAGCAGACTTCTCAACTCTAATTTAGTCAAGGAGAGGTTAGAGTAAAGTATTCAGGCCCTAAAAGAAAACAACCTCCAACCCCAATTGATATAACCTACAAGATTATCTTTTAAAATTGACAGAGAAATAAAATACACCCATTATAAAGAACACCTGAAGAAATTTACAATCACTAAATCACCACTGAAAGATATATTAGATAAAGACAATGAAGACAAAATTCCCTGGATTCCAATAGAATAAATCCACCAGGCAAGGCAAACAAACAAGGGGCGGGGGAAGAAACCAATAACAGAAAAATAACGTGACAAGTATAAGTCCATACATACTAGTTATAACTATCAATATAAATGGTCTCAACCCACCAATCAAAGAAACAGATTTGCAGAATGGAGCAAGAAACAACATCCAACAATATGCTGCATACAAGAAACACATTTAACTCAACAAGAAATGCATAGACTGAAAGTTAAAGGATGTAATACAATGTTCCATGTAACAGGAACCTGGAAAAAATAGAGGTGGCTATTTTCTTTGCAGACAAGTGGATTTAAAGCCAAGACTGATCAGAAAAGGCAAATTCACTGACATACTTGTTAAGGGAACAATCTAAGAGGAAGAGATAACAATCATAAATATCTATGCACCAAATATCACCATACCCAACTATATAAAACAAATGGTAATGGATATGAAACATCACATAAGCACAAAAACAGTTGTAATAGGGGACCTCAATACCCCACTGTCACAAATAAATAGATCAACTAGGCAAAAAAAATCAGAGAAATATCAGAACTGAACCAAATCCCTAAATAAATGGACTTAACAGATAATTACAGAGTATTTCACCCAACAACAGAATATAGTTATGTCTCAGCCACACATGAGACTATCCAAAGTGGACCACATACTAGTTCATAGAACATACTTAAACAAATGCAAAAGAACTGAAATTATGCCTTGTATATTATCAGACCATAGTGCAGTGAAATGGAAAAAGAAACCACACAAACTTTATAAACACATAGAAATTAAATAACACTTTCCTGAATAACCAGTGGGTCACAGATGAAATTAGAGAAGAAATTGGACAGTTTCTACAGTTGAATGAGAGTGCCAATGTGACATACTGAAACTTATGAGACACAATGAAAGAAATCCTGTGAGGGAAATTATGGTAGTCATTTCCTATTCAGAAAAATAGAGTCAGCTTAAATAAATAACCTAATGGTGAACTGCAGGCTTCTAGTAAAAAGAGCAAGTTAAATCCCAATCATATACAAGGGAGAAAATTATAAAGATCAGAAATTAATACAGTGGAGGCTAAGAAAACAGTACAAAGAATCAGTGAATTAAGGAGTTGATTCTTTGAGAGATTAAATAAAACAGATACATCCTTAGTTAATCTTATTAACAAAAGAAGAAAAAAGACTCTAATCCATGCAATTAGGAATGAAGAGGGTGAAATTACTATAGCTACTGAAGAAATCCTGAAGATCATCAATACCTATTTTAAGAACCTGTTCTTTAATAAGATGCAAAACTCAGAAGAAATGGACAGATTCCTAGATACATATAAATTACCAAAACTGAATCAAGAAAATATGAAAATTCTAAATAACCCAACATCAGTCAATGAAATTGAAGAAGTAATGCAGAAACTAACAACAAAGAAAAGTCCAGATCCTGATGGATTTACTATTGAATTCTACAAGAATGTTAGAGAAAATCTAATGCTACTACTCCTCAAACACTTTAATGAATTTGAAAAGAAAGCAATACTCCCAAACTCATTCCTGGGAGAAAATAGTACCCTGATACCAAAACCAGAGAAAGACCCAACCCCAAAAGAAAATTACAGGCCAGTCTCCTTAATGAACATAGTTGCAAAAAAAAAAAAAAATCTGCAATAGGATACTGGCAAACAGAATGCAGCAAATCACCAAGAAGATTATATAGCATGACCAAGTGGGATTCAACCCTGGGGTGCAGGGATGGCTCAACATATCCAAATCAATAGATGTAATATATCGTATTAATAGAATTAAGGACAAAAACCACATAATCATCTCAGTAGAGGCAGAAAAAGCATTTGATAAAATGCAACACCCATTCATGATAAAAACTCTGTGAAAAATGCAACAGAAGGTTTTATCTCCATCTAATAAAAGCCACGTATGACAAACCATGAATCAACATCATACTAAATGATCAAATGCTGAAAGTTTTTACTCTAAAAACAGAACAAAACAAGGTGTCCACTATCACCTCACCTATTCAGTATAGTTCTAGAAACATGAGCCAGAGCGATTAGACAAGTGAAGGAAATAAAAGGAATAAGGATAGGAAAGGAAGATGCTTAATTATCATTACTTGCAGATGATGTGGTACTCTACATAAAAGACCCCAGGAACTCCACCAAAAGATTCTTAGATTTAATAACCAAATTCAGTAGCATAACTGGATACAAAGTCAACATTCAAAAATCAATAACATTCCTTTACACAAATAACAGACTCACTGAGAGAAAAATTAGAGAAATAACACTTTTCACATTAGCATCAAGAAAAATGAAGTACTTAGGAATCAATCTAATAAAAGAAGTAAAAGACCTTTACATTGACAACTGAAAAAGGAGATAGATGGGGATATCAAAAACTAGATAAATATACCTTTTTCTTAAATTGGCAGAACCAGTACAGTGAAAAATAGCCATACTTCCAAAACTGTTGCACAGATATAATGCCATCCCAATCAAAGTACTAACAGCATACCTCATATAATCAGAGAAAATAATCCTAAAATTCATTTGGAACCAGAAGAGACCTAGAATAGCAATTCTGGGTCACAAAGGCAATGCAGGGGGCATCACATCCCTGACTCGAAATTGTATTGCAAAGCTACCATGATAAAAACAATATGACACTGGCAAACAAACAGACATGAAGACCAGTGGAATAGAATCAAAGATGCAAAAACAACTCTAAGTACACTTAACCACTTTATCATCGACAAAGATGCCAAACACCCACACTAGAAGATACATTTTTAAGTAAATAGTGCTGTGAAAACTGGCTTTCCACATGTCAAAGGTTAAAACTAGACCCATATATTTCACCAAACTAAACTTGAAATGTGTCAAAAATCTAAATATTAAAACAGAAACATTTAATCTGCTGGAAGATAAAATAGTAGAACTCTGGAAGACAAAGGTGTAGGCAAAGACTTTAGGATCAAAACTTTAATTGGATGGGAAGTATCACAAGGAATGAACAACTGGAATCACATCCTATTAAAAAGCTTTTACATAACAAAAGAAACCACTAACACAGTGAAAAGACAACCCATACCATAGGAAAAAATTTTTTACCAAATATTCCCTAGACAAAGGACTAATATCTAGTATATATAAAGAACTAAAAAATATGAGACATCTCAAATATAAAGACCTAATCCAGAAATGGGCATCATGAAATGAATAGACACTTCTTGGATAAAGAAGTACAAGTGGCAAATCAGTATGTGAAAAAAATGTTGAACACCACTGGTCGTTAGAGAAATGCAAGTTAAAATAACAGTGAGATTCCATTATTCTCCAGAAAGAATGGCTATCAAGAAATCAATCAATAATAAGTGCTGGAAAAGCTGTGAGGGAAAAACGGAATCCTTCTCCACTGTTGTTGAGAGTATACATTGATACAAACTAGATGGAAACTCATTGTAGAGATTCCTCAAAAAACTGAAACCAGCATTTCATTTGACCCAGCTTGGTACCTACCCAAAAGAGTTAAAAGCATCAAACCACAGTAATATATGCACACTCATGTCTATAGCAGCACAGTTTGTGATAACTAAATTTTGGAAACAGCAAAGATGCCCATCAATGAATGAATGGATAAAGAATATGTGTTTTTAAAATGTATAGTGGAGTACATCACTGTCACAAAGAAGGATAAGCCCAAGATACTTTTAGGTAAGTGGATGCACCTTGAGAAAATAATTTTAAGTGAAATAAATTGAGTACATGTTTAAATATCACATTGTTTCTTTTGTGTAATAAATCCAAAGGGTAAATAAAGACAAAAATAAATGACAGATATTGGGAAGTAGGAAGAAAATGTTTAAATGGGAAAGGGAAAAAGGGAGCAGAGAGGTAGAAAGAAAGGGAAGGAACAGAGATAAAAAATTTTAAAAAAGAATAGAAGGAAAACAATAGAAACTAAAAGTTGTGTAGAGGGACAGGACTGATCTGAGTTCACTCTCCAAGGTTTCACTAGGCTACAGCCCAGGTGTTGGCCAGCGTTATGGCTCGTCTAAGGCTTGGCTGGGAATAGATAAGTTCTCAGTTCAGTTTATGGAAGAATCATTCCCTTGCAGTCATAGGAGTGAGAACTTTAACTTCCTGCTGGCTGTTGAATGGAGATGCCACTTGTACCCTCAGTGTTCAAGGCCACCTACATGACCTTTCCACATGGGGTTTCCCAAGATGGTTGCTTGCTTCTGCAAAGACAGCACAGGAGAGAGAGAGGCTGCAGAAAAACAGGCACTTCTTACAGTCATGTGCAACCTGGCACCTCTACCATGCTCTATTGGTTAGAAGAATTTCACTACAGTCACTAGGAGTGGATTACCCAGGAGTGCAAGCACTAGAGTATAGCATTCTGAGAGCTTCCTTAAGTGATTTTGCCTCATAGACATAGAATTACATCTCATTTATCATCTCAGCCCCTGTGGTACAGAGCCAGAGCTCTTCAAGGAAGGCTACGATAAATGTTGGTGAAATTTAACCACTGGTTTTCCATGAGAGAATCTACAGTCTAAAGTAGGATAGAAATATAATTTTGGCTTTGTTGATGACTTCACAGTGTGTCTGTCATTGTAACATTGGCAAGAAATCCAGAGTTATGTCTCTTGAGTCCATTCTGCCTTGTGTGATGCTTTCTGGGTCACTGGCTCTCTGGGTCACTGCAGCCCTTCTGCCCTGGCCAGGCCTGGCTGTCCTTCCTTTCTTCCTGCTATAGTTTCCTTCTCCTGAAAATCTGCATGTTATTAGCCCAGATGTCGGGAAGAAAACCCAAGCTCCTTGGGTTTTCCCAAGCCCTCGATGGTACTCTGTCTCTCCTTCTCTACCCTGTCTGTTGATACCATCCCTCTCAGATCTCCAACAGTGCCAGGATCATCATTCCTGCCTACCTCAGCCTCAAGTCTTTGCACCCACCATGTTTCTCCCTGATGTGTGCCGTTACCACCTTCCTCACTTGCTTTCCTACTCAGACATATGACATCGTATCATCCTCACTTGCTTTCCTACTCATACTATGACATACTTCTGCTTCCAGACCAGATCCACAGGTGACCATATAGTGCAGGCACCCCACTGCCCTCAGGAAAGGCTCATCTTCCTTGTTTTATGTAGGTTTCTTTTACAGAGCTTTATATGTGGAATAGTAATTTGATTTTGTTATTTGACCTCTTTTTTTGGATGTTCACTTCTGTATTTTCAGAGTCTTTCGCAGCATGTTCTGCATACATTGTCAGTAGCATGTTGTGCATACATTTTGACAGGTTGGATAAACAGGTGGATAGGTGGATGGGTAAATGGAGGGCTAAATGAATGAGGGCACTTCACTGAAGCTATAGGGAACTGAACATCTTAAAAGCAAAGTCTATTTAAATTTTCTTTCTGGGAGAAGCATACTGTATTTATTAATTAACTCAGAAGCTTGCAAAGCAGAGAAATGCTAACAATCTCTTTTTCCAGTTGCTGAAGAAAGGAGCTGGCAGAGTACCCCCTTCATTCATCATTTTCAGCTCAGGTCTGGCAGTGTTTGTTTCCTGGTAAAGAAAGAAATGAAATTATACCATACTTTGAATTAAACAAGTTTTCATTTGGAATCCAGAATTTCCTTCTGTTTTTTGGATACATACTTAGATATTACTTAACTCAAATGTAGGTCTGTGTTTCCCCCTGTTTTGGAATCTGCCATAGTGCCTACACCAGGGGTGAGGATTCATCTAAAACCTGTGAGTTAGCAGGGGAAGTAAATCCTAAGCATTGCTCTGTATCAAACTTGTCTTCATCCACTTCCTGAACATTTACTAACCACCAGTTTTGTACAACTATGGCATCCAGGAACCTGAATAAGTCTTGGAGTCCAGGGATGCAGTCTTAGGCAGATACGGATATGGAAAGGGGTACCCATAGAAGTAAGCAGAGACCAAGACTTTGAAACCCACTAACAGTTCTGTGGGATATTAGTTGAAAGAGTAGGTTCTTTTCTGGTTTGAAAGAGGAGAGTTGGAAGGTTTTAGAGAGGAGTTGGCATTTGGAAGACTCCATGGCATGAGGTGGAGGGAGCTGGAGTAAAAGGACTTGCCTCTACCCTGCCATGCATCTCTGCCCTCCCACTCTGGAGCCATTGCTTTATCTTGTCTGACCTTGGTTTTCTAACCATTAGGATTAGAATGTTAGTATCTTCCAAGGTCAGTGTGATCACCAGTATGTGCAAGATCCTTCAGGGACTGTACTGGGGATGCTAGCCCAAGGAGGACAGTGGGTGTGATGCAGAAGAAGGAAATACATTGCACAGGACGTGGACTAAAACTCTTCCACTCAGTCCTGTGCTAGCAGTGTGGGTGGGAAGGTGATGGAGAGGAATCACTTGGGGGCTCTTGTTTTGCTTTATCATGCATTGCATTTTATCGTTCAGCAATTCATCATTCTGATCACAGTTTTCTTAAGCTGTGGCTAAAATTAGCTTGAATTGCCTGAACTTATTCCAGATGACAACCCTCCAGCCAGTGTGCTTGTTGGCTGCAGGATGACACTGCCTAGAATCCTTCGCTGGCCTCCTTTTTGCCCTAGCCCCCAACTCCTGTCCTTGTTTGGTCTTGCTGTAATGTAGCTGTGCTCACTTGAGTCTCCTGTAGACTGATACATTTCATGGGGTTTGGTATGATATTAGGCTGTATTTAGAAGGCACTTGTTTAAATTAAAACTCTAGATTATAGTTAACAAAATCACTCTTAAACTATCTTAAGCAAAACAGGTAACATGTTAGAAGGAAGCTCAGGTATGTATCTGTGGCAGAGGCAATCTCAGAACCAGCTTGCCAGACTTTCAGCCTTAGGGTACATTTTCTGTCTTCTCTCTTTTCTCTTTTCTGTCTTCTCTGTATCACTTTCCGTGTCTCTCTATTTGTCTGTCTCTCTTTTTGTCTGTCTTTCTCTGGTTTCTGGTCTTTGTCCTTTCTAGTTCCATTGTTTCTTCAAACCATGTCCCCCATCTCCATGCTACCTCAGTCCCTAGCCCACATCATTGGAGGCAAAACCAACAGTCCTAACCAAGTAGATCCTCAGCACCAGCTCAAGCCTTCCTCAAAGCTGTTTTGTGTCTTTGCTTGTTACCTGGGGCCAGTATGATCTTAACCCATTAGTGCTTTTCCTGGCAGAGAACATTTTGCACAGAAGGGGACACTGTGGCTTGGGCAGAGACTTCAGACTGTGTCCATTAGCGTTCCTGGGGGTGATGGAATCCTTTGACTGCTAACTAGGATCTCTGACTCCTTTGCAGGCTGTAACTGTTGGACAGGCATTCATTCAGCATTTATAAAGTACCTGCAGTGGCAGGTGCTGGCCACATTCTGAGTGAGAGTTGTATGTATGTCATATGTCAGTAGCTGCTCCATAGGAGCGTTTACCTTTACTGAAGCTGTTTGTTTGGACCTGAATTTATTGTGCAACTCCCGTTCCTGGCTACCAGTTTTGTAGGCATGCTAGCTATTGGGGTCGCCACTGCTTTGTGGGAGATGCTTAGGTGCACTGCATAGCAATTCACCTGGAGAAAACTTGGTCCTTCCTTTGTAAAATGGAATTAATAGGACCCTTTCCCAGAGTTTTTATCAAGTTTTATGGGAGAATGTACTTGTGTGAGCTTTGAATAGACATGACTTCGCATTCCAGTGGCTGCAAGTAACTAGCACAGTTCAGTTGTGAGAGATGCAATAAAAGTCAACTGTTGGTCTCTGCAGGTTTGATGCTCAGAAAGAATCTACTCTTTACTTTCTCAACAATGTATGTTTGATACTGTGTTTCTTAACACAAATATAGTGCTGAGCCAGAATTGATTTTCTAAATTCTTTTTGGGAGGAAAAAAGTATCAAGCTTACTTTTGGTACTTGTTGAGTTTGGTCACCCTGCACGGTAGCAGATTGTTCCTTTCCCACAGGTTTTACTGTTTTCAGAACTGGGCACTAAATAAAAGCTGTCATTGTATGCTTTGCTGAGATTTGAGTGTTTATCTCTTCCTACTCCTGTTGGAATTAAATTGTCATTGCCAGTGTAACAAGGAAGAGACGAGACTTCTAATAGGTCCTTAGGCCATTGTCCTCACAGACTTGGGTATCCTTCCTGCTACCAGGAAGTCCAGTGTTCTGCTCCCATCTGAAGGAAGCAGTGTGTGAGGAACCATGTCAGAATTAGAGGAACCAAGTCCCAACCTCCAGCACCTTCGTCTTGGACTTAACGGCCAACACTGTTGTGACAGTTCATTTCTATTTCTTGTAAGTTACTTAGTTCTTTGTATTTTTTCAGAGATGCACAAAAGGCCTATTAGGTGCAAAGTACTTCACTTGCATCCTATGATTTTATTTTTTTTAAATTTTTTTTTTACTTTAAAGAGAATGGAACAAAACAAAACAGAACAAAGCAGATCAGAACAAAACAATGCAAGCAACACAGGATTTCAAAACAAGACAGCAGGAAATCAACAGTGGCTACCATAGTGTCTCTTGTTTTCTTTGGAATAATTGTCCATATCGTCACACACAATGAATTCAAACAAACAAACAACAAACAAAAAAATGGTATGAAACCGATCAAAACAGAAGAATGAAAGCATTACAGGCCTTCAAACCAGACAATAGGAAAATCAACAATAACTACCATAATGTCTCTTGTTCTCTTTAAAATGGTTATCGATACCTTCACACATATTGAAATTAAATAATACAAAACAGACTAAAACTAATCAAAACAAAGAATAAAAGCGTTACTGGACTTCACAACAAGATGATAAATCAGCAGTGGCTACCATATTGTCTCATTTTCTTCAAAGTAGCTGTTGATACCATCACACATAATAAAATCAATTCTTGTAAACTCTTTAGGAGAAGTTCTAGGCATGTGAAATGTGTAAATGTACATCTGTCTTTCTGTGTTGGAAAACCAAAACCAAAACAAAACAAATTATGAGAAAAACAAGAAACAGAAGAGATAAATAAATAACAATAACAAAGACCCAAAACAATGACAATATAGACTTTCAAAACAAAGTGACAGGAACATAACTAAGGTTATTATTTTGCATAGTTATCTTCAAAAGAGTTATTCAGATTACCAGATCTTCTTACCATTTTAATCCTTACTCTACAAAGAATAAATTATCTCCTTTATATAGGAAGAAACTAAGTCCTTCCATAGTCCTTAAACTGAGGGAGCTAAAGGTTTAGGAAAAAGACACATCTGCTTCTATTTATATGGAGCCTCTCACTGCTATCAGTTGCCCTTGCTGCATCTGGGTAGTGGGAAAGAGTCTGACCCTTGCCTTCTCAGCCCTCCTTGCCTGTGCACCACCTCCTGGGATCCTATGGACTCAGTTGGAAACCTGAGATCCATTTCCTGCCCTGTGCTGGTCAGCTGCTGCCAGAGAGTGTACCTCGCCCTAGAGCACAGCCTGGGGGAACCTACATTCACAGCCAAGCAGGTGTTTGTTTGTTTGTTTGTTTGTTTATTTATTTATTGGTCTTTTTGAGACAGGGTCTCCCTGTGCAGTTCAGGCTGGCCTTGAGCTCACTTTGTAGCCCAGCCTGATCTTGAACTCACAACAATCCTCCTGCCTCAGCCTCCCAAGTGTTGGGATTACAGGCGTGAGCCACCATGCCTGGTTAGACGTTTATTGTCTTTAAAAAACATGGTGTTTTTGAATCAATTTTAGTGCTCCAGAGATGTATGCAACTGTTTATAATGGCTCCCCTAAATTTGTAAATTGCATGCATCAGCATCAGTAAAATAATGACAATGCCAAACAAATGACTCATCATCTTCCCTTAGGTTCTGTATGATTCACACCTCCTATCAAAGGGGGAAAAATGATTGTTTGGTTGACTGCTTCACTGGATTGTTCTGAGACCTTTGCAGGCAGAGAAGTATAGTACGCAGAAACCACTTGCCTTGGGGATTCTTTTAGGTGCCAGTTTCTTGCTCCTGAAAGTTGGCCAGGATTTGTTCTAACAGATGCAAGTAAAGCCTCACCATCTTCCCTATAGCTGCCAGCATATTCTTTCTAAATTGCGGGTGCTATTGTATCTCACCCTGCTGTAAGCCTCTTATTATTCTTAGAATGGAAGGCCATGCCCTTTGCCCTGCAAATTTTGACCTCTGCCCCCTGCCTCTGCTCTCCCCAGAAGTCACAGTACCCAGATTATGTTTTAGACACCTTGCTAGGCTCCTGAGCCCTCTGCTTTAGCAGCCCGCCTCATCTGAAGGTGCTGAGCTCCTTCAGAGCCTCTTGTAGCACCATGTTCTCTGTGCTCTTCCCCCAGTAATACTCTTGCTCAGCACCTACCCCTAGATGGGTGTGCTGTCATGTTCTGTCTTCATGATTCCTGAAGGCCTCTAATGGGGGATAACAGGGACCCACAGCCCACAGGTGAGAGTCACTGTTACAAATTCAAATGTGACTCAAAGTCCAAGCTCTCCTTTCTCTGGACTGCTTCACCAGGACTGCAGACTATCCCCTTCTCTGTGCCCTCATTGTACTTTTTATCTCTATAATGAGCATACTGAATTGTAGTTTACTACCTGCCAAACTGCTTTCTCTAGTAGAGTTTGGGGTTCCTTCCAACAAGAAACTACCTTCTCCTTTGATCCTTCTCCTTCCTTTCATGGTCCAATAGAAGTCCAGCTCTGGAGGTGGTCAGAAGCTTTGAACAATCAAGCAATGACAGCACAAGCTTCTGACCACCTCCAGAGACTCAGATTGAATGGATCACGTTCTGTGGATGTTGCATCTTTTCTTTGAGTCTTGTGTCATTACTCACAGATTCCGGAAACAACATTATTTCTGAGTCTGCAGCAGTTCCTTCCCTCATCTTGCCTCTGTGGTTCTTTTACTTCCTTCCTTTTGCAAAAGCCTTAGTTTCCACCAAAGTGTTGTGAGACCTGGCTATATTCCTGCCCCCTGTCCCTGTCCTGTTTGCATTCTCTCTTCAGCTACTTACTTGCTCTTTTAATCACTGGCACTTTCTTCCTCTTTTCTCTTTAATTCTTGGATGTAATGACTTGGGGCCTAAAACCAATTATAAGATGATTGCATCAGTGATGGATGGTCCCATTATGATTCCATCCTGTCTGGGATTAAAGATCTTACCATGAAGTGCTGAGGATGGCTACATTAATGTCATTATTTTTTTTTAAATCAAGCTTAACTCAAATTTTTGTGGATGAGAACAGTCAAATTAATGACATTATGATTATAAATTTCTACTTTATACCTGGCTTAGTTACTTTTCTTGTTGCTGTGACAAAACACCCAGTACCCACAAGTTAAAGGAGGAAAGGTTTATTTAGCTCACAGTTTGTAGATGTTTTAGTATAAATAGACTGGTGGCTTTGCAGAGGGGTATCACGGAGAAACAGTTCATATCAGGCAGAAGGTAGTAAATAACAAAAGGGACAACCACAATAGTTTCTATCCTTTATATTTTATCTAGGCTACTTAGGGCGGATAGCTGTCACACCCTTAATCCTAGCGCCCTGATCCTAACATTGCACAACAAATCAATCACACACTCTAGATCCAGCCACCTCTGAAAAGTCCTACCTATGAATGCATAAGACTTTGGGGGAACATTTAAACAGAAGCTATAACAGCCCTAAGTACCACGAGTCTTGTGTAATGTTAACATTTGCAGTTAGGATTAATGTCTTTTGGGTGAAGTTGTATGTGTGTATTTTAAAAATATATTTCATCCTTATTAACTTTTTCTTAGGGCATTCAGTGTTGAGTGGATGCATGACCTGGGGGAAGCTTTTACATTTTTATTCCATGTTGCAAGGAGTAAATTCTGACCCAAAGGTGCTAGGCCAGGTGATAGGGTCAGTTAGAAACAGAAATAACACAGTACCTGTTCAAGAGCAGTATGTATTCTGCAGGAATTAAGGGAGTTAACAGCAGTGTTAATAGAGGAATATGTTGGGTGCTACCAAAGTATTCAGAGACTATTTAACTTAGGGAGACAGTGAAGGGAAGTGGACATATTTCTGACCAGAGATCTTAAGGCAACTCTCGTGGGGAATGGTGCCTAAGCCAGAAATAGGCAGTTTGCAGATGAGCCACAGATTCTGCAGAGGAATGGCCCTAACCCACATGTCTTATCTGCTGGCAAATATGAATGTAGCTGCAGTCTAGGTGACAGTAGGGTCCTGTGAAGATGAACCTGGAGGACCTTCTGAGTTTAGTTCAGCTAAAGGAAGATATCAGTCAGAAGGTAAAAGTATCATGAGTCTCACTAGTATGATCAGTAGTGAGGAATTTGGCTTGGTTCAACTAGACAGGCGGGCTTTGTTGAAGCCATTGAGTTGAATCTATTCCTGAAAACTTGAGGCTTACTCCAAAGAGCCTACCTCTGTGTGGTATGTGGCACAGAAAATGAAAGATGCTTCCTACTGACAGACCCAGCCTTTCTCTGACCATGTGACCAGAGCATTCATTCCAGGTGTCTGGGTCTGTCCTTGAGAGAACTAAAACCCTAGAGAAAAGGCGAGCTCCTCTCCCATCCTTAACATAGAACTAGCCACCCAACGTTTTTACTGTTTTAAATCAATTCATCCTGCTGCAGTAAGTAATATAAACAATTGTGTCTTTTTGAATTCCATGAAAGGGAATCTGGAATACACATCTGTGTGCTCCAGACAGAAGGAACCATGTAGGACATCCTGGTGCCAGGCTTCCTGCCTTAGTATCATGCCCAGGATTATGTAGACCTTGCTGCTGGTGCACCACTAAATATGATTGTGGTGGCCCCATTTATTCTCAAAGATCCACCTTCTGTGCCTCCTATGTCCTTATGCTTTTGTGATGTTCCAATACAAATGCCCAGTCTCCTATAAGCCTGAGAGCAGGCATGAGCCTTGTACTGTGCACTGCTCAATGCCCAGGATAGTGCTTTGTCTCACCCTTCCAAAAATCAAGTTCCTTCCAGCAAGGGTCTGTGTCCCATCTCCTTACTTTTCTTTACCCATCTCCCTGCTGTCCAAATAATCCTGGATAGGCACCAACCCCTAATATAATGTCTGATAATTGGATGCTCAGGAAATAGAGAGTAAATTAGTTAATGACTACTAAGTAATAAACAGGCCAAAGGGATAAGTGTTGAAAATTTTTAATTTTTTGTCAAGAAAAGAATACTGATTCATTTAGGGCTAGAGATGGAACTGAGGTCCTAACATATGCTAGGTAAGTGTTCTGCCACTGAGTTCCATCTCCAGCAGAAAGAAAAGAGAAAATTAAAGCCTCAGGCAATGTCTAGGATACAGTGTAGAAGAAACATGAGCCTTTGAGTTAGACAGACCTGGTCAGAGCTGCAGCTCATAGTCTGCAAGGTCATCTAACTAAAAATGGGCCTCTGAGCAGGAACTCATCACTTGTGAATAGTCCAGGCTTTGCAACAGGATGTCATGAGGCTTGTGGAAAATTGCTGACTCCCACCAGCCCTCACCTATACTTCTTCTACTGCGAGCCACCGAGAGGACTAAAAATCATGCAGTACAGGGTCTAACCCATGGCTGGCCATGATGTAAGACTCAATATATGGCAGCTATTATCACACCTGGAATTCTTCATCACCTTCCCTCTACCTCCAGGCAAAGTGAACCAGAGCTTCTTTTGATGCATTGGCTTTCTTATCACTTCTCTCATTATGAAAATGGCCAAGTTGATAAAGAAGGGCTACCCAAAAGTTGTCTTTTCTAGAGAGAACTGTGAATATTTCATGAAATATCCCACAGTGAGGCCCGTGCTGAGCCTTCTGCAGGAGTCACCTTATTAAAGTGTTCCCTTTGATGGAGTGTGCCAGCATGAGCAGGTGAGCTTGCTTCTTTTCAGAATCACTTGAAAGTTATAAATATTTTAAGGAGTTTTATCTGCCCACTGTTTTCTCTATATTAATCTGTCACACTGATCACTGTTTTAGAGCAGGGTATCTTGTCTCTCATTCTTACTAGGGAGTCTCAAATATTACTGTCAGTTTCTTTCCTTTCCTGTTTTACCTCAGTTTTGTAGTAAGGTTCTTCACTGTACTCACCCACATATTGGGACACTGATGAATTCCTGTCACCTGAGGACATGTCTGTACAATCAGGTTTAGCACCTGAGGAATACAGTACATAGTCTGGGTGTTATCTTCTGTGAGCTTGGTCTGCTAATCCTGAGTGTCTGCCCCATTCCATTGGCTGTGTTTGGAGTGGAGAAGACAATCCTCTCTATGCTGCTGGGCCTCTGGAGTTCCAGGGCTGGTTGCAGCATGGGGCCTGACTGCTGGAGCCCAGGGCCAAGGTGGTGAGCACAGCCTAAGCAGATAGGCAGAGCAGATTCTGGGCCCCTGAGTCTCGTGGACCAGAGGGTGGCATGAGGCTGACTTCTATTTACCAGCACCTGGCACGTGGTGCTCACATGCTAGACCCAGACTCCGACTGAGAAGCTGCTGAGAAAGAAAAGGGCTTTTCCTGAATGTGGCCTGCAGGGTCCCCACAGGAGACAGGCAGCAAAACCAGAAAAGTAATTGGAGACTCCTGAACAAAAGAGGCTTTGCAAATGCCTGAATAGGGGATAAAGGAGGAGAAAGCCAGGAGCTGTGGTGTAGTAGCCTGGGGCCTTCCAGGTAGAGATGAACAAAAGGGGCTGCTGCTGTCTTTGGGAAGCATAGAACATGGTGACCCCTAGGGGGAAAAGTGTTGGTGTCCTGTTCTGTGAAACAGTCCTCCCTGTCCCCTGCTCTTCTATCTCCTTTTGTGTCTCCATCTGAGCCAGCCAGAAGTCCAGGGTGCAGGGACCCCTGGCTACTGGTACCTGAGCCCTTGTCCTGGAATAAGGTAGAGGCAGTGCAGGAGGCACATACTGAGCATGCTCAGCATGGAGGATTTAAATGTAATTAACTTTTACAGGCTGCCATGATGAGTTATCTGCTTCTGATGACCTCTCCCATGTTCATCAGCTGAGGAAGATGGACCAGTGTCCCAGGGTGAATACACAGCTGTGCCTGTCGTCTGTTTTGGTGCTGTCTAGGGGAGAGGTTATGGCTGGCAAGTAAGGGAATGGATATTCTGAGAGGTTTAGTACTTTGCCTGGCACTGCATGGGGGTGGAGCTGGCTCCCAGAATGCCCAGTTCCTTATCAGTGTTCCCATCACACTCTCTGAACACACAGTGTGGTATAAACCAGTGGTGGCGAACCTATGACACACATGCTACAGTGGGCACACAGAGCCCTCTCTGTCAGCGTGAGAGCCAAGTTGCCCCGGTAGCTGAGCATTGGATGGCTATTGTTTTTTTAAAATAGCTTTTCCTTCTTTTCTTTTTCTTTTTCTTTTTAACTAAAACTTCAGTATTAAGGTTGAATTGCAGTTTGGGCACTTTGTGATAAATAACTGGGTTTGGGGTTGCAGTTTGGTCACTTGGTCTCTAACAGGTTCACTGTCGCTGGTCTAGACTATACTCATGTTGTCTAATCCTTAACCCTGTGGTCCTGTTAATTATTTATTTATTTTAGTACTTTCTGAGTGGCAGCCCTCTTCAGCTATGGCTTGCCCAAATTCCTTCCCAGATGGTCCTCATCTGTTTTGACTTGTGGTGGCATTGCATTTAATGATCTCCTTCTGGATAGGCCCTGTCTGCATTTATAATGGAATAATTATCATCAGTGTCCCCTTAGTCTTGTAAATGTCCCAGAGTTTTTTGAGTGTCCCCACCTGGCTCCTGGCTCTTCTCAGGTAAGAGGGCCTTTGCCTTGCCTGCTTCTGGACTGGGCTCTGGCTCAGAGAGAGACTTCTGCTGACCATGCCTTATTTTTGTTTATGTGTTGTCACTTGCATTATTTTTTTATAAATCTGTATATGTATCATGAGGCTTTTACTAGAAAAGAAAAAAGTTTTGTGGCATAGTTATAAATCACCTCTGTTTTGATTTTTGGAAACTCCATGTATATTGCACTGTTTTTCATTAAGTAAAAAGATTTCTTGGAATAAGGAAAAAAAATAGCTACCCTCTGGACAGCCATTTTAAATATATTCTTACCTGTAGGGTGTTTGGTTAAATGTACCTTCTTACAACCCCTAAGTACAGAACCGAGGAATGCTGGACTGCTGTGGTGGCAGGACAGCAGGGGCCATGGTGTTTGCAGGGAATAGTCAGTAGAGTGTCCTATGCATGGTGGCTGTGGGTCTGCCCCATGCCAGGCAGTGTCCAGGCACTGAAGGGACCACAGACAACAGGCAAAAAACACTGCTGGGGAATCTCTAAGGTGGGGAGAGGCTGGAAACCACTGTTTGAACAGACTTCGTCACTTCCATTCCTCTTCCCAGCCAGACATGCCCGGAGGGTGTGAGGGGAGCAGGGCTTAGGGACCGTGGGGAGGAGGTGCATTCTAGGCAACCAGTGCAGTGCCAGTGCGTCGCTGTGAGAAAAGCCAGAAGGCCAGACGGGTGCCTTTGCTCCAGCACCTTCTTTGTGCTAGGCACTGTGCTAGTCCCATAGGCAGTGATGGTGTGGCAGGGTGACTAGGTGTGGGTAGAAAGATCAATGTGGCTCATACAGAGGGAATAGATGACCGGATCCCTGGTGTGAGGCTGTCAGAGGTCAGAGATGCATCATAGAAAGCTGTCCCAACACACCCAGGGCTCAGTGCTGGAAATCTGCTGTCTGGCTTTTCCTTGTGGTTTTTCATGTAACTGGGCAGCTTAGTTGATAATTATAGTCATTTGCTTTCTCTGGGAATCAGTTTTCTGATTTTTACATACAGGATTGGAGTGGGTTAACTTCTTAACCTTTCTCTTTCTAATTCATCCTTAAAAGATTTATGAATCGGTGAAGTTTAAGTTGAGATATTACCCAGAAGACATGTTCTTTATATACAGTTTATAGATAAACTGTATATATATAATAATATATATTAATATATAAGTATATATGTTACATATATTATACATTATACATTATATAGATACACACACATATATAAAATACATAAGATATAATTATATATGTAATATATATATATATACTATGTTTATACACATGTATATATATGTGTATCAATGTATGTGTATATATGTCTATGCATCTTCTCCTAGACTGTGGACAAGATAAAAATCTTGGAACTTTTTGCATCTTACTAGTGTCTACAGTATACACATTTAGTGTGTATGCTGTTTCTATGAGACCCAATCAGAGTGAGCTGTGCATTGCCAGTCACACAGTTCCATCGCTCCCAGTTTCTCTCAGCACAAAGCACACCTGCTTTCCCAGGCTGTCCTGACCTGGGCCAGCATCATCTCTTCACATGAGTGTCCTGTGTCCAGGCCAGAATGAAGTGACTCACATTTCTCTCATCTTTGCGGATACGTGGGTGTATCTACTGCTCTGCCTTGGCTGCCCCTCTATCATTGTCATGTAACCCTTCTCCTGGGAAACAGTTCCTGAACTGGGTGCCCCTTCTTGCCCTAACATCTGCTTTCAGTGGGGAAACACTTGGCTGCATGTCTCTCTTGGGTGTGTCCACGGAACCCTTCTGCTCTGTTATGAGGGAGGGCACAGTGTCATTCCTTTAGAATCTTCCCCTTATTGTGTCTTTGTTCCCGTCACCCTCCTGCAGGTGCTGTTCCCTTTTATATACTGTTCTGGGCTCAGCATATAGCACTGTGCCTGCTCCATTGCAGGAGCTGAATTGATTACCTGCTAAGTGAATAAAGGAAGGTAAGGAGTAAATAAAGGAAGGTATGTCTTTAAGGAGGATCACCACTTGTCCTGGGCCTGGGATTGTATAGTTATTACCAGCTTGTGCAGGTAGTCATGGCTCAGAGACTTTAGAGACCAACTGAAAGTAAACTGGGCTTGAAACCTGAGGAGAAGGGAGGAGCAAAATATGCCTGATGGTGACTTGTGCCTTAGTCCAGTACCCATCACTGTGGTACTGACCAGGGGTTCCTCTGAATCCAGTGGCAGCCAGGAGCTAATTCCATAGGTACTATGTATGCTGTGATGTTCAGAGCATCTTACCCTCCCCAGAGCACATGAAACTTAGGATGGGAACTCCTACTTTGTGCAGAGTGTCCACTGTGACAGATTTTGCAAATGCTTATTAAGGCTGTGCCATGTGCTAGGTGCTTTGCTAGTTGCCAGGGATGTAAAAAATAAGTACCACTTGAGGAAGGAAAGAGGACAGGGATCTGCTTTTTGTGCATGTATGTGGAGCTTATGCACTGTTCAAGCCCTTTATGTAGATTGTCTTACTTCTTATAACAATGCTTAGGAAGTAGGTAATGCCCCTTCCTGCTTTGTAGGAGGACATTGAGTCTCAAAACCTAGGTTTCCCTTTATATCCTTTCACTTTCCAATAATACAGCTTACTTTCCCTCTCTGGCTCTTCCTACATACAGCAACTTTGACAGACCTTCCACCAGCCTCATCAGCCTTGGCACCAGCTTGGTTCATGGGCCTCATACCAGTGGAGGCCAGCTGGACATGCTGTCTACAGGGACAGCCACTGCATGAGCATGTCCAGTAGCCAGGACCTCTTTGCAGGCATCGTGTCCACTTTTCAGATAACTGTAACAGATGTGAAGTCCCAGTCTTGGATCAAAATCCATTTCCTAGACATCTGGTTATCAACAACTTTCTGGCTTTTTTGGTGAACTACTGTGTTAATCCCAAACTGAAAGTCAGGTATTCATTTTTGGGGACCCAGGTCTTGTCTCTGCTGGGGCAGTGCCTCTGTTCAGGAGCTGAGGGAGGTGGCAGAGAGACTGCCATTGAGGCAGCACCAGCCTTGCATTTGTTCTGAAGGTTTAGTTGAGCCCATTGTGTTTCATCAGCCAGCACTCCGTCATTTGTGTTTCTTTTGGGGATAAGCCCCAGACCTTTTTAAAAAATGTCATTGTTATAAAAGATTTTATAAATCATTAGACAGTGATTTAACTCTGGGTAGGCTTTGTTCTTTCACTGCTCTTTGCTAAGGACAAGCTGGATATGACTTTTGTGTCACTCAAGGCTAGTGTAATGCAGTGGCCATTGCTGGTCATCTGTGCTGGCTCTTTCATTGGTTCTCCATGTGCACTGTCCTTCATGGCTGTCTCCACATGGTGGTCTGTCCCTGAGATGTGAGGGACAGGGGTGGCATGGGTATGCCTGGAGAGCAATTTTAGGGGAGGCCTCACAGTAGAGATTCTGTGCAAGGTAAGTCTGGAAGGAGATCTATCAGGCAGGTCAGAGAAAGGGGAAAGAGCTTATTCCAGGAAGGTGGCCTGGAACGTTTAAAGGGAGGGACACATGGAAATATAGGGCACCCTAGGAACCTTCCTAGTTAAGGGCTATTTTCTTTATGAAGCTTGTATCTCTGAATGCAATATCTTTTTTAAGATAGGTGAGGTCTAATAGTTCCAGAGAAAGAAGATGCTATACCTCAAGCTGGAAGGATTGATCCTGGGACTCATACCTAATAACCAGTGGGAAGACAGATTCAACAGCATTAGTCAAGGTCTCAAGAGAAGAGCTGACTGTTGAGAATAAATTACCAATTCATTTGTCAATTTACCATATGTTTATAGAGTGTTTATTACTTGTCAGCCACTGTTTTGAGTACAGCCACCATTTCCCTGGAGATGAAGCCTGTGGGTGATGTTGCTAATTATAATGAGATACTACTGAATCACAGTGAGGAAATAGGAGCTTGATATTTTATTATCTTGGCTGGAAAGGAGGAGGCTGGGGGAGGGGTATGAGCTATGTAAAGAGAGAGGGTGAGGGAATAAGAGGGGCTATGTTGTGTGGCGCATGTAAACCAAGTTCTCCTGGGGTGTGGGGTTGGCCAGCTGCACAGCCTCCTCTTGCTGCACAGATGGTGGCTGACCACAAAGGACTGTCTGTGAAACCATGCCATTGAATTTGATGCTTATGAGTTGGAGTCTTGTCATGTTGTGGCACAGACTGTCAGGGGACAAGTTGGTGCAGAGTCAGCCCAGGGCACTTGAACTTGGTCAGTATGACCATTTAGCACTATTCCTTATAAAGGCTAGAAGAGCCATTCTGGAAAATGTTTCAATTTTAACAGGGATGGTTTAAGAAATGCCCATGTCAGTCCTGATGGTTCATCTGTTAGCTAGAATTGCTAACTGACTTGGGTCCTGGTACCTGGGCTGAGAGTGCCTGGTAGAAGAGGAGCATCTCAGGAGCTGTAGCTGTCACTTGCCTGCCTCACGGTCATTGTATTTCTGTCATTAAGGCTAAAAATGAAAGGGATGATGTGGCCTCTTCCCTCTTTCCATAGCGGGGTCTTATCTTCTCCCATCCTGCCATCCCACTACCTGTTTTTATAAATCATTGTAAGTGTCCTTTTTCTTTGTCTGCCATACTTGCCCATAAGACTCTCAAGTACTTTATATTCCTGATATTTTAAACTTCTTCACAGTTTTCCTTTCCTAGAATTTCCTTTCTCCTTCCTGGAAAATGCCTTGTTCTTTAAGGTCCTCCCCACAGGGTCCGCTTCCTTCCTGGGTCCACCCAAGCACATCCCGTGCTCCATTGCAGCACTGGCATTATCCTTACTGTCTTCCTTGTTTACATTTGCCCTCCTGCCACCTGTCTCATCCCTGTCCCTTCAGCTTGGTGTATAGTATTGTGCTTGGTCCACAGAATAAGAACTCAGCCAGTGCTGAGTGACTGAGTAAACAGAAGAAGCAAAGGGATGGCCCAGTGTTAGAGATACATGTTAAGAAAATAGGGCTGGAGGTTAGCCCAACAGAGGAAATATGTGCCTGGCAAGGGTGAGGTCATGAGTTCAATCCCTGGTACCAACCCCTCACTACCCCCCCAAAAAAACCCCAAAAAACAAAACCAAGCTGGGTATGATGGCTCGTGCCAGTAGTCCCAGTACTCGGGAGGCTGAGGCAATAGGATGTTGTGAGTTTGAGACCAGCCTGGGCTATAAAGTGAGCTCAAGGCCTGCCCAAACTGCATGGCAAGACTCTGTCTCAAAAAGACAAAAAGAAAAAAAAAAAAAAAGAAACTACTTAGCTGGGCTGGGGATGTGGCTCAGTGATAGAACTCTTGCCTTGTATGCACAAGGCCTAGGTTCAATCCCTAGCATGAAAAAACAAAACAAAACACAACAGCTATTAGCTAGAATACCTTTATTTACATATGTAAGACCATGTAGTTATATAACTGAGGAAACTATCCTGGATGGAAATTTGGAGCAGTAGAAAACACAGGACTCTGAGTGGGGTCTCCTAGATTCAAGACCTTGCCCACTATTTTGTTTCTTGGAACCTTAGGACTTTGATCTATTAAAAAAAAAGATCTGAAAAATAGATATCTCAGAAGGATGTTGTGATTAACTGAGATAGCAAACAGGAGAGCACTTTGTAATCATACTATCATTAATAATCTGATACCAGTAATTTTTTTTCTGGGTACTGGAGATTGAAACGTGGGCCTCTGAACTAAGCTATATCCTCATCGATTTTATTTTATTTTTTGGTTAATCTTTTTTTTTTGTTTTTTGTTTTTTGGGGGGTACCGAGGATCGAACTCATAACCTAGGACTTGCCAGGCGGGTGCTTAATCCACTGAGCTAAATCCCCAGCCCCTGATTAATCTTGAGTCAGGGTCTCACCAAGTCATTAGGTCACCCATACTGTGCTCAGACTTGATCCTCCTGCCTCAGCCCCCTAGAGTCCTGGGATTATACACTTGTGGCCCCATCACAGCCCCTACCACTAACATTTACCTATTGTCACTTTCTCTAATGCTTCATATCAGGGTCTCTTAGCAGCACTATGTTTTGTTTTTACTGAAGAATTCTTTGTTGTGGGGCGTTGCAGGTCATAGAATGTTTAGCAGAGTCCTTGACTTGTGCCCCACACCCTAATCAGCTGTGACTACTTGCCTGTCTACAGATGTCGTCACACGTTCCCTGGGACAGGGCAGAATTACCCTGAGGACAGCCCTCACTTGGCAAGTGTTCTCTCCATCCTCATAGTTCTTGGAGTGGAATCTTTTTTACTAGTCTTGGTTTATAGGTGAGGAAACTGAGGCACAGGGAGGAGTTAGCCAAAAATACTACATTCAAACACTTCTGTAAAAGGGAAGTTTCCTAAACACGCATCCTGCAGGGTGAGGGAGACAGATGATATGATTGAGGAGGGAGTGGCCAGGCTGTCCATCTGCTGTTAGCTTCTGGTCCCTGGGCCCTTTCCTCCTTAATGGGGGGGAGTGGAACACGTGATTCTTGGGGTTTCTTTGGCAAGGGAGCTCTGATTGCTAGCACCCTTTCATCTCATTCTTGGTTGGACTGGGTGTCTGTCACCTGCTTAGGATACACCATTCGGGTTCTGAAGAAATATTTGATGTGATTACTCCATTTACATGGGAACCCAGGGACAAAGAGACTAAGTCTTATCTAACCAAATGCCCTTGCACTGAAGGCAGACAAGGGAAAAGACAGAAAATGGAAAGGATTTGTCCAGAGCTACACAGCAAGACAGCATTAATGCAAGACTACTTAGCCTTTTGGCACCCATGGAGCCCATACTCCCCTCTTCATGGCCAGGTAGCCTGGCTTCCTGGAAGTACCTGCTCTGTGGTCTCCTGTGCTTCCCCTTCAGTTCCCTCTTCCCCACCCAACCAATCAGAAGTCAGAAACAGATGAGCAGAGCAGAGAAGTAGGCAGGGAAAAACACACAAAACCAGGAGCATCTGTGTTTGACAGCCAATCAGAGAAGTATGTTAGGGTACATGTTAAACTGTGTCTTCCTGTCCTCCACACCTATTTTATTTCTGCTATTTTATTTATTGAACAAGTATTTATTTGGCACTACTAATGTGTCAGTGTGGATAGTGATTTAAGATATGGAGAAGATTTTCAGTTTTCCTGAAGCCCAGGCTAGGATTTCCAATTAAATTTACATGTGTCTGTCACTGTCACTTGAAAATGTGTCAGGAAAACACATTACATAGATTTTGGAAATTACTTGTAACACAGCATTGTAAACTTTAAGGAAAGCAATACTTTTAAATTATGTTACTAACAAGTAGCAGCAACTGGAACATCATTGTCTTTCACAGAGCACTGGATGTTACACCAATCACTGGTTCTAACTACATTCTATCATGGAATTTGATAACTAGGCACATTTGGACCAACTAATTGGCATATAAAACCATATAGAAAAAAAGGCAAACTACTGTCAAACAAATATAATTTGAGATTTAAGTAGGCTCAGATATTTCATATTGTGATATATGTATCAGATATCATGAAATAAGTATTTTCCCTGGTTCACAAATCTTTTGTCATGAAAAATTTAGCAAAGGGGGAGGAACACAAAACCTCTACAGTTCAAACCCTTATTAATTAGAATTTTCAAATATTTGTCAGTAATAAACACTTAAAATGTATTTAAAATACCCACTTTGGCACTGAGTGCATGTCGGTTAATGGTAAAATGCTTGTCTAGCAGGCCCTGGGTGCCATCTTTGGCACTGCAGATTAACTAAATATATTCACTTTAGAGTAAAACTGCCCCACCAAAAGAGTAAGGACAAACAAGAAAATTTAAAATGACTTTAAAAACCCTCTTGAGCAAAATATTAAAAGGGAATGTCTATTTTATGTTCCGGTTAGAGATCAGTGTCACAAGCTACCCTACAGGGAGTGCTGGGAGGTCTTGTTGCTAGATCTTTTAGCTAATAACATTGGAAGGCGCCAGAGCGTATAGGCTTAGGACTGCAGAAAAGCCACATTGTAAACACCACTCCTAGGGCTAAGCTAAAGGAACACCGGTAGGCGGCATTTCCTGGTGTCTCTCAGGTTCACGGCGGACTGTGACCCCTGCGGACCTCCCATTCTCAGCGTCCTCAGTTTCCAGCGAGGCTGGCTGAGGCAAGGGCCCTTGGAGGAAACACCCGCCGATCTGGTGCACTACTTCCAGCCTCCAGAGGGCCCCCGAGTGGCGCCAGGGAAGCGAGGCAGCTGTGGGCAGGGCCTAACCCAAGGCGACACCGCAGGGGCGGACCAGCGTCTTGCAGCACACTGCGTGAGGTACTGCTGCAGCCACAGTTGGAGGAGTTGGGCGGACATTCGTGGACATTCTTACTCTGTGGACAGAGCCCCAGTGGGGGCTGCCGATAGTTGGAGGGCATCCATATTCTGGGCACCACCATCCTGGGCTGCCTAGTACAAAGGACACCGGCAGATCTCCTTATCTTTGGATAGTGGCAACGGGAGCTGCTCACGGATAAGCCAGAGAGGCATCCTTACCCTCCGGATACCATCCTGTCTGCCCACGCCCCACAGAGCTGGGCAGACATCCTTACCCTCCCACAGCTGCATTGCCACGGCTGCGCGCTAAAGACCTGGGCAGGCATTTTTTTTTTCCTCCTGCAGATCGCGGCAAGGCTGGAAGCTGGGCAGACCTCTTTATCCTCAGGACAGAGAAACGGTGGAGCTGCACCCTGTTGCGGCCACGCACTGAGGACCTACGAAGAAACTGTTACCTGCAGGCTGTGGCACACTAGAGCTGGCATGCTTACCTTGCGGATACTATGTACACTACGCCTGGCAGAGCTGGGCAGACAGCCACACACTTACCCATGACTGTGCACTAAGGACGAGGGAAGGGGACTTTCTAACGCTGCGGACTGCCTTAGAGCAGCAGGACCTTTGTGCACTGCGGAGCGGCTGGAAGCTGGATGGATGTTCCCACACTGGAGAAAGTGGCACAGTGGTGCTGCCACGCACCAATGATCGTGGAAGATACCCTTATCCTGCAGACCCTGGCACTGGAGTTGCGCACTGAAAAAGTGAAGCATACTTCCCTGTGGGCTACTGCCCTGGGCAGACATCCTTATACTATGACAGCCACGGTGCAACAGCGCACTGAGGACCGAGGTAGGCGAGTTTCTAACCCTAAGGACTGCGTCACAGCTACAGGACCAGCCAGATAATTTTACCCTTGAATGCGGCACGACTGGGAACTGGACGGATGTTCCCACACCCTGAGATGGCGGCACAGTGGCGCTCCGTCACCGCACACCAAGGGCCTTGGAAGACATCCTTATCTTGCAAACTGTGGTGCAGAACTGCGCATCGATAATCGAACGGGGGCGTCTTTGCTTTTTTGGCCGGCACAGTGGGCGGATATCCTTATCCTCTGACAGCTGCTGCATTGCCGCAACTGCGCACTGAGGACCGAGGCGGGAGTGGGGGTTGGGGGCTGAGTTTCTAACCCTATGGACGGCGTCACAGTTGCAGGTGATTTTACCCTGAAAATGCGGCACGACTGCGAACTGGACAGACTTTACTGTGGGTGGTGGCACAGTGGCCCTCTGCTGCCGCATACCAAACGTCCCTGGCAGACACCCTTATCTTGTAAACTGTACCACGGAGCTATGTATCAATAATCCAACAGGGTATCCTTGCTTTTTTTCCCCGGCACACAGGGCACTCTGACAGCCACCGCATTGCCGCGACTGCGCACTGAGGACCGAGGCGGGAGTGGGGGTTGGGGGCTGAGTTTCTAACCCTATGGACGGTGTCACAGCTGCCGGACCAGCAGATGCTTTTACCCTGAGAATGCGGCACGACTGGCAACTGGACGGACGTCGCTATGCTGTGGGTGGTGGCACAGTGGCCCACTGCTGCCGCGTACCAAGCGTCCCTGGAAGACATCTTTATCTTGCAAACTGTGGCACAGAGCTGTGTGTCCATAATCCAACGGAGGCGTCCTTGCTTCTTTGGCCGGCACACCGGGTGGATATCCTTACCCTCTGACAGCCTCCGCATTGCAGCGACTGTGCACTGAGGACCGAGGCGGGAGTGGGGGATGGGGGCCGAGTTTCTGACCCTAAGAACTGTGTCACAACATCAGGACCATCAGATGATTTTTACCCCGAGAATGCGGCACGACTAGGACCTTGGACGGATGTTCCCACATCGTGGATGGCGGCACAGTGGCGCTCCGTCACCGCACACCAAGGGCCTTGGAAGACATCCTTATCTTGCAATCTGTGGCGCGGAACTGCGCATCGATAATCGAACGGGGGCGTCTTTGCTTTTTTGGCCGGCACAGTGGGCGGATATCCTTATCCTCTGACAGCTGCTGCATTGCCGCGACTGCGCACTGAGGACTGAGGCGGGAGTGGGGGTTGGGGGCTGAATTTCTAACCCTATGGACGGCGTCACAGCTGCAGGTGATTTTATCCTGAAAATGCGGCACGACTGCGAACTGGATGGACGTCGCTATGCTGTGGGTGGCGGCACAGTGGCCCTCTGCTGCTGCGTACCAAACGTCCCTGGCAGACATCCTTATCTTGCAAACGGTGGTACCGGAGCTGTGCATCGACGATCCAGCGAGATGTCCTTACTTTTTTGGCCGGCACACGGGGCGAAAATCCTTGTCCTCTGATGGCCGCCGCATTGCCGCGACTGTGCACAGAGGACTGGGGCAGAGGTCGGTGCGGAGGGGCTTTCTGATCCTGCACACACTGCATCGCAGCTGAAGGACCTGGGCAGACGTTTTTATCCTGCAGACTGTGGCGTGGCTGGAAGCTGGATGGAAATTTTACCCTGTGGATTGCTGCACAGTGGCATCCTGCCGCTTGGCGCCAGGCACCTTGGAAGACAACCTCATGTTGAGAATGGGAACTGTGTACCGATAATCCAGCCAGGCGTCCCTGCTTAGTGAGCCACCGCCCTGGGCGGCACCCTTAACCACTGAAAACCTGCATTGCCTTAACTCCGCACTAAAGACTTTGTGGTGGTGGTGTTAGGGTGGTTGTAACCTTGCTGACTTCGGCACTGTTACAGCACCTGGGTGGACGTTTTTCCCTTGCAGACTTCATCATGTCTAGGATCTAGACAGATATCCTTACCTCATAGGTGACGGCACAGTGGCACCTTTCCACCATGTGCCAAGGACTTTGGAAGACATCCTTACATGGTACACCATTGTACTGGAGTTGCGCACTGATATCCCAGCGAAGCGTCCTTACCCAGTAGGCTACTGCACTAGGCAGAAGTCCTTATCTTCTGACTGCTGCATTGCCGCGACTGCGCACTAAAGACTGGGGGGGGGTGCCCTGGGTAACCCCACTGACTGCGGCTTCTGCTGCGGGACGTTGGCTGGCATTTTTACCCTACAGATGGCTGCACTGTGGGGAGCTGGATGGACGTCCTTTCCCTGCGAATGGTGGCACCAAAATCTGGGTAGACGTCCTCATCTTTGGATGGTGGAACTGGAGATACGCATCAGTAAGCCAGCAGGCGTCCCTATACTGTGGGTTACCGCCCTGTGTGACCGCGGTAGGAGGAGCTTGGCAGACGTCCTTACTCTCCGACAGTCACAAGGCTGCGACTGCGCACTACAGACTTGGGCAGGTTTTCTAACCCTTCCCTGTAGACAGCGTCACAGCAGCATCCACACAGTCGGGACCTAGGAAGGTGTTTTCAACCTGAGGACTGCGGCTTGGCTGGGAGCTGAACAAACATCCTTGCCCCCAATAAATGGTGGCGTACTAGAGCCACACACTTCGGCAACCACGCCCTGACCTCCTGGATGGTTGTCGTTATTCTGGTGACAGTGGCACAGCAACTCAGTGATCACCCGGCAGAGCCGCCTTACCCTGTTCACCGCCACTTTACTGCAGCTCACACCGAGGACCCGGGTGGACATTCTTACCCCGAAGACGGTGGTACAGGTGGAGTTGTGCACGGGTAATGTGGTAGAATGCCACTAAACCTGTGGATAACCCATGGACAGCGGCGGCAGTCTCTGAGGACCTGCGTGGGCATTTTTACTTTGCAGATTGCAGCACGGCTCGGATCCAGGTGAATGTCCTTACCTTTGGGACACTGACATATTGGGGCCATCGTTATCCATTAAAGAGCCGCCTTGAGGTGGTTGCACAAGGAGTGTTTGGGTGGGCTGTCTACCTGCATAGTGGTCACAACTGCATTTACACACCAGAGATTTGGGATTGCGGATTTATCCTAGAGAATGCGGCACTGCGGGGACCTCGGCAAACCTCCAAAGCATCCTTAATCTTGGGAACTCAGCATTACTGGATGCGCACTGAGGAGGGAGCAGTACAGCTTCTTTGCGCACAGCGGCGTGATGGTTGTGGTTGTGCACCAACATCTTGGGCAGGCTTTCTAATCTGCAGATGGTGGCACATGTGAGCTGTGCATTGCTAACCCACTGAACGTCCTTGCCTTGGATATGGGCACCTTATCGTAGCCGCAATTAGAGGATCTGGGCGAACACCCTACCTTGAGGATGGTGGTGGAGCGGGGCTGCGCACTGACTACCCTGTGGCACTTCTCACCCGGAGGCCTGCCTCGTTTCCGTGACGGTGAACTAGGACCGTGGCTGGTGAGCTTTCTGACCTCGAACGCTGAGGTGAAGCTATGAGCTGGAGCAACATTCTTTGCAGAGAGTGGTGCACTAGAGCCACACATTGCCCAGTCAATGGAGTATCCTGGCCCTTTTAACAGTCGCATTGTCATGTCTCTGGCACTAAGCATTTGGGCTGATTCACCAATTGCAGCTGTGCTGCAGCTATGTTCCTGTGGGAGGACCTACAGCAGGTATTACATTGCAGCCTGTGACACATCTCGGAGCTGGGTGATGTCTTTACCTATGTAAGATGGCACAGTGAGGCTGCATACGGATAACCCAATGGAACTTCTTACTCTATATAGTATTGTGTGGTTGGTGCTAGAGGCCTGAGTGGACTCTTCACTTTGCAGCCTGTGTCTCAGCAGTACTGGCAACCCAGAACCCAGGCTGGCATTTTCTTTCTGCAAAAGAGCCATACACTGATGGCACAGCTGTATGTCCCTACTCTGCAAAATGTTGCGTTGGTGCTGTTGCTGACCGAGGACCTGGCTGGACTTCCTGGTGCTGAGGATCTATGTGCCATTAACCCAGATGAGTGTCCTTATTTTATGGATGGCAGTGCTGCTATGATGCATACCCAGGAGCTGCATGAAGATCTTTACCTGGGGACAATGGTAAAATGGAGCCACTTCCTGATAACCCAGCCAGGCACCCTTACTTGAAGATTGCTGCCATGACTCACTGAAGATCTGGGCAGAGGTCCTCGCCCTGTGGTCTTTGGCAGGGAAATTAGTTCCCACTGAGAACCTAGTTTGGGTGCCCATATTCTGCTCACCATAGCATTGTTTGGGTTGTGTACAAAGTACCAAGATAGGTATTTTTAGCCTGTGGACTGTGGCACAGTTAATAAACACCTGGACAGATATTCTTAACTTGTAGAAGGTAGCATAGCAGTGCTGGAGCACTGGTAATCTAGCCTGATGTGATTACCTTCTTCATTGAGGAATGCCTTTAATTTGAGGTCAGTGACCTGTCAGTATATATACTGATAAGCCAGATGGGTGTTTTTTGCTGCTTATGGCTTCAGCTAGAATCTCCAATGTCCTAGTGATACCCTTGGGGCGACGAGACTTTGGAGCTGTGCCGATACCTCAGCTGGGTGAACCTATGCTGCAGGAGGATGTGTCCGAGCTCTGAGTCTCTGGGAAAATGTACCTTATGGATGATGGCACAGTGAACCTGCCAGATGGATGCAGATGCATTTGCGACATGACTCCAGTGATTTGGGGGCAGTTTTGAGTGCCTCACCTTTAGAGAAGTCCGGAGGCCCCTGTTGGTTTGGACTGCCATTCCAACTTGGCTGCATAGGTGGAGCTACAAGTGCTTATTATATTTTTTTCTTCCAGTACTGAAGATCAAATCCAAGGCCTCTCACTGAACTACATTCTTAACCTTCTTGACTCTTCAGATGGGATCTACTGAGTTGCTTGGGATGGTGTTAGACTTTCTGTTCTTCTGCCTAGGGCCTCCCATGGAGGTAGAATTGTAGGAGTGGCTACCACTGGATTCCTTGATTTCTTAGTGGGAAATTTGTCTGGTTGTCCTCTGCATTGTCTACATTTTAAAGTCATAAATTTTCTGTGTTTATTGCACAATAGTGCCTTATACCCACTGCTTACCCTCCTGGATATCACAAACGTGGCATACTTAAAACTGGACTGATTATCTCCTGCAAACCTGCTCTGCCCACTGTGTTCTAAGATGCTGGAAACAGTGACTAGCCTTCTAGCTGCTCAGGCCAGAGACCTTGGAGTCACTCTTAACTTTTAAACTTTATAGTGAATCCACTAGTAAATTCTGTTTTCTCTGTCTTTTTGATTTATTTACAATCCAGTCACTAGCACTCCCTTGGAATATTGTGATATTCTCTAATTAGAATCCTTGCAGTCTGTTCTGTTTCAGTACTTGGCCCCAATAATCCTGTTTACACTTATCTGCAGTGACTCCTGGTTACTCAGAGTAAAACCCAAAGTCCTTACAGTGATAGGAAAAGTTGTGCCTGATTTAATCCCAACCACCTCTCTGCCTCCTACCTCTTCTCTTTTTTTCCCTCAGGTACTCAGCCCCCGCCCATGTTAGCTGGAGGATGGGAACGTGTTCCTACTTTATTGTTTCTACAGGCGTTGTTCTCTCTTCCTGAAGTACCTTTCTCCTAGATGTCCGTGAGACCAGTTCCTTACCTCTTGAGGGTCTTTATTGAGCTATAGCCTTGCACGTAAAGCAAAATGTATATCAGAGCCACTCTTCCTTTGAAGTCTCCCCTTTTCAGCTCCCCTACTTTGCTCTACATTTTCTTGTTTCAGGGCACCTTGCAGTCTTTTTCATATTATATAATATTTATTATGTCTGTGGATTGCTATCTTTCTCTCCTTGCTAGAAAGTAAGTTTCTGTGGATGGGGGTTTTGTTTTGCTGTTACATTACAAGTGCCTAGTACCATGTGCCTTCAATAAATGGATTTTGTAAGTGTTCCTTCTTATAAGTGTGAGAGGTTTTTTTTTGGTTGTGTTTGTTCCTTGGTGACATATATGGGGCAAGAAGGCTTCTCTGGGGGTGTATCTGGATGCCTGCAGAAGAGCTGGACCTTTTTTCTTTTGCTTCTCTCATTCCATTTGTCTCTCTCATGTCTCTCTCTCCAGGATCTATTGCTTGATAAAGATGCAGTTGTTCAGTACAGAGCTGTTACATGATTGCAGACGGTCATCAGATTTTTATCTGGTCTCACATGGAGTGTTGGCAGAGACTTGCTCTAATGACAAGTAATATGGTATTCTCTTCTGCAGCTTGGGGAAGGTCCTGTGTCTGTTAACTGAACATTTGTCAGGTGTATGTTACAAGACTCACCATGATCGGTTCATTCACTCACCTGTGTTAGCTCTTAGGAATGGCCAATGCCATGTTGAAAATCTGCCCAAGCCTCCAGCCAGACAGCTAAGGCATTTCAGGTCCTCATCTCTGATCCTCAGATCTCAGGATTTTCTTGTTGCTTATTTAGCATAGTGGAACATCTGGCTGTGACAGGCACACATTGGTTTGGAGTTTGAAGGGAAGAGACGCTGTGTCATTGTGTGAACCTTGGATGGGGCTTCCAGCAGTACAGTTCAGTCAGACTTGCTTCATGCATATTTTACTTTAATGAAGAGCTTGTAGATATGCTTCTTTTGGTCTTATTTTCAAATACCTGCTGTAAGAAAACATACCACGAGTGACATACATACTCCTTCTTGAGAAAATCAACAAGGTAGATATGACTAACCCTGTTTTGTATATGAGGGAACAGAGACCCAGAATATGAAGGAAGCTGCCCAGCCACCCACTGGGCAGTGAGGGAGCTGGGCTGGAGATGCAGAACTCAGGCTTTATAGTTTGCAGCCGAGCCTCCCTGCCTTCCGCTCTAAGGTTTGGTGCTAGAACAGATAGGAGTGCTGGTGGGAAAGGTGCTCACTCTTAAGGACACCTCTTTTCACACACTTGTTATATTGCTGGTAGGTATCATGTATGTTGACTGCTGGGAATGGTGAGGGAAGAGAGAGGCTGGCACAGTGCCTGACTGTGATCAAGGTCAAGGCATTTCCCATACTAATGATCTGTTTGGCCACGTCTGATCTGAGTGGCAGTGGGCAGGAGCCTTGAGGGAATCATTGCTAGCCTGCCCTATTCACCTCTCTGATACCACACATACCAGCTGTCTGACATGTTGGTTGAAAACCAAGCTTGAGTGTCTCCTTTGGCAGGGTGGAAGGTAACCACTCCTGTAGTCCTGCTGGGGCTAACCAGACTGTGGGAGCAGCTTCCTGCAGGAAGCTAGTCTGCAGTTAACCACCAGTCTCCCAGCTCAAGCACTCTGTGGTTTTCAGTTCAGCGTGGTAGGTGTAGGTCAGTGATCCGGTCCCCAGGATGAATGAAGCTAGTCCAGGTAGAATATCAAGCAAAATGTGGTCTGTGGTTAGAGTGGATGGCCTCATTGTCCCAGAGTTTGAAATCTCTGTATGTCCCCCCAGAGGGGATTTTGGAAGGAAAGAAAGAATAGTAAAGATGACGAAGAGCCAGGGAATTTAGACTTGGTACCTTAGTTTGGATTCTGATTCTAGCCCTGTGAGTCACTGGGACATAACTGTAGATAGGCGTCTTTGTTTCCTGAGGGCTCAACTTCTACTGCTGCCCAGTGAGGGAGGTCAAATTATACCTCCACATTGTTTGACCTTAAAGGAGCAATTTGTTTTCTCCATTGACAGCTTTTCCCTTGCAGCTGGGCTGCAGGAGCTTGTGCTTGTGTCTGTTGGGCATCATCTACCCACCTAAGAGTGGGCAGGTACACAGGTGAAGCTTTGGCTCACCAGGCACCTAATAGTGACTTTCTGCATACAATCTGTGTCCAGAACGTGTGAAATGTGGAGTCTCTGCCAAGAAGTGTTGGAGAATTCTGGAACAAGAACCACTGTGCAGGCAGTGCTGAGGCAATGGTCCTCATTCAGGATTTGGAGCTTTCCGGATGGCCAAGCATTTGAGAATTTGAGGTCTGTGTGTGCAGGCTGATTGATTGAACTGAGTTTTGTAGTAGTCATGGAGTAAATGTGTTAACAAAATGGAAAAACAAGGCTTACAGAGTTTGGGTTTTCAAAGCTACTCCATAACTACTCAGCAGCAGAACCAAAAGTCTTTTGAATTGTAAATCCTTGTGCTCTTCCTCTGCATTGTCTGATAGGTATCTGGTTTTCTTAACCACTTACCAGTCCAAGTATTGAAATATAGGATGACCAAAAATTTTGTATTTTTTGTTAATTCTTGCAAGATAATATAACAAAATATAAAAATGAAAATTTTATCAAACTCATTCAAATTCTTATATATCTTAAAACATTTAATACGCAGCACAATGTTACAATTTGGGTAGTAGTATCTAGTCTCTTTCTAAATTCTTTTTGCATTATTGTATTTCTTTGAACAATACTTTGCACTGTTGTGTTGCCTATTCTTTTTTTTTTGTGGGTAGTATAATTTCAATAAAATGTCTACCTACTAAAAGAATGGTGAAGATGTCAGTGATGGATGTGCTGGTTTTGATAACCTCTATTTTTCAATTATTTGAAAATAATTGATCTCTTAGCCTTAATCTAAATTTTAAATGATTTTTAACTATCACTCCTTGTTTTGAATAAATAACAAATGAATTCTAGATTGTTTGGTCCAGCAGATGCATAAATACTTTATAATAATATTTTTTCCTTACTCTTTGATTATAGGATAGCTTATTAGATGTTGGTCAACTCTTCAACACCACTCATAGAATTATTATTATCATTGACCATTGTTGGAATATTTTAAGTTTTGTTTTTTATCTCAAGTTCTGTCTTTTCTATATTATGAATAGTTGACAATAAGATGTCTCTTTTCGTCTTTCCATTTTATGACACAGACTTTTCCTGATGTGCTATCATTTTTCCCTTTGTCAGTTTTTTCTTTTGCAGGTCTTTTGGCACTTTCTCTCTATTTGGTCTCAGTGTCTCAAATGTTTCTCTTTTGTATTGTAAAAGAGTATCATTAAGTTCTGGGGAAATGTATAAAAATTATATCTAAGATACTTCTAAGAGTTTTCATAGATTGTGACACAAAATTATGTTATTTTTCACAAATGAAATAAAAGTGAATTAGTGAAAGAAAATAAGCAGAACTTATTAGATTTGACTAGAAACAAACATCAAGGGCAAATACAATATTCTAAATAAAAAAGTAAGCAAAAAGTAGTTGATGTAAAACAAATAAACATATCAGTGTGTCTTTTGCAAAGAAAATTCGACTGGTTGGAACGGCATGTACCTGAGTGATGCCTGGGATGGTACGTTAAACAAGCGTGCTGCCTGAATGAAGCCTGGGAGTAAACCGCTGAATGGTTAACCCCATATGTTCATTACAAAATAAAGGTACAAACATAAAAGGTATAGGTGTATATGAAAAAGTGACTTCTGTTCCTGGCACCCAGAGGTGGTCACATTTTGAGATATTTCCTCTTCCTCATCCCTCCTGGCCAGAAGTAGATAATAGTAACCTTTGATCATTGAAGGGTTGGATGCAGAAAAAGTGCTTGGTTATCAGATGATCAGTCTGTCTTAGATCATTATCTGTGCATTTTTGGGCAGGTCACTTAGGCTCTGGTAGCACTTTTCTCATTTGTAAAACAAGAGTAAAGATGCATACATGCATCCAACACCCAGAACATTGAAGAATAGATGGGGTAACATGCTGTTTACCAGCAGAGTACTTACTCAGATAAGATGGCTTCCACTGGTGTTTGGTAAAGAGGCTCTGTGCTGAATTCCTGGAAATTGGCCAAGTGGAATTGGCTGGGTGGAGAAGGGAGGGCTTCTAGACTAAAGGGACTGGGGAGGCCTGGGTGGGGGCTGGCAGGAAGTGGGTCTTTAGTGTGGGATGGGCAGCTGGCAGAAGGCCTTGAAGGAGTGGTAGGGGTGACCCTTGTCCCCAGGTAGCAGGAGTCACTGAAAGTTGTGAGGAGATTGCTCGGCAGAGTGGTCCTGGATGGAAGAGTTTTTAGTTCTCTGTTATTTTTGTAACTTAATCGCAGCAGGTGGGACAGCAGATCAGAACCCTTTGAAGCTGACTTCAGAGGCCCATGTGTCTCTGCTGGGCTCACTGACTTACTGTCTTTCATCTCAGCTCTTATCTAGATCACTGCAGTTAATTATTTCTCAAAATATTAACTCTCTCCATGACTTTATAATGAGATTTCCATCATTTGCCAGAGAAAGCCTCCTGATTTCTACAGGAAACACTCTTGGTAGCAATATTTTAGCGCTCAAATAGTAAGGACAGCAGAGGGGCTACTGTTGGTGTTCTGAAAAGAGCCTGCCTCTGGGCAAGCTCACCTGAGAACTCCAGGAGGGCTACATAGGGCTTTGATAGCACATTGTGTTAGCTGGCTTTCTGTTGATGTGATGAAGTACCAGAGAATGACAGCTTAAAAGGAGAAAAGGTTTATTTTGGTTCACAGTTTCAGAGGTTTTAGTCCAGGATCAGATGGCTCCATTATGTTAGACCTGTGGTCAAGTCAGACATCATGGTGGAATTGTGTGGTGGAACTAAGCTATAACTCCATGAGGGCAAAGCAGAGTGAGTGAGAAAGAGCCAGAGAGGAAGGAGCCAGGGACCAAATATACAGTAGTTGCCAAGATCCTGCCCCCATGAGCTACTCCTTCAGCTAGTCCTACCTTCTGTCACCTTCCATTTAATGCCATCAAATTATGATCTCACCAGTGGACTGTTCTACTGATGAAGTTAGAGCCCTCACATTCCAGTTACCTTGCAGAAGTCCCATCTCTGAACACATGAGCTGTTTTGGGTGAATCTTAGACCTAAGCTATAACACCTGTCTATTCTTCATAAGCTTGCTCACTGTTTGTCCATGTCAGGCCTGGTGCTAGGCCCTGATGTGATGAAGCCAGCCAGACCATCATGGTATGACAGAGTATTGACAAGAAGGCACATACCTCAGGCAGGTACAGGGTGAGGGGCAGGAAAGAGAGCACCGGTGGCAGTGGGTGAGAGCCAGGCTGCCTGGACTTACGTCTACTTCTGCCACTATTAGTCATGGGGTTTGGGAGCAGTTCTGTATTCTCTAATAAATCCCACTGTTTCCATTTTTGTCAAGAAGAGACATGACCTTCAAACCAGTATTTTAACTTTTTATGTCTTTCTATGTATTTATAGTTCTTTTCTTTTTTACTCTGTGCCCTGTCTTCTCACAGGTCTTAAAGGCTGATTCTCAATTTTTCAGAACCTGACACTTGCTCTTTTTGCAAGGAGAATACTTGCTTCTCCAGGACAGTCACAGTAATTGAGCTTCTAGTGCTATACATGTCACTGGAAGCCAGAAATGGGCTCCATGTGTATCCCCCCCTCACACCAGCCACTGCTGGGAGTGGCTGTATGGGAAGCATCTGGTTGAGGCTGAGCCCAGGGCTGGAGGAGAGTATCAAGCACAGCTGTGTGCTCTCCTGCACCTGGACTGGTCTGAGGCACCTTGTTCTATGGGGGCTGGGTAAGGAGTGATAATTATTTTCAGGGTGAGTGGTGAAGTATGCAAAGGGCCTGGCACAAAGCTTGGCATAGCCTGGGTGTCCTGTAAATACGGAATTATTTGGATTAGCTCCAATCTTCTGGTCTCTCAGGGAAATTGGAAATGAGTCACATGGTGACGCAGCTCATAGAGATAAGATCATGAGGATACTTTTTAAAAAGTGGCAGCTGTTTAATGTCAGGTAAAAAAAATGAAATGTTGCCCTCAGACAAGGGTTCCCTTGAAGCAGAGGACGTGTGAAGAACCAAGTTCTCTGAGCAGATGGAGGCCACAGCAGAAGGTCTTTTGTAGGAGCTACTAATGAGAGGGGAAGCATGTCTGGAGCAAGGGGAGAGAATACTCACATATGGACATGATATCTTTGGGTGACTTCGTGTTGCAGGGTATGTTCCTGGTGGTAGAGGATGTCAAAAGCAAAAAGAGAGGAAGGGAGAACAACCCACTTTCTATCCTTTATAGTGTATGTACCCACCCTAGGGCAGATGTAGCACTCACACCCCCAATCTCAGCACTAGACAATGAACCAATTCCAAGCTCTAGATTTAGCTGTCTCTGAAAGCCTATCCCCTATGACTGCATGAGGCTTTGGGGAGACATCTAAACACAAACCATAGCAGCAGAGTTTGGCAGGACATCAGCAGATAAAGGACATGGGGAGAAACTTGTACTGCTGCAGTGAGGACTCACTAATATAAAGAATAGCTACTGTTTCTGTTTCTCTGTTTTCAAATGTTGAACATCTCTAGTCGGGAGGGAGATATGACACAAAGCCACAGCAGATATCAACTTGTTCTAGTTAGAATGGCTATAATAAGCCCAGTATAGTTGGTGGTGCTTCTTAATACCAGCCCTTGGGAAGCTGAGAGAGGAGGATAACTTGAGCCCACAGGTTTGAGACTAATCTAGTTAGCCTTTCTCAAAAACAGACAGATGACTTATAGTAATAGATGCTGGTGAAGATGTCAAAAAAGAGGAACTCTGTTTTTCTTTGGTAGTGCTGGGGACCTAATCCAGGACCTCATGCATCCCAGGCAAACTCTACCACTGAGCTAAACTTTAGCCCAAACTCTTATACTCTTGGTTGGAGGGTAAATTGCTACAGACATAGGAAATAGTAGGAGGGTTCCAAAGATGACCAAAATTAGAACCACTCTATTATGGGTGTGAGTGCAAAGGAAACGAGACCAGCATATGGAAGAGAAAGCTGAATGACTCTGCTTGTAGCACCACTATTCATAAGATCTAGGATGTGCAATCAACCTAAATGTTCTTCAGGAAGCAAGCAGATGAAGACATTGTGGTTTATATACACAGTGACAAGCTCTACAGCCATGTGAATGGACCTGGAGAGCATCACGTTAAAGGAAAGAAATCAGGCACAGAAAGGAAAACATTGAGTGATCTCACTGATACATGGAATCTATAAAAGTTGATTTCATAGAGGTAGAAAGTAGAATAGTGGTTTTTCAGAAGTATAAATTAAAACAGTAGTTATAAGGGCACCGGGGAGAGATTGCTCAATAGCTACAATGTTATAGTTAGAAAATAGTAAAATCTAGTGTTCCTTGGCACAACAGGGTAAATATGGCTAACAATAATGCATTGTGTATCTTTAAATAGCTAAAAGGAAGGATTTCAGATACCATAAAGAAATTTAGATATGCTAATTACACTGATTTGATCATTACCCAGTATATCTATGAACCAAAATATCAGAATGCATATTGTAAATGTGTCAATCAAAGCAAAATTGTTATGCATCAATCAAAACAAAATTATTACGTGTCCATCAAAACAAAATATAAGCTCAAGAGAAAGGTATACAAAAGGAAGCATCACAAATCTTACTGCACAGAGCCATTGCTGTTGACATGAGGTAAGCCTTTAGACAGACCCAGACTCTCCTTCTATGCATGAGTAGAAAGCCTGGTGAAGGAGAATCATTTCTCGTAAAGCAACATCATATTCTACCCGCCAATAGCTCTGATACTGGGGATTAAACTCAGGGCCTTCACACTGAGCTCTATCCCCAGCCATTTAACCTTTGCTTTTTAAATTTTGAGGCAGAGTCATTATGCATTGCCCAGAATAGGCTTGAATTTGTGTTCCTCCTGCATCAGCCTCTCAAGAGTGCTGAGATTAGAAGTATATACCACATGCCTGGCTATACATGCTATTTTAGTTATTTAGTATAACAGGAGAAAAAGAAATAGAGTCAAAATTAATTAGTTGCTGAACTACTGTATGTTTATTCATGGCAAGAGAAATTATTCCTTGTCAAGTCTCTTTGTTTTGTTTTTGGCTTTTTTGAGACAGGATCTCACTGTGTAGTATAGACTGCCTTGAACTCTCTATGTAACCTAGGCTGGCCGTGAACTCCCAGCAGTCTTCCTGCTCAGCCTTCCGAGTGCTAGGATTACAGGCACGCTCTACCACACCCGGCATCAGCTCTTTAAGATAAGAAAAAGATTAGAAAAATACATGAAGATGTATAATAGTTGCATTATTGATATATTTTACTTTTTTCAAATTATTTATCAACTTCTTGTTAGTGATAATGAGAAAATTTATACTCTTATGCTTCTTACCATCTCTCCACCTCACCCAACTTTGTGTTATTTATAATCTGCCCTCAAATCATTACTTCAAAAGGCATGTAGTCTTCCTTATCCGCTTAAATGGAGAAAATGCTTGGCACTTGTCTCTGGTCAGAACTCTTCCATTTGCAGAGTTCATTCTTCTTCATCTCTGGGTTGGTTGATCTTATCATCAGGAGTGTTTTTGTTTGGCTGCCTATTAGATAATGTGGTTCCCTGTTTCTTACATGACCAGTCAGTCAACAAATAGTTATTAGATAACTACTATGTGTTAGACAGGCTTTGAGGCACTGAGCATGCAATAGTGACCAAGCACAGAATCCTGCCTTCAAAGACTTATATATCTAATGGAGAGAAGGTAAGGCACAAATGAATGTAAACAAGTCGAAGGATTGTTGTTCAGGGAAGTGAAAAGGAAGTATGGCATAGCAAGACTTGGGTCTGATTTAGTCAACCTGAATATGCAGAAGTCTTTCAAGTGGAAATAATAGCTATGCTAAGGCCCAGCAATGACATTGAGCATGGTGTTTTTGAGGAGATGGGAGGCAAAGCCCAGGGCAGTAAGTGGGAAGTCACAAGGAACCAGGGAATGGTATCATTAGTCTCAGGGCTTTAGGGAGCTTACATGGGTAGAACAGCACAGGCAGAGGAGGTGGGTTAGGCAGATGAAGTACATCTTGGGTGCAACCAACATCTGCCTGGTGCTAGCCAGCCATGGGCACAAGAGACACAAAGAGCAGCAGTGAGTGGGCAGAGAAGGTAGACCAGCAGGAATCTGGAGTCGAGTGTGTCTCAGAAAAAGTCGCTGAGAATGGCAGGAAAGACCAGGCTAGAAAAGTGTCTTTGGCTTTGCATTTGGCAGGAGGATGACACCTTCTGGTGAGTAAGCAGAGTCCTCAGGTGGGAAGAGGTGTGCCCAGGCACAGCCAGGTTTAGAGGAGCTCCACTGAAAAGGAGGCAGAGCAACAGGTGTGGCTGGCAGGGGGGTATAGTGTGAAGACAGGCAGTATTCTTACAGCGTGCTATGTAGACCAGGGACCATAACAGAGGTGCAGAATGACTGAAGGAGTGGGTCCGGGTACAGTACCCAAGGGCTGAGGAGCTGCACAGGCTCCCAAAACCTTGGAGGTACTACTTCTCTTGGCTCTGAGAGAAGGTCTACACAGCTGACTGCGCAGGGTGAAGAGAAGTTCTTGGTACAGAACTGTCCTCAGTGGACTTTCCTCTCTCTTGCCCACCCCATCATCTTCTCTTTTTCCTGTCTCTCTTAGCTCACTCTCTCTTCCTGCTCTTTCTCCTCTCCCACAGTTCTCCTCCCAAGCACTTATTGGGACCTTCGTCTCCCACCTCCCATCGACAGCTCAGCAATGGCTAGCTGATGTTTCTATTTCAGCTGCCCTTAGCTGTCAGGAGGATGGGAATGCCTGGCAAGACTTATGCTTTAGGTAGGGAAAGTCATAGTTGGAAAATGGAGAAGTTCTCTTAATGGCATGTAGGTAGGCCTGGAATGGCTTCAGTTTTATTGTCTTCTGCCAGCCTACCTTAGCAGGAACTCCCAACTGATTCCAAGGGCTAGGGGAGCAGAGGGATCAAAAGCCATAATGCAGTAGGCCTAGGAGAGACTTCAGCCAGCCCTTGGAAGAAGTGTTTGTTTTTATCAATGAACAGGAGGAAGGACAGGTAGGGTGTTGATGGAAACAGACCCTAGCTTCTTATGTGAGAGCACCCCATCAAGGCAGGCTCTGCTCTGCAGTTTAAGGGGGTGTCAGGGTGTACCTTCAGGGAGACTCACAGTCAGCTGCCTGGTCTTTTCCTAAGGGGACAGGCACAACAGGAGGGAAATGCTTACTTTGACATGCACATGCTTCAGAGAATGAGAACAGACTTTGTGGTGGTCTTGGCTGGGCTGCTGACCATGCTTCTGGGTGTTCCTGTTTTAGAACAGAAAACTCTTCTACCTGGAAAGAAAGGATGGTTTGCATTTAAAGAGACACTTTATCAGGATGGTAAACGTAGAGCAGGTCAGAATTTATTTTTCAGTGTAGTGGTTTGCAACTTTTTTTTTTTAATGCTAGCATTCTTTTTGGACACAAAACCATGTAGAGTGAAGAGTCAACCCAAAGTATGAAATGAACACACATGTTGCAGTGCTATGTGTGAGCCTGCCAGTGCTTGCTTGGAGCCTTGGTCACACAGCCCTACTCCTGAGGCAGTGCTGCATGCACCATGGGCCTGAGCTCACAGAGGTGTGTGCTGTCAAACATGGCAGGTGCTCTCTTTACAGCCACATTGGTACAAGTCTGTGCCACCACTTTCTTTGTATGTGTACAGTATGGACATATATCACCCAGGTACAGAGCCAGCAGTATGAGGGGTGGGAGCACAGGGTTTGGAGACCACCCCACCCTTCATCCTAGCCCTGCTGCTCTAGACAAATCTGCATTCTTACCAGGCATCATTTCCTGTCTGTAAAGGAAAGCAGTAATATACCTGCTCCAAGGATTCTTTCTGATGGAAGAAAAAGGAGATACTGCACTAGGTGAACACTTAGCCCCCTGTCTAGCACTTGCTTGTACTTGGGAAGCTTCTCTGAGGGAGGAAAGGTTATTGGCTATTTTCTCCGTTAAGGCCTTTGTCTCCAAATAGACATGTCTTGTGGCTGAGGAAGGCCAAGGCTTTTGAGGATGTTGCTCACTGATTGGAGCCGTGGCACACCCCAGTCTCCCAAAAAGTGAACAGAGAGCAGTCCCTTCCTGGGGTGAACTTTAGGGAGCGTAGCTCAGCAGGCGTGATGAGTACTGGTGAAGCAGTACATTCTGGGTTTCATGTTAGCATTTTAGAAGGGTAGGCTGGGGCCAGATCTCAGAGGCCCTCATGTGACACACACACAGAGCTTTGATATTGTTCTTTAGGCTACTCCTGAAGGCTCTTAACCAGGAAAAGCCTCTGCCCACAGAGTGGTGCTCATTATGTATGGATTGAAACCAACTGGCCCACAGAAGGTTGAGATGATGTGAAAGTAAAAGGCACTGATAACATTTTTATTACCTCATCCACTGCGTACATTTTAGTGGGCAATTTGAGATTGTTTGAGATTTATCTTTATTATAGCAATAGAAAATATTTTCTTTAGAAGGTGTTAAAAATGTAAAACTGTCGGAGGGAAAGAGATCAGTCATGGTTCTGCTACACAGCTCAATAATCTTGTGTTTTTATTCTCTTTTCTATGCATAATTATTGTAACAGCCACCAGTTTGGAGTGCCTACTTGATGTTAGATATTATTATAAATGTTTTACTAAAATGATCCCCAGTGGGCACATATGGAAGTGGAAGATCAGAAAGGTTTGGTTGTTTTCTCAGGATCTCACAGCTGGTCAGTGGTGGTGCTGAGGTGTGAGTCCCAGAGTTCTGCTCCTTACAGGTCACTAAGTTGTCAGTGCAGTTTATCCTGACTTCTTCACTCTATGTTGACCGGAAGTATTCTCCCATTTCATTCAACATCACTATCATTTTAAAGGCTCTACATGATGTTCCTAGAACATCCTAAGTATTTTTCCAAATGCTGAACATTTAGGTACTACCCTTTTCATTGCTAATTTTATAAATACCGTTGTGATAAATACTGTTTACCTCTTTGGCAAGATTTTGTCTGATTTCCATATAGTCCTTTTAGAAAGAATTCTCTGAGGGAGAATAGTTAGTCAAAAGTATCAACACTTTTAAGTCCTTTGGTACCTGCTGTCAAATTGCTTTCCAGAAAAGCAGTCCCAGGTCAGTATCACCAGCTGTGCATTTGAGGGTGTTTATTTTACCCCCATACCCCATGATAATGGATATACTTGCTGTAACCTCAAATGAATGTGAACTTAATGGAATATATATATATATATATATATATATATATATATATAAAATTTTGTATTCTTGAACTTAAGCCATTTTGATTTCTTTTGTTTAACAGAAGAAGAATATGTTTAACAGTCTTATTGCAACGTCTTACATTCTAATAAAAAAAACTGATATGAATATTAGACTGGAAAAAATATGAAATTAATAATAGTTTTTCAAAGGGTGACTATTCAAGAAAGTATTTTAAAATTTAGTAGTTTATAATCCTGTAATCCTTACCTTCTTCACTCCTGTTCTTTTGTGTATGTTGCCACCTTAATGTTAATTAGGTTGTTAAAATGCATGAAAATTCAGATATGCTGACATTTCCACCTTTCACCTGTGTTAGTGTTTGGGAAAGGAGAATACCATCTCTGCCAGTACTTTCAGGGTCGTCTCATTACCAGCAAGCATCCAGGCAGGTTCTGATCGGGTTATCTTTGTGTAGAGGAAGAAATGATTCAGTGCTTCATTCAGCATGGTTTTTGTCCTTAGAAGAGACATTGCCATCTAATGTGATACTTTAGATTCTTTATGCCTTCAAATTCTTAGAAAAAAATTGCTGCTTGGCCCCAGGTCATAAATATATGTGGCTTGCAAGTGGCTGTTGGCTCTGATAACAGAAACATGTGGCTTTCTTATGAGCTGGACAAGAACTCAAATTTCAGATAAGACAGAAATGGGTCAAAACATTTTAAAGCTTTTTTTTTTTTCATAGTCAATATCCTTGTTTCCTGAATCTATCTGATTTAGTTCTTCAGCTTGTTTTAAGGACAAGCTCTGTGCAGAGAAAGCTGAGCCTGAGTCCCCAGAGCAGTACTAGGCTGCTGTGGTCCCCAGGGGAGACAGGGATAGCGCCAGGCACCACCGAATCAGTAGCAAGCACCAGCTCAGTTCAGTTCATGGAATTCCTACATGGCTTTTTGGGAGACAATATTTTACTGATGGTAGGTATGCTTCTTCTGCATGGCCCAGGGTTTTGTCTGGACTATCCTCCATTCTAGTGTGATTTATTTCCCCATATAAGAAAGTTTCTCATCAATTCACCCTAGAAGAACCCCAGCTTTCCATCCCATTTTCAGAACTCTGCCCTGCTCAGCGCATATCTCCTTGAGCTCCCAGCTGTCCATCCAGTGCAGCTGTTGACCCTTCCTCCCTTCCTAGGGCAGAAGTTTGTGTGGGAGTCAGAGTGCCTATAAGAGTGCGTTTGTGCCCATACCCTCTCCTCCTCTGAGTCTCCTCCTCTGAGCATAAAGGCAGCACCTTCCCACATCGTTGGGAAGTGTCTAGCACTTTCTGCAGTTTTCTTCTTGCTTTTTCGTTAAAAATATTTTTCCTTTAAAAAGTTGTGTAAAATTCTGTAAAACTTTTTATTCTTGCAAGTGACAGTGTAAGGAGATTTGAAAGCAAATAAAGTGATGAGAAAATATTTTGGGACAGGTTCTTTCTGGTCTATAAACTGCTCAAAAAAAGTCTCTCCTTTCTTCAAGAGTAATTTCCAATTAAATGAATATGAAACACAGGTGGCTTTGAAGACATTCTGCCTTGTAGTGTTTCTCTTAGTGTTACTGGGCTTTTACTTGCTTTGTGTCAAGTGATTGAAGCTTAAATGCAGGATAAAGTTCGTGGTTTGCGGAGGATGCCTTATTTTCCTGAAGAGAACTTACTGAGTGCTTGTGTTGTGCCCTACTCCTTTTCTCCTTCCCTGCCTGCCCCCTGTCCCCCCCTCTCCATTTGAGGTATGGACTTTCTCTTCCCAACCCGCAAGGCACTTTTGTGTTAACAAGCTTGCTAGGGCTTCTCTCCTTGAAATTCTGCCCTATTCCTCTGCCCGGGTGACCTTTTCCTACCCCCCAATACTTCTTGTCCTTCCTGCCTGATGTGTCCTGGTCACCACCTCATTTGGGTAACATCTCTCTGTGTCTGCAGTGGAAAGCCCTCCCCACCTGTGTCCTTAGGTGCCTGGTCCATTGTTTCACATACACCTGCTCCTTGACACTGGGACTCTTCAAAGGTAGGCTCTCAAGGACATCGAAAACTACTTCTCTGGCCAGGACTTCTCTGAGTCCTATTGTGCCTACCTTTAAGCCTTTTTTTTGTGAGAAGAAGAGAAAATTGGAAAGGCACTACATTATCTGTTTCTTTTTTTACTTGCTTCCTTTAAGCATTGTGTTCCCTAAAAGGAGGGATTCCATCCATTCATCCATTCATTCATTCATTTGATAAGTACTTACTGCATACCTGGTGTTTAACAAATTAGCCCTTTCTTCACAGAGCTTTCAGGTTAGTGAGGAGGTATGAGTTCACCACATAACCAACTAAGTACATATTACATTATATTTGTGGTTGTGTAATGTATCTATTTACAATATGTGTGCATATCTTATGTCTATGTTATAAAGTGTTACCTATAAAATGTTAGCTGTCAGTATAATGCATAACTGAGATCATTAACTTATAAAGACATCTTAGTGGGTTTTTTTTTTTAACTTTCAGTTTTGGAGGGTCCAGTTCATGTTGATTAAACCTCATTGTTTTGGGGCCTGTGTTGGGGAGTGAGAGGTAGAGCAAAGCTACTTACTTCACGGCTCAGGATAGTAAGAGGGAAAGGCAGAGAGTGGGTTCCACAACCCCTTCAGGAGCATGCCTCCAGTGACCTAAATACTTCCCACTATGCTTTACCTCTTAGCAGTTCCACTATCCTCGATAGTGTCCTGGTTGGGGACCAAGTGTTTAACACACAAGTTTGGGGGATACGTTTAAGATCCAAATTATAGCACATAATTACTACCACCAGCAGCAACAACAACTGTGACTGGTGTCTAAATTAGGTGGTTCAATGCATATAGTTACAGACCAACAACTTGGATGTGGTTGTGGTAAGACACTAGGGTTGAAGCTGGCTTTGGACCCTGTGGCTAGTCCTGATGCTCATATCAGATCTCATGGCTGCCTATCTAAGAACTGGGCATTGCTATCTGAGCTGAGTTAGTCACCAAAGAGCCCAGAGAGAACTTTCCTGTGGTCCACTGGATGTGGACCAGGAGGCCTCTCTGTTCTATCCTCTCCCTTTATTATTTTATTTTATTTTTTCCCTGGCTAAATGATAATTGTTTAAGTGAGAAAGCTGAAGACATTTTATTTTGTGTACTTCGAATAAATCTGAGACCTGTCCTGTCTCATGATTGGAGAGTGCCCATTATTCAAGCCCACTGATAAGAAGCAAGTGTCATGTGCAGTGTGTTGCAGGGAGGGGATGGCTCTGTGGGAAGGCTCTTGGGAGTATTGTTGCTTGATGTCATTAAGGCGGTTTGGAAGACTGTCTCTCCTCCTAAGAATGGAATCAGACTCTTTTCTCCATGCATAGTCTTCATAGTGATTCTGTACTTGCACATGGTGCTTGAAAGCCGGGCAATTTGCTATGTCTCTAGCTCCTTACCTGTGAAGTACATGAGATTCACTCACTCAGTGAGGAGGGTCAGTGCCCTGTGTTGGCCATTGCTACCACACTGCCTTATTATCTTTGTGTTAGAAATATATTCTTGTGACAGACTTCCTCTCACATTTAGTTCACAGTTTGTAACTACATAGACAGCTAAAGAGGCAGAGGTTAAAATGCCACATATACAGCTTCCCAAAGGCATCACACCTTGGCAAGTCCACATTCCTGAGGGAAGTTGCTTGTCCCCTTTGCAATCCTGGGACTGAGAGAAGAGGGCTTCTCCCGGGGGACATGGCTGTACCTCTTTCCCTGCTATGTGTGTCCTGCAGGTGCATGAGGCAGAAACACTGAGCAGCAGGTGAGGGCTGGTGCTGGCTGTATGGGTGGTGGTGAAGCCTAACAGCAGAGTCCATCTGTTTCCCAATACAGCAGGCATGGGTGCTTGTTCCTTAGGGTGGTGGTAGTATGGAGGCTGGTAATTTCACTTCAGAGGAACAGAAGGAGGTAGTGATAAAGTTTTGGTCCCACTTTCAGTGCCCACTGCTTCCTCTGGGTTGATTGTCTACATGACCCCATGATGACTATGCAGAACCACTCATCTTAGTCGGCCTTAACTGGTTAAAAGTTATTGAAATAACATTTATAATAATTATAACAAAATGCAGTTTCTCTGTGAATAACTTCATATATGTTACAGCATTTCACTTCTAAGACAGTCCAAGGAAGTATGCATAATTTATTCCATTTTATAGAGAAGAGACTTAGAAGACAAAGAAGAGAAGTAAGTTTTCAGAGTTGCTACTTTAAGACTGAGCCTGCCTCTATGACCCTGAGAGCCACTTTTCTGACATGTACATACTGTCTCTCATTATCACAGAGAACAGAGTAGGAGATAGGAGGCCTGGGTTTGGGATACCTTCTATCATGAAGACTGCCTTACTCTGGGACTCCAGTTCTCTTGTCTGAAAAATGGACTGGCAATTCCCCAGAGATGCTAAGGGTCTGAGTTCAGGTCCACCACTGACAGTGGATGGTGTCAGGTGCTCAGCTCCCTCCAACGTCTCTGCTCAGGCAGTGACCTCTGGCCAGTGGCCCCCAGCCCACTGAGTAGCTCACTCTTTTCTTGGGTCCCACCTGCCCCCACTCCAGATTGGCATTCTTCAGAGGCACTGCTGTGCTTAGATGCACAACTTGCATCTGCCTGTCTTCTGATCAGTGGTTCTCTGAGGGAGATTGCCTGTCCTCTCAATCTCTGCAGTGACTGAGAAAGGGCTGCCTGAACATATGAGCTAATAAATGGTTGTTATATGAAGCTCCATTAGCTGAGAGCCTGCATTTCCTCTAAATTGTGTCTTTCACACATCATCCTCCCTGCCCTGGGAAGTGTAGTGAGTGCAAGCCCCAGCAGAGCAGATGTTGGTGATGTAGATGGAGGAAGGGATGCACTTGCCCCAAACCCTAAAAGGGTAACTTTTTGGAGCATATTTTCTCCAGAGATACCAATATTCTTTGAGAGCACATTCTATATTCCTCTCAAAAGGGAAACTGAGATTGAATCTTGATGCTTGGTCTTGGTTATGGAACTTGCTTTGTGAGTTACAGTATTATGTGTCTGGTATAAAGCCCTGTATTTGGGCAAGAGCAGGGGCAGTGGGGACAAAAGTGACATCAAGGCTCTTTTGCAATATGATGCCAGTTAGTTATTTCTTATTTCTTTAACTGTATGATGAACTTCTCTCATGAGATTTTTATAAAAGTACTCAACAAGTATGTGTCTGGGAAATAATAGGTGATTAAACTTAAAGCAGTTTACTATAGAAAAGCCTTAAGACATAGAAGCAGAAGAGCATGCCTAATCCCCCATGTACCTGTTATACTGCCTCCACAACTGTCAACTCTGCCATTTTTCATCATCCCTTACTCCTACTCCTTCTCAAATGAGGATGTTGGTGATGCTTTGCTTCAAGTTAATGTTGTACCCATTCAAAGGCACAAGTCTGAATTTACAGATGGAAGCACTTAGCCTCACACAATAGAGAATATCTCACCTCCCCAGATAGGTTTATTATGTCTCTTCTCCATCAGTCCTTATATCTAAATTGAAGGTGACTTTCATTCTGATATCTTCCACCAGTTGCCCATTTTAGATGCCATAAGACAGGAATCAGCTGTAAGTGCTTTCTTGAGCCTGTCTTCTTTTGCTCAGTGTGATGTTGTTGATGCTTGTCCATGTTGTTGAATCAGCAGTTCATTTCTTCCTGTTCCTGAATTAGTAATCCCTTGTATGAACATGCCACTGTTTGTTTATCCATTTACTTCTTTATAGACTTTTGATTTTTTTAAACTTTTAGCTATTATCAATAAAGCTGTTATGAATATTATTATGCAAGTAATTTTGTGGACATATGATATTGGTATTGATATAGAAATACTAGTATATAACTAGGAGTTGAATATGAGGTCATTGTGTCAAATATATGTTTAACTTTACAAGAAATAGCACAGTACTTTTTTGTGTTGTTGAATTTCTTAAAAGTGATTACAACTCTGGTAATATAAAAGTTTCAGGTGCTTTGTGTTCATATGCAGTACCACAAAATGTTAAGATGCCAGTCATTTGGGAGGTTATCTGATCCTCCATCACAGTGTATATTTCCTTAATTTTCATGATGTGGACTACTTTCTCATGTGCTTGTTGGCCATTCACTTTCTGAAGTGTCTCTTTAAGGCATACATCTATTTTATGGATTATTTGTATTTTTACTATTGTGTTGTTGGATTTCTTTGTATATTCTTGATCAAAATTATTTGCTGTACTTTTAAAAAATTCAGATTTATTGAAATATTATATGCATTACAGTTCATTCATTCTGATGCCCACCTATGTGGTCACTACCACCAAAATCAACTTGAAAAACAGTATCTCTACCCTGCAGGATTTCCATTCACTCTGTTCCAGGTAGTAGTGGCCCTGGCTTCAAGTTCTTGACAACCACTTATCTGACTTTTTTTTTTTTTTTACTACAGTTTTGTCAAATGCTTTTTCTGTCTCCACTGAGATGATAACTATGATTTCTGTCTTTTGTATTTTTTATTAATGAACTATAGCACAGTGGCTGCTTTCCTGTTTTGAGCCATACTTCCATCTAGGGATAAAGCTCACTAAGTTGTTTTTATCTTTTCCTGCATATCACCAACCTGGCATGTGGGTATCAGAATCTCTTAGCTACTTTTATAGCTCTTAGCTATAGTCATAATGATTTCCTCAGAGCTTTTTTGCATGTCACTTCATTTGTTCTTAGAGTCATTTTACAAGATATGGTGTGATCCATATACTATTCAGAGAGGCTAGGAACAGCAGGCAGCCACTACTTGGAGGGCCACTGGGGGTGTTGGTACATAATTAGTTTAACCCCAACATAGCTGTAAGGCAAATGTCAGAGTCCTTTTTTGCAGGGGAAATGAGGGTTTTAGAGCTCAGCACCTTGCTACTAGATAGGATTGTGAGAGTCCAGGGAGGTCCTTTGTCCAGCATACCAAGGCCTTCTAGGATATCCAGAGCTTTGCCATATCCTATGGCTCCATTTTAAGAGGAAACTCAGTGCTGAAGCCCAGTTTTATTAGTCATCCTGGACAAGTTCCTCATTACTGCCTGCTCATGCATGCTAGGACCTGGATTGGGACTTGGGAGCAGCAGGCCCATAGGAGCCAGGGGAAGACTGAATGCTGAGGGTCAGTCAGTACAGCTTCCTGGATCAGGGCCTTCATACAGCTCAGTTAGTCGGGTAGACCACAGTTGTAGACCTTAATTTAAGTTGAGTTTGTCACCTAGGCACGTTGAATGATGTGTCCCAACTTCTTCTCCTGTTAATTGGAGAAAAACGATATGCTTTTAGGATGGTTGTGAGGATTAGCTAATGTGGACCACAGAGCTGGTAATAAAGAAGCTCTGCATGCTAGGATAGTCTGATGTACTGACGCTGTTGACAGGCTGCCTGTGTCCAGCACTCTAGCCTGTTTCTCTAGCACTTATGGTGTCATAGCCTGCACCCTGGGGTCTTTCTGAGCTTTTGGTCAGAGACAGAGAGGGCCAGGCAAGCATGACTGTCAAGGCCCTTGGGAAATGTTTCCTTGGCCTGAGTGGTGGTTCCTGAAGGGCTCAGGGCCGCTGTGCTGGAGCAGGGCCTGCAAGTGGGCTGATGGCTCTGAGCCAGCTTTCAGCATGCTCACAGAACCTGCTGGACCACTCTGTCACTGTGGTGAACTTCCAGGTACGACCCCACTCTTTTTCCCCTCAGGGAGTTTTTTGTCCAACTATGGAGCAGCAACAGAGTAGTAGCCAGGTGCAGTGCCGTGCTTATAATCTCAGGTACTCAGGGATCACACTTTGAGGGCCATTCTGGGCTACTCAGTAAGAGCTTATCTCAAAAAATAAAAAGGGTTGAGTATAAAGCTTAGTGGTACAGTGTTTGCTTAGCACGTATGCCTGCACCCAATCCCTCAGTACTACAAAAAAGTGGGGGAGGAACAGTGTGGTGTATATCTGTTTTTTCCTCATAGTAATTGCTGATTAAAAGTTGATTATGCAAAGAAAAATTTACATAGCTTTGAGCGACCATTATGAATGCATGCGTGTATTGCATACATATATATGTATTACATATATTTGTATTTGCCTGTTGGCATTAAGTTTCGTGCTGGTAAAAATGGATGAAGATGATATGCAATATTCGTGTTTCTGTTGCCAGTGTGAGTTGGTTCAGTCTCTTAGGAAGGCTGCATATCATCTTGTATCATCTGCTCTAATGATGTCTTTTGCCTTTACTGTAAAACAAAAGTAGGGGAAAAAAGTATACATGAAGGTGCTCGTTCAGGTTTTATTTATATTATCAAATATGAGAGCAACTTAGATGCAAGTTAGTAGGGAATATTTTTAGGGGTTTATGGCTCATTTAGGTGATGATACAGTTAAAAGGTGTCTTAGTCTGTTTTGAGTTGCCATAATCTGAGGATGTGTTGCTTATTAATGTAAAGAGATTTATTTGGCTCTTGGTTTTGTGGTTGGAAGTCCAAGCAGCATGATTCTAGTGTACTCGTGAGTACCCCTGGCTAGTTCACACCACAGGGAGAAGTACATGGGGTGCCTCGCTTTGTAACAACTCACTTTTGAAAGAACAAATTGATTTCTGCACCAGTTCACTCCTGTGATGCCCAACCTACTCTGCTCTTTGACACCAGGAATAATTATTCATGAAGGTGGAGCCTCTGTGACTAATCCTGCTTGGCTCCACCTCCTAAGGGTTCCACCACCAGCACACTAGGGGCCACAGTGCTAGCTCATGAACTTGTGAGAAGTAAACCATAACCACACTGTAGAAGCTGGTATATGCATGTAGGTTATCCAACTCACTCACATTACACCTGTTTATAAATTGTATGTGGGCATGACCTGGAAGGAACCACCAGTAGTAAAGTAATGATAAGGCTGTGTCAAACCTCTGCTGCAGCCCTTACCTGGCATTTTACCTGTGTGCACCAAGTCTCACATTCTAACTGTTTAAGGAGGAGATTCATATTATGTTTACTTTATAGAGTAACAGACTGAGGCCTTAATCTTCTCATTTGCTCAGAGTCTGTGGCATACACATAAACACTGGGGTGTGAGATGTGGTGGATTAAAACTGGTGGTTGATTTAAACACCAGCTGAACTGTATCAGCATGGTCCTGAGTGTAGATGGCCCACCTGAGGAAAGCTGCCAGCAGAAAAAGGAGACTTGGAGAGGAAGAGTAGCATTGTGGGTTCTCCCAAGTGTTGTTGTTTGGTGCTATTGGTTCTCCTGGAGGAGCTTGTCATGCTTGCTTACCTGATATGAACATAGCTGTTATGATTGGAAGAGCTCAGGACCTTGTCAATAAGAATGGCTATGGTTCACTTTGGGGGAGCTCTGGTCCTTTGAGCATCGCTTCCTGGCTCCAGAGGAGAAGATATGTGCTGTATAATCTCCAGAAGAAGCTTGCCATGCTGGCTTCCTGAAATGAACTTGGCTGTTCTTGTTATCAGAGGAGCTTGGGGACCTCATTGTCACTGAGGTACTTTTTGGGGGAACTGTGTCCTTATTTTGAGTGTTGCTTCTTGGCTCCAGTGCAGAACCCTCAACCTACAGGCACAGATCCTTTGCCCCACTGGCATAGACTTTCTAGTTAACATTGCTGAGTTTTGGGCTTCCCAGCTCAGGTCCATGAAATAGACTTGTATGAGTCTAGGCTCTATGCCTCCAGTTGGACTCATAGGAGGCATTGTCATGGGCTCTAGGTTGTTTTGTTGTTGTTATTATTATTATTATTTTTTTTTTGTCTTTTTGAGACAGGATCTTGTGATGCAGTTCTGGCTGGCCTTCAGCTTACTTTGTAGTTCAGGCTGGTCTCAAACTCTCAATGATCCTCCTGTATCAGCCTCCTGAGTACTGGGATTATAGGCATGAGCCACCATGCCTGGCTCCAATGGGCTCTAGGTTTCAGCTGAACTCATGCAGGTTATTGCCATGGGATCCAGGTTCATGGCTGGATTTTCTAGGTTTTTAGTGTTTGGACAGATTTCCTGTACTTTCTTTGTATTTGACTCCTTTGGTGACCATTATAAATAATACCATAAATTATGTGTCCTGTATGTAATTGTTTTCCTTCCAACCCTTGACTACAAGAAATTTGGTACCAGGCCATTGCTGTGACTGTACCTGGCCATGTGGTTTAAGAGCCTTTGGGAATGGTCTGTGGGGGAGAGTTTGGAAAGTTTCAGAGATGTCTCTGAAAGAGTAATGCTGGAACACTTTAGACTATTCTTTATGGGAGATTCTGGTCAGAGCTCAGAAGACCAGAAGGCTGATATTGGTTAAGACCAGGCTTAGGAGGTTTTTACTGGGAAGAAGGGCTACATTGGTTGTTGAACTCCAGAGGATGTGTGATATGGCTTTGTCTGAAGTTTGCTAACGTTCAGAAGCTTTGCCTGAAACTAAGGTTAAGGGTGGTGGACTAATTAATCTGGCAGAAGAAGTGTTGAGGCTGTGGATGGCTATTCTGAGGGCTTCTAGTCAGATTTATATTGAGAATCAAGAGCAAAGAGCCCAGAAGAAAGATTTGAAATGTGAGTTTGGCCAGAAAGATAACTCCAGTAAAGCTGTGGACTATGATGATAGAGCTGAGATCTTGATTGCTGAAAAAGAATAGAAGAATAGAAAAGATGGTCTGGGGACATCCTGGGAAGTGGCAGGTCTCCACACTTTACAGCCTCAAAACTGCAAAAGTGAAAGGCTTTGCTTTGAGGAGAAAGCCTCAGAGTGCCATGTTCCAGAGTGGTGTAGGCCACACAAGGTTCCAAAATGGCAGCAGCTGCATCAGGCTCCAGAATGGCAGCAGCATAGAGAATTTGTTCGTGAGAATCATGTCCAGAGTGCTCAGCGATCCAGGCAGTTGACCCCTACAGCCAAGAGAGAGACAAACCTGGGTACTGCTCAAGCTGGCAGTAGACCTCAGCATCATCCACATAGTGCTGGGTTTAGCTGCATACAGAATGCAAGAGTTCTGAGGTTAAAAAGGCTTCGCCCTGATTTCAGAAGGCCTAGGAGGCCGGGCAGTGTGCTGTTGAGAGGGCAGTGTGTGAAGATGTGAGTGTGAAGCCAAAGGTGCAGTGGAGAACCCAGAAGTTTGGAAAAGCCAAGAATGTGGATTATTTAAAGAAACCTACAAGGAGGGAGAAAACCCAGCCCAAGAGAGAAGTTGTGGAAGCTGCAAACACCAGAAGTGCCATGGGGGTGGAGTCACTCAAGCCTTTTGGAGCTCACAACTGGATTGTTTCAGATGCTGAGTGTGGAGCTCCAGGACTTAATGTTTGCCCTTCTGAATTTTGGACTAACTTTGGTCCCATTCCTTTGTATCCCCCATTTATATCCTTTGGAATGGTAATGTTAATCTTTTGCCATTGAATGTTGGAAGTGTTTAACTTTGTTTTCATTTGTACAGGGGTTTACAGATAAGAGTTTGCCTTAGATATTGGAGGAGACTTGATATTGGACTTGAGCTTTTTAGCAACAGTGAAATGGTTAGAAGTTTGGCAACTCTTGTTGTTGGACTAAATGCCTTTCCCATGAAGGAATGTACATGAGTCTTTGGGGCCCAGGGGCAGAATGTTATGATTTGAGTCTGGATGTCACTTCAAAGCCTCATATGGTCATGGGTGGGTTTCTAGAGTTTGTGAATGATTCATGGTCCAATGCTGGGATTATGGGTGTGACTGTTACACCCAAGTGGGTGTGGCCTACATACAAATTAAAGGATTGAAAGAATCTTCTCTACATGCTCCTCCCCTTTGTCCTTCATTCTTGTCACTTGCAGTCACCATGAACTGTTGCTTCTCTGCCATGCCACTCAGCCTTTGTGCCAGTTGAGTATGGACTAAAACTTCCACAAACTGTAAGCTAAACAAACCTTTTTTTTCCCTAATTTTGAGTGTCATGTATTTTGTTCCAAGCAATGAGAGAAAAGTAACCAAGATGTAACCTCTGACTTGGAGTTTGGATAGGTAGTGTCAGGAGAATGGCAAAGTTGGACAGAACCTTTTCCTCATTTAAACAGATACTGAGGGCTGGGGATTTAGCTCAGTGGCATAAGCGCCTGCCTGGCAATCGCAAGGTTGTGAGTTTGATCCTCAGTACCACCAAAAAAAAAAAAAAAAAAGAAAAAAACAGACACTGAATCCCAGTGTTATGCTAACATTCTGTAACAGTTACAGGAACACAGGGGGTTCTGGAGTCTTAGGCATACTGCTTTCTTGGTTGACGTGACTGCTCAGTAGGGCCTGGCAGGCACTTTCCATCTGTGCTGGGGACTGTGGTACAGTTAGTTGGCTCATGCATTTCAGCTAGTAATTTTCTCAACATCATTTTAAAATCTAGTTTTCCTTCTAATGTTTTTTTTTTAATCTCCAATTTATTGTGGATGCAAGGAAAATTCAAGGGTGAATTGCTCAATATAGTAACACAGATTAAATAATCAAACTTGCATTGACACCAAAAGGTTCATGCATAATTCAGGTAGTTAAGACTCACTGATTTAATTTATTAGGCAAAACTGTATTGCTGTGCCAAATGAAGCGTTGTTATGAATGAAGATGGAACAAGTGTCCAGAGTAGTGCTGTTTGTGGTAAACTAATTAGGCTTTGATTGCTGCCTGCAAAATACAAATGGTCTAATTAAACTATTTTGATTTAAGAATTTCATAATATAGGTGATCACCCATTCTCACTGCATCCCATGACCTGATTCCATTAGGACAGCTAAGTTTGAACTGTTCTTTTGAATGAAGAATATTAATGATGGAAATGTCTTTGAAAGTAAAAATTATTTAATTTATAGTCATATAAAATTCATGAGTGGAAACCCTCTCCAGATATAGAATACCATGGTGACCATGGTATTTTTACAATCTTACCTGAGTCTGACTGATCTCCTTCATTTAGCATCTTGCATTTGGCATCGATGACATCAAAGCTTCCCACATCCACAGAAAGTAGAGCCTTCCTTTCCCTTCCATCCTCTCTCCACCACTCTGAAGGCACCAGTTCTTTTTGAAAGGGTTCACATATGATTTCTTCATGACTCCTTTCATATTCCCCAGGCAGCTCTGTTCTGTTCCCAAATACCAGATTCAGCACTAGTTGTGATGACCAACTTGGTGTAATCTTTGCTGACAAGGAGCTCAGACATGCAAAGGAAGTGATAGTTTCCATGCAATCACACACACACACTCTCTCTCTCTCTTTCTCTCTCTCTCTCTCTCTCTCTCTCTCTCTCTCTCTCTAGGTAAGTACAAAGTTCAAAGTTCAGAAGAGTACAGGCAGCCAAAAAAGTAATCAAATGCATAAAAATGTATTTTATTTGCAGTACAGGTAACTAAAGAAATAAATCCATAAACATGCATTTTGTTTGCCATGAGAAAACTACTTCAAAGTTATATGCAAGATATATGCCTTCTTAGACATTTGCAGTGTTGGCTCCATCTCTTGGAGGTAAACACACACCTCCATTTGTCTTGTCCTTTAGAGCATTGAAATTGGCAGGCAAGCTTCCCTGGGGTTCTTTTCTCCCTTTCGGTCAGCTTTTCTTCACAAATCTTGCCCCTTCTCTGCATGATCTCTGATTGGTCTAGAATCATATCAGCATTGCTTGAAGAAAAGTGGAACTTTTTCATTTTCCCTTTATCTCCTTTCATGTGCATGTGTTGTCCAGTTACTTGTCCTATGACCCTAGTCAAATAATTTTCTGCTTTAGATTTTTATCTGTGACCTGAAGATCATGGAGAAGGGACCCTTTGGTCTGCCAGGTTCTTCTCTTTGTGTAGCTTTGCTTGAGACTAACCTGTCCTCATGTAAGTGGATGTGGACAGTTGTTCTTGTGGGATTCAGAGAAATAAGAATGGGCAGTCTATTGCTAAAGGCCCAATTGACTATTTAGAAACTTAGAAGGTCAAGTTACAAAGGCATTACTGAGCCATTGCTCTTCTCTGGCTGACTGACACTGTGGAATGGATTTGTGACATGCTTTTGGACCTTGAATAGGAGGGCAGTAAAAGATCTAAATATGCTTCTGAAGTCAGGAAAGGGCCCTGACACTAAATGGCTTAACCTTCTGCCAGTGCCTTTCTTTTCTCTATTGCTTACCTGAAGTGCTCTAGGGAACACTATAGTGCCCCCCCACCCCGCTCCACAAGCAAATCTTGTCCTGAAGTCATCAACAGACACCAGCCATACCTGTCACTGCACCATAGATTGTGCGAAGTTGTCCCTTGTTCCAGGCCACTCCCCACTGTGGCTGCCAAATCCACTGATGCCTAACTTCCTCATATAACATGGTACAGTACCGCATAGAACCTCTGCATATCTTCCCCGTACCAAATCTCCTCGAGGTGACTTTTAACACCGAGTTCAGTGTAAATGCTATTTAAATACTTGTTATACTGTATTGTTTAGTGGATAATGACAAGAAAAAGTGTGGGTACTGATAGATTTTTCCTCGGAGCAGTAGAAAGGCAAGAGCAAAGAAAGGAAAAAAACCGGCTTTATTGCAAGCACAGGAGGGTTGCAGTAGTGTAAGGATCCCCTGGGACAGACAAGCTGCTAGCTTTTATTCATTTTGACAGGGGGTGGAGTTTTTTTTTGGTGGGGAGGAGTTTTAAGGGCCAGACAGAGTGACGTTTTGACAGCTGATTGGGGAGAATGGTTGCACATGTGCAAAAAACTGGGAGTTCAGTTTTCAGGTTTGCAAAAAGAATGCAGAAGTCAGATTGGAAGGGAGGTTCTGTTCGGTGTTGAGTAGGTGCCACGCTGACCCTGGCAGGGCTTCGCCAGGCGGAACACATGTACACTTTCAGTACAGAGGTAACCCCCCCCCCAATACAGTATTATTATTTATCTGCAATTGGTTGGATCTGTGGATATGGAACCTGTGGATATAAAGGACTGACTGGATTCTCTTGTACTGATACTAGGTACCTTTGATTTCCTTTCTCTCTCTTTCTTTCTTTCTTTCTTTCTTTCTTTCTTTCTTTCTTTCTTCCTCCTCCCCTCCCCTCCCCTCCCCTCCCCTCCCTTTCTGTACGAGGGATTGAACTCATGACTTTGTGCTTGCCTGACAAGCACTTCCGCCAATGAGCTACATCCCCAGCTTGATTTCTTGTTTTTCTTTTAAAGAAACCCACATAGTAAGGTGTTCCTGAGAACTCCTATTAGAGGCTTTACACATAGGTAAATAGGTACATCCGTGGTAGTTTGTTGAGAATTGCATTCTATGCATAATTGTTTTCTAATTAATTTTCTTTTCCTTGACTTATTTAGGAGCTGTAATTTAGTACAAATCTAGTAAAAGGAAAAGTTCTGGAAGTAATTTTCTTGGGAAGAAATTTGACTTTTTTTAAACAAATGGGTTTGCCCCAGCACTCACCAACTTGGTTCAATACACTGCATTTTAAGGGCTAACCATTGGGTAATCTCACTAGGCAGGGCACAGTCACTGTTCCACAGAGCCCAGAGCCATCTGGCAACCAACACTGTGTCTCCCGTGTCTCTCCTCACAAGGGCTCAGGTTTTCTGTGGCCTAGTGAAGGCTCCTGTGACATCTGTACTCTCGCTGCGGCCCCTGTCTCCCTGCTCTTGCCAGTGGTGGACTTCATCCACAGGGTCTGATTTCTGCTAACCATTGCCTTCATCAAGTCCTGATTGTTGAAGAGTGAGAAGAGTCCTGGACTCCTGGGAAGAGACCTGGTCACTGCTGGTTCTGACAGTCAACTCACACTAAGCATAACTGCAAGGTAGTTCAGGTGCAGCAGTGGTGGGTGAGCCCGGAGAGCTTCCTAGGAGAGAATGTGCTTGGTGAGGGCTTTGAAGTGAGTATAGATACTAAACAGGTATATGTGTGTGGGGGGTGGTGGTGGCAGGATTCTTTCTTGGTCATCATTTGCTCTACTGTCACTAATTTAGAGTGCAGGAGCTGGGGATATAACTCAGTGGCATAAGTGCCTGCCTGGCAAGCGCAAGGTCTGGAGTTCAAGTCCCTGTAAAACACACGCAAAAAAAAAAAAAAAAAGAAAAGAAAAGGAAAAGAAAGAATTCTTGTTTAGCATGAAGGAGGCTAGGCCAGATGAAGAGAAGCAATAGGTCTTTCTTTCCTCAATGGACATCCCCTCCTCAACCCAGAACTTGATGGGATTCTGGCTTTCCAGGACATCCAGCTGATGCTGCTTCTGTATCATTTATTACCTTATTTTGCACAGCGCTTCTCAATTTGAAGAGAAGAATTTTGTCTTTAGATACTAGTTAAAAACTGAAAAAAGCTAGGTAAGTCAACAAGTGGTCTGGAATGTTGATACACACTATATTGATTATACATCTGTAATGTCTTTCTTTTCAACATGATGGATGGTATCTTGCTGTTTCAAATATCGCCAGCCAGTCTTTCTTTAGATCATCTGTGCTTTTAAAAAGAGGAGTGATGGTGTATAAATGTAATGTAAGCCTTTCTTCCTGGGATGGGGAATTTGCTTGCAGGAAAACATTTTAGGGACTTAGGCAGAAAGAAAGTCCTCTATGAGTGAACAGGGCAGCAGAAAGCCAAATAGTGGTCTATATGCTACTACACACCAAGACGTAATGCCCCATTCCCGGGGTCCAGCGCTGTTTCTGAGAAACACCATCTATAGATCCCAGTGCTTGGACTGCTGCCAAAATATCTAGGACGGTGTTTGCAGAACTCCTAGTATAACAACCTAAAGGTTTCGTTTCTTTTCTCTGTTTCTTGTCTGTCTCTTAGGCCTCTAACATGCAGGCTTTAGAATGTGTGTCAATTTCTCCTGTATTTGTCAGCTCTTTTGGGCTATTCAGACTCTGTGGTGACCACAGGGGAAATTCAGGAGTTGCCTATCACTCCTACCTTCCAGGAGCAGCAGTCCTGCATGTTCATACCTGTGCTACCACGTGGACAGGGACAGACCATCACCCCATAACGTCTTTCCTACAAGTGGTTATGTCTCATCACTTTTAAAATGCCTTGATGTTCCTCCAAGTTTTGTTTTTTCTCCTTTTTGTCTGTAGAATTGTAATCTTTTACTCCTGTTATACAGAATTTTAGGTATGTGTCAATGACTGTCACTTTGTAAAACAAGAAATAGTAGAAGAAAGTCGACCATTTCACATAGTCCATTATTGTGCAAACATAGTGCTATTCTTTATATTTTCAGGAAGGGGTCATGGGGGTTAGTGTTAATTGGCATAGGATTTTATTATTCTTGCCAAATATAATCGTTGGGAAAATTAATTATTTGGATATGTCACTGTAGAAAGGTAGACTGTTTTGAGGCACAAAAGTCACACTGACAAGAGGGTAACTGACACATGATTACCCTGCAGAAGAAGTAGAATCCATTCCCCAGGGACTTCATAGCAGGATGCCATCTCACTGGACCTTCAGAGGCAGGGAAATGGTTGGCTGAGAAGTGGAACTCAGAATCAGCAGAAGTGCCACCCATGGCCATGTCTAGGTGGAAGGGCCACCATTGTGCCTTGAGTTTAGGTGTGTGGTATGAGTAGGGCAAAGCAGGAGCAGCTCTGTGTGCCAAGTCTGCCATCTGTTTATTGAACACCACTGTGTACTAAGTTTCAGTGTGTGTTTATTGAGCTGCACTGTGTATGCTAGGGAGGAGGCAGTAAGGTCTGTGCCAAGGGACTTGTCTTCCAAAGAGGGAGCAGACAGTCAGCAGTTGCATAGGAAAGCAAGGGTGTAGCTGGCACCAGGTATTATGAAGGGCACAGAGCAGGGCTACCTTCTAGTGCTGAGTGGGACTTGTAGGAAGCAGGAAGGGCCTCTTAGGGAAGTGTCATTAGAGCTGAACCTGTGCAGTAGCCAGGACCTGAAAGGCCAAAGGGAAAAGCAGGGAGAAGCAGCAGCTGGAGTCAGGTTCCTCGGACTGGGGAGGGTGAGCTGGATCCCAGGGACTAGTCCCAGAGAATCATCCTGGAAAAGTAGGCAGGAGCCAGACTGCACAGAGCCAGGCAGGGAGCTGTGCTTAGTAGCTGGGGCTTATCCTATTATAAAATCCTGAAGTTGATCTTATGCAGCAATGTGGAACATCAGAACTCTTTGGGGAAGGGTCCGAAAGGCATAAACCATGACCATGACTCTCATAGGTATGGGAAAGATGGAGTCCTTGTCCTGGATTTCGGCAAGTCCCGTCTTGCCCAGTCTGAGATCTGTGCTGCTCGACCCACAGATCTGTGCACCTCTCAGGCTCCTGACATCAGAAGGGATGAATTCCAGAAGTTTAGTTTGATCTACAGCTTGCAAGTATATGTTCTCAGAGATAGGCTTCTATTTGTATTCCTGCCCTGCTCCCTGTGAAATGTAAAAGAGGGGGCCTGATCTCTAACACATGGTGCCAGGATTAGCCTAGAAACGTTAATCCATTAGGACTGATCACTTTTGGAGCTATGTTTATGATACAATTAATAATGAAAAGCCAAAGAAGATACAGATTCTGACTGCCTCCCCATTTTTACTCTGCCTCACTGTCCTCTGGGCTCCCATTCCATTCAGTTTCATATTTCTGTTGTCTTGTGCTTAGGCCACCTGTATTTACCTGTCTATGCCTCCTTATTCTGCAGAGTTCAGCCTGGTGCCCTGTCTTCTGGGCTACCCCAGGCTTCTGGACTGGCTTAGGGAACTTCTCCTTTGTGCTTCTAGCTGAGCTGTAAGCCTCCATCAGAGGGGCTTTTGCACTGTGCTCTCCATGCAGTCTTGTATTTACTTCTTTGTTTGCCACTTGACTCTGAGTTCCCAGCTTTATTCATGGCCACACCCCTAGCTCCTAGATAGTGTCTGGCATATATATTAGGTATTCGGTAAATGCTTCTTTATTATAAAAAAATTACAGTTCAGGAGAGGATGTTGTGGTAACAGGCAACCTTGGCCTTGGCAGTCTTCATAGGGCAGTGCCCTGTTACAGAACTGGAGGGCACCTATGTATTGGAAGCCTCATAAATTACAAAGTGAAACCAGTGTTAGGCTTAACTGTATAGATCTGTTTTTCAGTTTTGGCTTTGCATTACCTTAAAATGATCTGGAGATATTAGGAAAAAAAAAATAGAGCTGAGACCCCATTACAGACTGATTGGGGCGGGGCTCTTTACAGCCTCTCCAGGCAGCTTTGAGATGACTGAGAAGTGCTGGCCTATGACATCAAATCCCTCCATTTTGAAGCCCTATTTTCTACCAAGTTGCATAGTGGCTGTCTGTAAAGATTCTCACTCAGTTGACCTGGATCATAGCCTTGGCTTTGAGATTTCCAAAAGCTGGATGAAAGCTCTTCTGCCACAGTGCAGCAGCTGGTGCTGTGGGCTGCAAACCACTAGTAAAAGGGGCTGGTGATAAATTAATGAGGGTCTTAAGATAATGGACCTAAACTTCCCCCTAAACCAAGCTTATCCTGAAAGCTCCCAAAACAAAGCCTAGCTAACATAGGCACTGTGATCTGAGAGGAAAGAGGCCACTGCAGAGCTCCTGGCTCCCAGGCTTACTGCTGAGGATGCATTCCTGGTCACATATGGGGAGAGGGGATGTGAGCTGTGGTGGTAGCTTTCCTGTAATGAGGAGATGGAGACCAGAGTTTGGAAAGACCAAGGTGGCTGAGATCTTGGGACACGGGACCAGGGAAGAAGGAGTGAACCAAAGAAAGAGTGATGGAGTCTATGCATTTGTCATGTTGAGTCCATTGCTGGATCCTAAGCAGCACCTAGGATGGGTAGAATATGCCACCAAGCAAAGAGCTATTGGGTCAGTGTCAGCATCAGTTGTAAGAGTTTGCCAGGCTGGGCCATTTTTTCTGAGCCACCAGTGGAGAGACCTTATGGAAGCTCAGGCATGCAGAAAGAGGGTTCACAGGGAGGCCTCACCTGCCTTTCTGTGGGCTGACCTGGCTCCATACTCCCTTTCAAAGGGCTGTAAAACAAACACTGAAAGGAACAAATAGGTCTACAGGTGACTGAACTGTCAATTAAAATGAGACCAAACATTCTTTTTTTCTAAGCTCTCTCTCTCTCACACACACTCTCGCTCCTCCTCCTCCTCCTCCTCCTCCCTCCTCCTCCTTCTCCTTTCTTCTTTCTTCCTTTTTTTTTTTTTGGTGCCGAACTGGGGATTGCACTCAGGGCATTTGCACTAAACTACATCCCCAGCTGCTTCTGCTTCTGCTTCTGCTTCTTTTAATTTTTTATTTTGAAACAATTTCTTGCTAAGTCTCTGAATTCCCCTGAGGGCTAGATGAGCCTCCAGGTTGTTGCCAGGAATACAGGTTTATGCCACATGCCTGGCAGGGGCCCAACACTCTTTAAAGGAAGGCAGCAACCTAAAATTTGACATTTGACAACCTAAAATTTAGAGACATAGCAAGAAGATAGGAATCATAGCCTTGAGAAAAGCAAGGAAAACAAAACAGACCCAGAAATTATAATGATAGAATTTCAGCATGTACAAACCTTGAGACAGTTATTACAATTAAATATAATGAGGAAAGAATAGAAGCAAAAGCATAAAATAGAACATTTAGAGCTGAAAATGCTGCTGAACTTGTTCCTAGCCTATGTAGGGAAATTTTTATAGTTCAATAGCAAGAAGATAACCCAACTAAAATTTTTGCAAAAATTTGAACAGATTTTCCAGAAAAGAAAGGAAATGGATGGCCAATAGGCAAGGGAAGTAATGTTTTGTAGCATATGTTTTTAGATAAATTCAAATAAAAACTATGGCTAAACAGTCTTGTACACATACTGCAATATCTGAGACACACAATTACTGCTGCAGTTATACAGTGACATAGCCACCTTGGAAAATTGTCACTTTTTAAAATGTTAAATGTAGCTCCTGTACAATGAAGCAAGCTCTATAGGTGTCTATGCAAGAGAAATAAAAATGTGTGTCTGTATAAAATTTGTACATTAATGTTCATTGCGCATTTATTTAGGAGTATCCCCCAAATGGACAAAACCCCTATGTCTAAAAGCATGGGTAGTTGTAATTTGGAATATTTCAAGCAATAACAAAAAACAAGCTACTGATATGCTCAGGAACATAAATGAATTTCAAAGACATGTCTAACATGAAAAATTTTAGACACTGTATATGTCCTATCTGATTCGTTTTGTTTGCGTTCCAGAATAGGTAACACTGACATATAATGATGGAAAGTACATTGTTTTTGTGGAGTGAGAGATACTGGGTTATCTGTAAAGGAGCAGGAAGGAATTCTTAGGGGTGTCAGAGAGAGTTTTTCTTTTTGCTGTATCAATTATGCAAGGATATATTTGTGAAAACACATTGAACTTGATGGTCAAATAGGTAAATTTTATTGTATGGAAAGTCTGCTTTGCCACCATGAATAAAAGACAACAGTAACTATGAAGAACTGACCTCCCTAGAGTTGTCAGTAGCTGCTGAATTTGAGGATCAGTGCTGCAAAAAAGCCCCTTGGTCACCATCCTCTCCAGTCTCAACTCCTACTTTCTCCAGCATCCCTCTGTGTTCTGGCCAGGACCTCCCAGAAATGATTGCCTGAACGAGCCATCTTCTGTTTGTTTCCTTTTACAAACACTTTGCGTTTGCGTTATGTGTCCGAACTCCATAATCTACTTCCTCCTCACAGGCCTCCTTGGTGGCTCTGAATGTCCCAGCCGCCTTTGTCCCTCTGCATGTTTTGCCAGGGAGCCTCCTAGCTGGTTAGTCTCTGTCTCTGAGAATTCTTCTTGGTGATAAAAGCCTTGTGGGCCAAGGGTCTGCATCTGGGGTGTAGTGAGCTGGGACTGCAGAGGCCTCAGGAGCATAAATGAATGAGTGAATGGAGAGAGGTCCACAGGTGAAGCCAGGTGGAGAGGGCTTGGGAGGGGAGAAGGGAAAGAATTAATGCAGGGGATTTCAAGAAGACTTTGACAGTAGGCGAATACTCTCCTTTATAGGCTGCTAAGTTACTGTTAAGTTACCTGTGGACATTTATAAGGAAGGGGTTTTGGAATTTGATGTCAAGGTGAGGACATAGTGATCCCCTCCCTTTATATATTAAAAATTCTGAGAAGTAACTGGGAATAAGGGAATTAATTTTCCATAATTGTTGATTGATTTTGATATCAACTCATTTAAAGGCTGACCCAGGAATCTTCTCAAACCAGAGATGACCATATTCTAGAAATCAGTGACGTGCCTTGTAGGCTCTTGCTTCTTGTAAGAATCTCTGGGCACGGTATGCTTAGAAAAATAAAGGCACCCAGATAATGTTACCTCTTCTCTGGATACAGGCTATCTTGCCAGAATCAGTTTAATTGCTGCATGCATGCATTTGGCTCCTTTTAAAATAATTTGTTGTCATAAGAACATTTGACATGAGAGTCAGTCTTAGAATTTTAAGTGCATAACGCATTATTGTCAACTATAGAGAATAAAATGTCCCCAACACAATGTACTACAGCAGATCTCTAAATCTTATTCATCTCATATAATTAGAACAGATAGCTGTTGAACACATAGCAGCTGCCCATTTCCACCTCCCCCACCCCCTGGTTAACTACCCTTTTACAGTACACTCCGATTCGGACTTTGACTATTTTACATCTCTCATGTGAATGGAATCATGTGGTCTTTGTTCTTCCATGCTACCATATTACATACTTCTCTTGGCATTTGAGGGGTGATCAGAATCTACAGTGAATGTTTAAATTAAAAAGGTTATTATATGCAAGTTAGTTTTAGAAATCTAGCTGATTTTGATATGTTGATTTTGTATCCTGCAGCTTTACTGAATTCATTTATTTATTTTAATTTTTTTTTCTGGAGTCAATAGTTTCTATGTTTTCAGATCATGACATCTGAAAACAGATCATTTTGCTTCTTTTGTTTTGATTTGGATACCTCTGTTTCTTTTTCTTTCCTTATTGCTCTGGTTGAATAGAAGAGGCAAGAGTAGACATCCAGGTTTTTTCCTGATAACAGAGGAAAAGCTTTCAATTTTATGCTATGGATTGTGACCTTAGTTGTGGGCTTTTCAGATATGAGTTTTACTATGTTGATGCAATGTACATTTCTAGTTTGTTGAACTTTTATTATGAAAGTATTTGAATTTTGTCCAATTTTTTTGCATTGAGGTGTTTATGTGATTTTTATCCTTTAATTTGCTAATGTAGTATATACTACATTGATTAATTTCCTATGTTGACCCATCCTTGTCCTCATTGATAAGTCTCACCGGGTTATGGCATTTGACTCTTTCAGTGTGATATTGAAGTTGGTTTTCTAGTACTTCATTGAGGATTTTTATAACTGTTCATCAGAGATACTAGTTTGTAGTTTTCTTATGTCTTTGGCTTTGATGTCATGGTAATGCTGACCTCTAAGATTTGTTCTGAAGTGCACCTTCCTTTTCAAGTTTTTGAATGAATTCAAAGGATTAACATTAATTTTTATTTAAATTTTTAGTAGAATTCAATAGGAAACCCATTTAGTCTTGGAGTTTTCTGGAACTTTTAGTTTTCCTACTTGTAGTTCTGTTCAGATTTTCCATTTCCCCATGATTAAATAATGATAGATTATATGCTTTCAGGAACCTGTGTATTCCATCTAGATTATGCAGTTTTTTGGTAGTCTCAATTCTTTTTATTACTGTGTCATTGATTGTGTTATTTCTTCTTTCAATTCTGATTTTATTTGAATTACCTTTCTTTTTATTTTTTTAATTTTTTAAAATTTTATTTAAAGAGAAAAAAACAGAAAAAGGGTAGAAATAATACAGAATTTCAAAAAAAGATAAACAAATCACTAGTTGATAAATTACATATTGTCCTTTTAGAAATAGTTGTTCAAGTTACAAAATTAAAGCATACAAAGTGGACATTCAAATAGTGAGACTGCAAACAGATCTGTTCAACAATCCAACAAGAACTTAGAAATATGGTTATCAGTCCTACATACTTACATATACATGTAGTTATATCTTTTATAGCACTTCCTATTTCTCTTTTTTTACAATAGCAGTTACACTTTTTAAATTTTATATAAAGAAAAAAACAGAAAAAAGAGTAGCAACAATACAGAATTCTAAAAGAAAAAAAAACACTAAGAAATCACTAGTTGATAAATTACATATTGTCATCTTGGATATAGTTGTTCAAGTTACAAAATTAAAGGATACATAGTAGACATTCAAACAGTGACACTGCAAACAGTTCTGCTCAACGATCTGACAAAGATTCAGCAATATGGTCATCTATTTTACACACTCAAACATACATGCAGTTATATCCCTTAGAGCACTTTCTTTTCTTTTTTTTTGCAATAGCAGTTACACATTTTGGGTTTTATTACTCTTATAGTTCTTATTATTTTTACACTAGAGACACAATGTGTATTTATAAATATGATTCTTATTTATGTCACTAATGAGGATAGTCTCAAGTTGTCTCCATGTACCTGTGAAGACCTCAAGATCATCCTTTTTTTAGCTGAGTAATATTCCATTGTATAAAAATACCACATCTTTTTCATCCACTCTGCAGTTGATGGGCATCTTGGTTGTTTCTAAGATTTAGCTATTACAAATTGTGCTGCTATGAATATGGGTTCACATATATCACTGTGATATGAACTTTTCAGTTCTTCTGGGGAAATACCCAGGAGGGGAATAGCTAGATTGAATGGGCTTCCAATCCTAGTCTTCTGAGAATTCTCCATCTGGATTTCTATAATGGTTGCACCAGTCTACATTCCCACCAACAGTGGAGCAGTGTCCCCCCACCCCCCACAGCCTCGCCAACATTTGTTATCAGTTGACTTCTTGATGGCAGCTATTCTTTCCGGGATGAGATGAAATCTCTGTATTGTTTTAATTTGCATTTCTCAAATGACCAGTGATGGTGAACATTTCTTCATGTATTTATTTGCCATTTGTATATCTTTCTCTGAGAACTGTGTGTTCATCTCAGATGCCCATCTTTGGAGAAGGTCTTTGAATTTGGGGGGCTTGATGTTTTTCCAATTCTTTATATGTTCTGGACACAAGTCCTTTGTCTGAGGGGTTGCTGGCTAAAATTCTTTCCCACTCTGTGGGTTTTCTTTTCTGAGTTACCTTTCTTTTTATGTAGTTTAAGATTTGTCAATTTTGTCTTTGCAAAAATCCAATTCTTATTTTTTTCTATTATTTTTCTTTTCTATGTTCCACTTATATCTTCTTTTATCTTTATTTCCTTCCTTTTGCTAACATTATTATTGTGTCATTCACTACAGTGTCTCTTCTTTCATTTCTGATTTTGACTCATCTTTCTATTTTTTATTTACTTTATCAATTTTATTTTTTCAAAGTTCCAATTTTTAGTTTTATTTTTTGTATTCTTTATGTCATTTATATCTGCTCTTATCTTTATTATTTCTTTCCTTTTACTCACATTAGGTTTAGTTTGTTGTTCTTTCTATAGTTCCTTGCGGCATATTGAGGGTCTTCTTTTTTATCATCAGTGTTAATCACTGTAAATTTTCCTCTTGGTTCTGCTGTAGCTGCATCTCACAGTTTTTGATATGTTGTGTTTTTATTGTAGTTTGTCTCAAGATATATTCTAATTTCTTTCTTGATTTCTTTTTTTTTAATCTATTGTTTATTACTTATGTGAATTTCTAGTTTTCCATCTACTGACCTGTAGATTTATTTCGTTAGATTGGGAAGGTACTTGATATGGTTTAAGTTTTCTCATTTTCTTTGGACCTATTTTGTTTAATGTGTGATCTGGCCTAGAGAATGTTCTGTATGCACTTGAGAAAGATATGTATTGTACTGAAGTTCAGTGGAATATTCTATAAAAGTCTTTTAAGCCCATTCACTAATTACTTATTGATTTTTCTGTTTGGATGCTATTCATTATTAGAAGTGGTATGTTGAAATTTCCTACTATTGTATTGTTGTCTGTTTTGAATGTATTTAGGTACTCTGATGTTGAGTGCATATATAATTATAATGATTGTATCTTTCTATGGAATTGAAACTTTTATTATTATATAGTGAACTTAGTCTTATTACAGTTTTAGACTTACTGTCTATTTTGTCTGATGTAACTATAGCTACCCCTGCTCTCTTTCAGTTAACATTTGTATGAAATATGTTTATTTATCTTTTCATTTTTAGCCTATGTATATTCTTAATCTGTGTGACCTTAACCTCTTTGTGTCTCAGTTTCCTAATTTGTGCATTGGGAATAATAAAAGAACCTAACTTAACAAGTAAGTGCTCAGTAGATTTTAGCTGATGTAATTGTTTCTTGCTCACCATTAATTTCTTTTAACTTTCTATTTAAGAAAATTTCAGGTGTGTAAAAAAAAAAGCAAAGGAAGTTTAAGGAATTTCTGTGTAACTACCATCTTCTCCAGGTGTTATTATCTTATGTAATTACTGTAAACTTATTAAAGTCAGGAAATTAATGTTGATACACTACTGTGTAATGAATTACAAGCCTTATGGGAGGCAATTATTCCCCCATCTGAAAGGGTAAAAATAAAAGTGTAGGTAGAACTTGACCTTGGTCCAGCGGTTGAGCTAGAGAGATTGGGAAGCATGAGAAATGTAAGGATTGACAGTTGAATCATGCTTGGGAAATTATAGACTAGGGGTGGGGAGGGCTGTGATTGTGTCACTGTAAGTGAGATGAGAGCCCAGAACCAGAGGGGTCTCATGTTTAACTAAATAGCTGAGATTGGAGAGAACTAAGACAGTTGTTATGTAGAGCAGTATGAAAGCTATTTTATATATAATGTGGAAGTCTTTAGGAAAGACTGTCCAGAATCCTACACTGAAAAAAAAAAAATAATGTAAGAGATCAAGAACCAGGTAGGATAACAAAACATGATTTAGGCTGAAAGTTGTGGCTGAGATCCTTTGGTGAGATGGAGGCAGATGGGGGATAGGAGATGTGATGAACACTTTGGATGTTTAGAGTCAAGGGAGTTAGGGTTAGGAGGGCCCTGCTTGGCCTGAGTGATGTGGAATCAGGATGGCAGTCTAGCAATGTTGACCACCATTGGAGCTGAGAGAAAGACTAGGTAGGGGCCACTCTGCTTTGGTTGCAGTCCTGGGGATTTAGAAGATTTAAGATAAATTAGATCTCCTGGGAATATGGGAGGATCTGGTTTGTTCCCATCAGAGGGTTGAGGAAGACAGAGATTTGCATGTTGTAACAAGTGTCAGAGGAAGGAGAGGATTGGGATGTAGTCAGCAAGAGGAGGGAAACTTTGGGAGGTAGGAAGATTGTGGAGTAGGAATGGTCAGCCATACATGAGTTTAAAAGGGCTTAAAAGGTAGGAGTCTGGGGAAGTGCTCTGAGCTTGGCTAAGGCTAGGGGAAGAAGTTGAGACCAAGGTTAGTGTTGTTCTAAAAAGAGTTTTGTGAGGTGTGTTTGGAGGATGAGAGCTGTGGGGAGAGAGAAGGTAAAGGAGAAGTTAAGCTTTTGAGGAAGATCTCTACCTAAAAGGAGTATGGGACATATTGGTATTACCAGAAGGCCATGGGTTAAGGGGAGAGTTTGAAACCTGCATGGAATGGGCCCTGTTTGAAAAGGCTGTGTAGGTTGACCATCAACACCTGCTACAGAGACTGAGGCTTTAATACAATGGCCTGAAAACTCAGGAAGAACACTATATGTCACCCCTGTGTCTACAAATACAGATGTCTCACTTGAGACCTCCAGTGAGACTTGGGGTTCTGAGAAGGATACTTTAATGGGGGCTGTGGGCCCCAAGCCTCATCAGTCTTTAGCAGTGAGTCCAAGTAGATCAGCCAGCGGTACATCCAGTTGTGACAAGATCTCCTGTGAGAGCAAGGAATTGCAAGATGGTTTACCTGCTCTCGGGCAACTAGGAAAGTTGCTCCTCCAGTGGCCCTTAAGATTGTAGAGGGGGCAGGGCCCCAGAGGAAGCCATGGATTGAGGCACTCTCTTGCCCAGTGTCCTTCCTTGTCACACTTGAAGCGTGGTCCAGGAAGGGCTTGGGCAGCTCTGCCTTGTTTCTGTGTAGCTGTCTTATGAGCCTCAAGTGTCACTGCTAAAAGATCAAATTAATATTTAGCAAGTTTCTTTTTTTGTGCCTCTTTTTTCCCCCTTTTGAATTTTATCTCTGTTGTTGAAAACACAAAAAGCCATATTAAGAAAGTGTCTCTGTGGGGTTTGAGGGCCAAGTTTAGCCTTTTGTAGTTTTGAACAAATGTCAGAGGCAGACTGAGAAATAAAACAAGAGTTAATAAGAATTGTCCCTATAGAATGTTAACGAAGTTACATATTTTACACAGAAAATTAGAAATCAAAACCCATACCTAATATATAGTATGACAATCCTGATGACATTTTGTAACATCCTCAAATTTGTATTTTTGACCTAAGATACTCCCTTTTTGGGCATTCATCCCTATCTAATACATAAGAAGCTTTTACTTAACTTGTCCTTTAATAGGATGTCATTGAAGAAATTGTGACATTGTTTGGACTGCTCAATGTTTAAGTATCTCTGAGTATAGCAGAACATATACATTATATAAATTTTTGTTTAAAAAATTATCATTTGACTGATGACCTCATGTTGGTATTAGTTGAATCTCCTGGCTGGAACATTAGAAAAAGGCAGATGTCTGGATCTGAAAGAATATGTTTATTATCATAAACAATCCCAGTTTTACATTTTAGAAGATTTGTATACTAATCAAAATGTTAATATATTTTTAGTTCAGGTATCTCCCATAAGGCTATGGAGATTATTAGGGCCTCCAGTTAATGAATAAGAACTGATTAAAAATGTTATCAGGCAGCTGCTTTCTTATTCATCAATTGTAGTCCTGTCCAACCATCCCAACCCTAAGGGATTTTGTTTAATTATCTTAGTAATTTTTGATGATTTATGAAAAACCCAGTCATAACATTTAATCCATTAATTTTTTAAGCAATGAGAGACTCTCAAGTGAATAATATACAACAATGTATATTACATTTACATAACCAATTATAGCATTATTTTGACCAGCTGGAAACCCAGGTAGAAGCATACTTTTTAAATCTGTAACCCAAAGAAACCTTGATTATATGATCTAAAGATGCATAAGGAAAAGGGAAAGAGAAAAGATTGTTGAGCTAAAAAACAACCAAAAACAGCTGTTTGTAGATATGACAAAGAAACATATATAGACGATCTGCATGGATTGGACATAGAAACATATATAGTTTAACAGACAAACACCTTACACAATCATAGTGCACTCAAATATATTTGACCAATTTGAATTATAATAACTTTTATAGCTTTTACATTTGTAAATATAAATAGACTACTGAGAACCTTTCTGTAGGCCAATTAACAGATCTCTTGATAATAGCAGACCCAGGGTCATTTTTAGTAGTATTTGTTTGATGTGTATGATTGGCTTTTTTCTTGAGGTGCTTACCATAATTGAGCCCACTCTTGTAAGCTGAGGGTTGTGTTTAGAATCACATAAATATCCTTGAAATGTAAATCAAAACAATTAGTTATAAATTTAAACTCTCTAATATAAATTTAATAAACTCTCTAATATAAGCAGGTCAGCAAAAAAAGGAATCTAATTTATGGTTAATCTGACATAGGTCAGCAAGGTAAAAAGAAACATGAATCTAACTAGTCCCTTGGGACCAGCTTGTTTCCCCAAGAGGGAATAGGGATTGAGGCTGAGAAGGCTGTGGAGTAGGAGACGTAGATGGCCACAAAGCAGCCAACTGTCCAGCAGGCATCTGTGGGCAGTTACAGCATGATCTACTAAGATGGTTACTTATCACCATGTGACCTGCAACAAGACAGTGGCAGACTGTCACATGGTGGAAGACTACAAGATAGCTGCTGTCCTCTATGTGATTTGCAGCAAGATGGCTGCTGAGGACCATGTGATATGGGATTGCAAGATGGTGATCAAAATACCACATGATTTGTTAGGTGACTGAAAGACGTGAGACCAAGTGTGGTGACCTAGTGGGGAAAATGGTGACACAGGAGCAGAGGGGAAAGAAGAAGAGGGGCCGTCCAATGGGATAGATGGCTCAGGTTGAGGGGATTCAGGAATCTGAGATTGGGGAGAGGAAGTAAAGGAAGAGTTAAGAGGGGTGAAGAAACGGGAGAGAGGGTGAAGCAGAGGGCTCAGAACCCTCTGATTGAGAAGGCCAAGGGATTTTGGCTTAAGGATATGGGGGAGGTGGAGTAAAGACAGGAGGCACGTTGTCTGAGGTGTCTGTGGGGAGAAAGGGAGAGACCCTAGTGGAGTAGAGTGAGCCAGAAGTATTTGGGCCACCATACATGACTGAATAAAAGACGGGCACATCCTCAGAGTGAAAAAAGGCCTGGACATCAGATTACTAACTGCTTGCCGTTGATGTGACAAAAGTGATATAAATCTTGAAGGATTTTTGTTTTTATGGCCTTTCTGAGGGAAAGAGCATCAAGGCTACAAACCAGCCACCCCAGACATGTTCTTTGGGGGACAGGAAATAGTATTCCCCATAGTGGCCAAATTAGAGGTGAGCCAAGAGAACAACTCTGCCTTGGGACATGAGAGCTTTAGCCCTGCCCAAGGAGCATAGGAGCTGTCCTGAGTCACACTTATCAAAAGAAGTCATCATCTGGTTGTTTTTTGTTGTTGCTGTTGCTGGTTTTTTTTTTTTTTTTTTTTTTTTTTTGGTACTGGGGAGCGAACTCATGACTTCGTGCTTGCAAAGCGGGCACTTATGCTGCTGAGCTAAATCCCCGGCCCCGTCATCTGTTTTGAGACTGTGACAGAGAAGGCCCCAATACCTGTTCTCATCAGCTGTCACTGAGAGTATAGGGTGTGTAGGGTGTCCCAGAGGACAAGAGGATAGCAGCTCTGCCTCAGGACATACCCAAGGAGCATGAGAGCTGTTATCTTTGTCAAAAGGGACATGCAAGAAGTTCCGCAACGTGAACTCACAAATTTCTAAGGCTGAAAACAGCTCTGTCTTAGCTGTCCAAGGAGCATGAGAGCTGTTACAGACTGAGAAACTCAGATAGGAAACCCCGGACACCTGAGGCAATTGAGGTGCACTGGTGTTGGATGCAGGCTAGCAACAGCAAATAGGCAGGTCCTGGAGGAAGGAAGGGTAGCTTGTAGTCAGGGGAGTTTAAAAACAGGGGTGACCCCCACAAGCCCACACACTCTGCCAATTCAAGTCACATGGCACCAAAACGTTAGGGTTTTCCAGTGCAGTAGAGAAGCAAAAGGACAGAAAAGTGACCTTGATTGAGGACATAGAGAGCAGTGCACCTCTTGTGAGGTTAAGCCTTCTCCTCTGCCAGAGACAGTGTGGTCAGAGGTTTTATGACCTTTGACTGGAAGCAGTGCTTTGAGTGAACATTGATAATGTGTGAGGAACTGATTGGAATTCTCTTCGTATGCATGGGAAAGGAAAGAGGAAGTTGTAATCAGGGCTGAAGGGGAAGGAGGAGGAAGTTGTTCTCAGCATAAGTATTGCTTTCTTTTTGGCCTTCCGCCATGTTAGATCACCGCAAAAATGTCCAGTAATTTATACTATGACAGAAACCTTTCATTGATCTCCTGTGGGAATTAGAGCTTCAGTACTTAGTCTCTTGTGTGCCTTCCTTGTTATCTCCTGTCTGCACTGGCTTATTCCCAAGTATCCCAGCACTAATACCATCTATCTCATGTGGGGGAAACAACCATCCTAGTTCAGCATCTTTAAATAATCATGAATATCTTTTACCTCCACTTTCCATTAATTTGCTCTATGTTTGCTATTTGTTTTGTATTCTAAATGATTAAAAAAAAAAAGGAAAGAAAAATGAACCACTCTTTACTGGTTAGGACAGTGTCTAAGCCAGTTCTAAGAAGAAGGCACTGGGGTTCTGCCAATGGTAGCATCTTGTGCCTCCTTTCCTGTGTCAGCAGAGTGAAAAGGACCCAGAAGATACTTTCTGGGAGAGACAGGGTCCTTGTAGCTTCTTTGTCTTCTGAATCCCTTGTGGCAAGTATTCAGATATACTTATGTGAGAAAAAATTGTCTGAGGAGATAGAGTTCAGGGACCACAGAGTTCTTAGAAGATTCCAGTCTTGAGAGCTGCTCTGTCCATCTCATGGGCCACTCGGTGGTCTCAGAGCTGTGGCTCTGACTTGTAAAAGACTCACGTGGCTCTTCAGTTCTTCCAGTCAATGGAGTATGGGGATGAGCAGCTCTTAAGCCACCTCATTCTTGACAGCATTGAGGTCCTTATCACTTGTCCATTAAGGAAACTGTGATGGGAGCTCATCTTTCCCTTCAATTCCTTGCAGAGTGGCCATGGATGCTTTGTGTCTGGGGCTATGTCCTAAGTACAATGGAAGGTCAGAACATAACAATCAGGGATTGCCTTTCCGACTTCCATCTAATCAGCATGAAGGACAGTTCCAGAAGAACCTGACAGTGAAATACTGTGCTGAGGAAGAGGGATGGTCGCAGGCTTCTTCTTCCCTGAAGGCAGGGCCATGTGGTCACGTGGCATTGGTGCTCTGTGACATGCATGGTGTTTCTTTCTTTCCAGACCGTAAGTATAGATTAGTTGCTTCCTGTGTTGTACCTTCCCAATCCTGGCTTCCTTTTCCTTTCTCTTCCCCTCCACTGACATCTGTTATGCTATCTATGGGATCCTGGGAATCAGGAAGGGTGTCCTATGTCTCTGTGAGGACCAGTGAAGGGCACTGAGTTCTGCAGCTTGTGAGAGGTGCTCCATGAAGGAAGAGAGGAATTCTGTTGACATGGGATACAGAAGAGGGGCAGATGGCTGCCTGGATGGGCAGTAGGAGGGACTGGGCTAGAGTTGAGGTTAGCTCTGCCCCTTAGGACAGCCAGCCCAGGGCATAGAGTCGACAGAGCTCCACTATGTATATACTCTAGTTGAGACTAGAGTATACCCTGCACTCTAGTTGAAATTCAGGCTGGTGGGAGAAGCAATAACTTCCTGGAGCTTCATTGTCCTCCTTTATACTTCTGAGACTCATTCTGCAAATTATACAGGAGATTGGATGTGAATTTCTTGGCCTTTCGTAGGTTTCTCATATGCGTTCATTCTCTGAAGGAGCCCAGGATCTCAGATTCTTCAGGTAAAGAGAATCCACTGCCCCTGGTTTATGCAATGTTCAAGAGGGCTTCTAGCAATTAACCAGAAAAGGAGTTCTTTATTGATACTTATGTCTCATGGAACTCAAGAGAGATTCATGCCCAAGCTGGCCTGTCCTGTGCCTGTCCAGTGAAAACCAGAGGTCTTTGCTGCCCTTTCCTCCTGCCAGCTCTCTGGGGCCTCAAGAGCCTTAGATCTCTTCGAATTCTTAGATAGCAGGCTCTGCTTACATGCTCTGAGCTTGTGCCTTGCCTCAAAGTTGTCTTCTGATGAAGGTGAGTGTTATTGAGAATTTAGGTGACAGTTCCATTGTGGGACATCCACTGTTCCCCAGTGTCTGTCTTACCTGGGTACTGAGTTTCAGAGGGATTAAAGGAAGAGGAGGCTCTCCTATCTACTCAGTTTTTGATCTGTTCAGTGAAGGAAAAAGTTAAAAGTATCTTGAGGATTCAGTGAGAGAGACTTGCTGGTAACATCTAGGGTTGCTGGTACCATGTAGACACAAATACTCATCAGCCTGGAATATACTGTTTCTTTTGTTTCTGGCCCTGGGGATACCCAGGGTTTGGTGTTTAGGCAGAGTGTCTTTGTGACTCTTCTCTTTTTCCAACTGGATGGATGTATTAGGTTTTAGAGACTTGTGCGGATATAAGATGGACACATAATTAGCATACTTATGATATCTGCTGACATAGAATATTACAGTACTCCTTTGTAAGTTATATTATTAGCTATCTTAGTCTTTAGAGTGAATACATCTTAGGTGAGTATAATTAGAAATACATATTTCGTTCAAAAAAGGTAATTTTCTCTTTTGCAGATATGCATTAAAAAAGAAAAAAAAAAGCATCTACAGTATAAGTTTTCCATTTACTCTCCCAGATACTAGAGTTTGTAATCCTCTGAAAGCCCTGAATATCAATGCTGCTTCTTTTGTTCATTTATTTGGTAAATGTTTATTGACCTTCCCCTTTGGGCAGCAAGTCTGCACTAAGCCTGGGGGCTCCATGATGCCAGGAGGAGCTCTTGGGGGTAGCTTGGCAGTTGGATAGTGGTAATGTTGGTTCACAGTGTGTCATGCATGTGTGGTAGTGGGGCATTGCAAAGGGACAGAGGCAGGATTAAATTCTGCCAATGGAAAGTTGTAGGACTAATTGGGCAAGTTACAAATCCAGACCACAGCTTCTTTATTGACCCATGAGAGGCTGTAAAGGACAGTGGTCAAGGGTGATATTTTGGGAGTCAGTGCCAAAGAATAATTCCATGCCCTACTCCCTTGCAATTTGTACTTCTGAGATCCTGTGTTTTAGTTGCTTCTGGCTGAGCCGTGTCTGGCATGAGGCAGGTACTCAACAGACGTCTGCTGAGTGGTGGAGGGTTCTGGTTTTTCACTAGCTTGCTGTGAAGCAGTGGAAAGAGTGAGTCGCATTTGTATGCACCTTAGTTTGTCCATCCACCCTGGGACATCTATAGCATGGGCAGGGATAAGGGTCCCTCACTCATCTCTCTCTTATGTGGGCTGAGTTTAGAAGGACTGAGAGGTACATGTAGGTGTGACGCAGTCTGCTTATCCACTGTGCTGTGGGAGGGGGCAGCGTGGAGAGGGGATCCAGGCTCACGGTTGCCAGGTGGGCTTGTCCTTACTGTCCTGTGGAATTACAGGTGCTGGTGCAGTCACCTGCAGAGCAGATCAGAAGACCATAGCCACACCCAAAGAGAGCACCCAGAGCCTTAACTCTGGCCAGCCAGATAGGGTTGCTGAGGCTATGAGCACATGGGTGGAGCCTACGTGCTCATTGTTTTCCCATCCCAACAGTTTCGGAAGTTGCCCTCAACTCCACATTTCCATCATAGTGGTTCTCAGAGTGTGGTCTATTGGGCAGCAGTTTAGCAACCTGGAATCTTCTTAGAAATGCAAATTATTGAGGGAGGGAAGAAGAAGAGAAAGTATAAAGAATTAAGTTATGTTACCTACAGGTGCCAACTCCCCATCATGAATGTAACCTTTATGTTCTGCAAACATGTGCTAATAAATATGTAAAACTATTCTAAAAAAATGTAATTCTCAGATCCCATCCAAACTGTAAATCAGAAACACTGGCCTAACCTCCAGCAACCTATATGGTTAAACCAGCCTTCCAGGTGATTCTGATGTAATCCCAGGAGAAAGCTTCCCACTCAGTCCATGGACTCTGGTTACATTGTTAGAGGCTCACAATATTGCTCACCCAGGCTTCAGGGTGGTCAAGTGAGGAGATGACTTTGGGGGAAAGGAGAAAAACAGGGTTCCCTTTTCAGCAAGCCTTTTTTTTCTTACCTGTAAAGTGAGACTAATAAGCTATTTTCCTGTAGGAGTGAGGTTTTAAATCACAAAACTGAATTCAGTGCATCATGGATACTCGTTACAAGGCACTTTCCTTATTCTCTTTTCTGTTGGCCTATAGTAGGTATCCTGCAAGTTCACAGAAATGGAGAAGCAGTTTACAGACTAGAAGAAGAAAATCCAGATGCTGTTTGACTTTTATTTTTGAGGCAAAAGCCCACCAGAGGACTCCCAGTAGCACTTATGAAATCTGAGCTACTCAGTTTTCATCTTGAAGTGGGGGACAGTTGACGTTCAAGGAAGAGACAGGATAGAGGGGTTCCAGGTCTTGTCCCATGTGCCATTTGAACTGAAACATACTTCTGTAAAGCAGTTATTAAATTGATTCTGTTGCAGAGATAATGAAGCAGAGGCTCTGGGGGAACAGATGTTTATCCAGGGCTGCCCAGCCAGAAGGAGCCAGCAGTACACTTGCTGGCTCAGTACACAGAAAGTTTCCGTTCTCTGTTTAAACAACATGGTCTAGCAGAGTCATTTAATAATGGAAAAGATCCGCAGAAAGAAATTAAATCAAGAGCCAAGCATTGTAGAGGAAGTAAGTCTTGTGAGGCAGAAGACTTTGTGACCCTGCCACCCTGTAACCTGCAGGCTCTCCTCCAAGGGCCTTGGCAAAGGGCCTTTGCTGATCAGTTCTGACTCTCCAAGTGGTCTCTGTGGCTGAGGAGGTGCACAGAAAAACAAAACAGAGGGATAGAACTAGAGTCCAGTTAAGGTTTTTGAAGACTTTATCCAGGGACTTGTTCTTTGACACTAATTGAGACCCAGCTGAAAAAGTTAGCTGAAAAAAGGGCATACTGATGTCCATGCAGTAGAGTCTTTGCTGAGGAGATTAGAAACCTTTAGAAAACAGTGACTGGACTATTTTTGGAGTATGTGTGTGCTTAACAAATAGCTGTTGCATACACTTCACACATTATTGGTTGGTTATCTTTAAAATCCAAGCATACTTGCTTTGTTAATAACTTCCAATATTTTAATTTGAAATATTTCCAACATGAAGTTAAAAGAGTAATATAATAAAAATTCAGTCCCATTGTCTTCTAATCTCTTTTCTCTTTCTATTTATGGCATGTTGCATACACATGTGCGCATGTGGATTTGTAGATGGGCTCTTTTGAAAGTAAGTTGCAGCCTTGCTTTTATAGTGTTACCTCTGCTCATGAACACTTTTATGCTTTTGTTTGCAAACAATTTGGTTGGCAAAATTTTGTTTTCATTTGCAAACTCTGCATCGGGTGACCAGGACCATGACCATTTTTACTACACAATACAAAGATGGCCATCTTTTCTAAAATCGTAGAACAAATTAAGTTCATGAACTGAGGTGCTACTGTACTTCTACTTAAGTATATCCTCATGTTCACCTAACAACCACTTCCCTAAATAACCATTACCTTGCCCATGAATTTTGACTTTGGTCTATTAATATTATCTAGCACTCATTTCATATTCAGATTTCCCCAGTTATCTCAAAATATTGTTGTGTTGATCATTTTTTTCCTTGTTTGGTAAAGAACCTGTTATCTTTTTCTATAACCCATTCTCTCTTGTGCATTTATTCTAAGATATTTTCTGTCAGTTGCCTCTGGTGCACATTGCTGAAAATCAAGGATAGGTCTCGTTTCTGTGCCAAGGGCTTCTTGGGATGGGTGACTACTTTAGGGCTCCTCCCATCCCTAGGAAGGACCTACAGTGAATATATGCCTTGGTCAGGGTCCAGAGTCCAGGGTCTAGGGTGGGATCATTTGTTCCTGTTTGGAACTTGAATTCTTAAGCTAAAAACACAAAATTATCAACTGGATTATTTCTGAGGCCTGTATTTCTGGTTATTTGTGGCAAAAGTTCTTTAACCTTCCATGTTGGGAGGAAACACCTGAATGTTTCTTCACTTTCCTTGACCAAGCAGTGTAGCCCTGACAGCTATTCAAAGGCTTGCACTACTAAGCAGGCTCATGTTTTCTCTGTGTGATCTAGACCTATCTCTATGTGTGTGTGCATATTCACTGCTGAGTGTTGGGTCCTGTACTGATAATGAACAGCTACTATTTTGACTTCCTTTTTTCAAGGACTAGAAATGGAAACTCAGAGAAAGGAGGTTCAAAGTATGTTGGAGTAGAGCTGGGTCAGGGACTCTTGTGGTTGAGGGTATATTTTACTCTATAAATATTCTTGATGCTGGTCATCCTTGCAGACTATAGTTACCATCAGCCCTATAATGTACTTGTAGCCAAACTCATATCTGGATATGAGTTTGACAGTAGTTGAAGGAAAGGCTAGCCCCAGCATCAAAGATTTCTCTATCATAGTTTCAAGAGATGCAGCATCCTTGTAGTCCAGATTTCTTTTCAAGGAGTCCTCTAGTGTGTGCTTCAGCACCATCAGGATGTCATAATTGACTTCCTCTAGAAAGTAAGTCATATCACTAATCCACGTATGGAGTTAGGAACTCAGATTGCCTTTCCAGTGTGCTCATATCAAGCTCAGAGATGATCTTGCCACTTGAGGACTGACCTTAGTGCTATCAGTGGATATTGGGATTATGTTCTAAGCAGGGCCATCAAGTTTCACTTTGTCAAAAAGGGTTACTGGCCACTGTTTGAGAAGCATAGTCAGTATATACTATGGTTATGAGTGCCTCCATTGTGCCATAATTGTGGGCAGTTGTGGTAGAGGACGTGGATAGTAAGCAGTTGATGGTAGACTGGGTGTTACCAACAATCTTGAAGGAGTTTTCTTTCTTCTATGGTTCTCTCTCTTTATATACATGGGGTTATTGGGAGAGAGGAAGAGATGGCAACTCCTTTGGCTCCACTCTTTGAATGTGTATCAAAGTTCTTAAGAAAGCTGTAGATTCCATAACATATTCAGGACCCTGTTTGACTCTGGTGATTTCTCACTTCTGGAAGATGAACATGTTTTCCATTGATAACAAAGTTCCTGTATGCAGCTTCAGTATAGTTACCACTTGGTAGAATCACATTGAAACATGCAAATTTTATAGTTGTTCATAAAGAAATAAGCCAAAAACCCAATGTGGAAATCATTAATGGCCAGCACTGCCCGTTGAGAGCAGCTGTGGTAAGCAGGTTCCCAGTAAAGCCCAATCTAGATTCTCTCATCTTGCCCACTCTCCTTCCCCCATCATTTCTCATTGACTTGTAAGTTTTTCTTCTAGTTCTCCTGGTGAAAAAATCCTAGAGACATCTGGATTCCCTGCTTTCCTTCCCATTTAGTATACAAATCTTGGCCACTTCTGACACCTCTGCCTTCTCATATTGTTGAAATTCCATGTGATGTTTAACCCTTCAAGCAGTCCTAGACAAATCACCATTGCCTATAGTCCTCCTCCAACTTGCCATGTGCTCTGTAGCCTCACTCCATGTAGCCCACACCATTTACCAGAGGGTTCTTTAGGAAGGCATCCAGGTCAGGCCTTTACCACAGACTCCTCCCAGGCCTCTATTGCACTGTGGGCAGGAGCCTGGTCCTTTGTGCGTGTCTTGCTGCATCCCTGGTTCCTGCCTCTCAGAGCTCATTGCCTCCACCTCAACCCTGCACCTCAGTAAGCACAGTTCCTCAGAAGTTTCCTCTGTTGGGAATATTTCCCCCCAGGGCTGGCATCCTCACCTTTCATTTTGTCTTTTTAGATGCTCTCTTGTAGGAGACTTGTCCTGCCTGATGGAACAGCCTCCCCCAACATTTCTGTTCCCTGTAACTTGCTTTGTTTTCTATAATGCTTGTCTCTGCTGAATACCTGTGTGCTTGCTGTGTTCTGTGTTCCCAACACGTGGTATATATACCTTAGCAAGTGTTTGCTGAGTATGTGGGTCATTCCATTAGCACATGTAGAGCAGTAATGTAGAAAGGGCCACACAGATTATTGGGTCCAAATCCATGCTTCATAGATGGGGAAGCTGATGCCAAGAGGGGAAGAGTTCATGCCTCAATTTAGTGGGTGAACCGTGCCCAGATAAAGGTGTTCCTGCACAATGCTCTGCCTATTACCTTACATAGAGGACCTTCCTTTATCAAAAGCTTTCAATGTGTTTAGGGTCTGCAGAGATGGCTTGGAGGTCAGACACATTTGAGCTCTATCCAGTACTGACTGGAATGTGAACAGTGCCTCTGACCCCAGCCAGGTGAGTTCTTACTCCTGTGCTTCCCTGGCAGTTGAGGGGCAGAGTATACACAGCTCTCAGCGTCATGTGTGGCATGTGCTGGCCACTGAACATGTACTGATTGTTGGGATTCCTTACAGCTGGCCTGGCAGCAGACGAGCCTTCAGCATCCACTTAGTTCATTCCTTTTACGGTGGACTGCCAGGATGTTCCTACCTGTATAATGTGTTAGCATTTCCTTGTTAACTGAACTTGAGTCATTCTGTTTCTGAAGGTGTGGCATTGCTTTCTGTAAGTAAGCATTCTTCGGGGGTACCTGATTTTCAAGTATGTCCCTTAAATATTAAAGATAAAGTTTCATTTAAAAGGCCATGTAGTATGGCAGAGTATTCCTCATAACTAAATGATTGCAACTGCTTACAACTTGTGACAATGTATTGATGCAAATATGTCTCCACTAATTCCTAACCAAACCTCTGCTCCCTGATTTTATGCTAATTGTATGTAGACCTTATTAAATTGGTTAAAGAATCCCCTCTCCAACCCATGTTCCAACTCTGTGCACAGAAAGAGACCATCCGTGTATTTAGTACCAAGTCGAGATCTATGTGCCATGGCACCATGTGGAGACTAGTCCTATTTTCAAAGGTGGTGCCAGGTTTTGTTTGCCATCTCATTCTGTTTCACTTGCTTTTGCTCATCTCAGAGGCATAGCAGAATCCCAGAAAACAAGACCTTGGAGTTATACGGACCTGGCTTTGCGCTTTGTGGCTAGACGCTTCCAATCTCTAAGTTTTCAATATCAGAAACTTTTCAGGTAATAATGCCTATGTAACTTTGTCATGACTTAAACCTCTTAAACAGCAATCCAGTGCTTAAAGCATTGTAGGAGCCTAATAAATGCAAGTTTCCTTCTTATATCCATGATGAAGGTGCAGTTGCTTAGTGTAATTATTGAATAAGTAGTGTTGACCACTTGCCCTTTAGGGCTTTTGGTTATACAAAACACACCTCCACCTTCAGGGAGCTTTTGTTCTCTAGAAGGACCTAAACCTTGTGCTACAATTTGGATGATAATAGGCACTGTGAGGAAGTGCCAGTGCCATGATATTGTGGGGCCAACCATCCTGGACCTCACTAGGAGTCTGACGTTCCCTGCTGGAGTAAGTAGGGCGCTAAAATTTGCCATGTATCAGAGAAATGGGAGTGGGAAGTGCCTTATAAAGTGAGGGCATAAGGGGAAAAAACATGTGTGTACTGATAAGTTTATATGTCTGTTCATGTTACAGATTTTAATGTAACAGATGAAATTAATGTATGAGTCGTCAACAAACTTAATTTCACAAAGCAAGCATTTGTTGAATACTTGCTGTGTGCCAAATCCAGTGTTAGCTACAAACAGACATTTAAGAAAACTAGCAACACCTAAAATTGATAGTTTCAGATCAAAGAAATTTAATAATTCCCTAGCAGGCATATCAAGAAAAAAAAGAAAAAAAGAAAAACTACAAATTACCAACATCAAGAATGAAAGAGGTATGTTCTCTAGTACTCATAGATACAAAGGAAAACAAGAAGTATGAATAGATGCATGTTAATAACTTTGACAACCTGGATGAAATAAACAATTTTTTTGTTATAACTTTTTGGAGAGTTTCTTGGACATAAAACTTTTTTTCATGAAATTTAATTATTCTTTTCCTTAGCATGTAGTGTCTTTGTGTTTTCCGTGTGCTCTTGGCTTATCTCAAAGCTTCAGAGTCATCCCCTGGGTTTCTTCAGGATGTATCGATGTTTTTATTGAATGTTTAGAGATATAACACATCTCAAAATAATTGGTGTATGCGTGATAGCAGTCCAAGATTATTTGTCCTGTACCTTTATCCAGTTGTTCTACCATCATTCATTGAAAAGACTAATTCGATCATTGAATTGCTCTCGCCCTTGATAAAAAAACCAATTACTTGTGTCAATGTGAGTTTATTTTTGGAATCTTTGTTACCATTGATTTGCTGGTCCTAGCCAGGGCAATCGACCAACAAAAAGAGGAAATTTAAAAAGACATAGATACTGGAAATGAAGAGACCATAAAACTGTCTTTATCTACAGACATGATTTTGTACATGGATAATCACTTTAATACATAAAACTTCCTAGGAATCTAGAAGAGATCTTACATGTCAGTAAGAAATCGTAAAGTATATGAGCACATTTTAGATCACAAAAAGACCTGAAAATGACCTAAATGTATGAAAAGATATTCAAACTTTATAATAATAAAAGAAATGTAAAACAAAGCTACTGTGAGTTTTTTAATCTGTGAAACTGTCAAAAAACCAAAAGTTGGGCAAGTTATCCTTCTTTCAAGCACTTTTCAGTAAAGTGCTCTAGAATATTTATATTAACATAGTGAAGAGCTTCAACATTTCATGAAGGGCATTTTGATAGTATCTAGTAAAATCACCAGTACAGTTACATTCTGACCCAGAAATCTGTCTTTGGAAAATGTATCTTTCAGAAATATCACCGTATGTAGAAAGTGACTTGTGCACATGATCATTTCAACTCATAATGAAAGAGTATAAGCAAGCAAGCAAACAAATAAACAAAATAATGTGTAAGTGACTTGTTTTATTTCTCACACATTACCACTATGGAATACCACCATGTCTATAAATACTCTGTAAAGAATGTACTCTGTGCAGATAGGTAAACCTTTCAAGATATGTGAAATGAAAAATTACGTAGCAAGGCACACAAAGGTGGATAATATATGACATTTTTTTACAAGGCAGCTGGAGGAGATGATATGGAGTAAAAGAAATTGTATTTTTTTCGTATCTGTATGAATAAACACCTGGTAGCTTCCATTAGTAAGCACAAATAAAAGTAACCACCCATGTGATATGGAGTGGAGAATGCTGTAGCTACAGCAATGGGGTGGGAATGAACCATCTCAGTGTGTACTGTTTTATAAGGGTTAATCAAAAAATACAGTGAATGTCTAAATTAAAATTATTTCAGTAAAATACAGTGCCATGAGTGCTTCTCAAAACACTCCCCAGCCCTAGCTTCAAATACACTCATCCAATTGTTCTTGGAACTTTCTGAAGTGTTTCTGAAGTCCTCCATCCTCAGTTCCTTTGTGAAGTCTGATTTTAAAATGTGAATGGTACCGTCGAGTGCCAGGAGAGAGGCAGACTGGTAAAGACTTTAGCTTGTCCTCATGCACCTTGTCAGATATGGCACCATGGCCTCTGGCTCTCCCCCAAGGTCAAAATGACTGTGAAATTCAGGTTAGTGTTTTGAATAAAGGACATCCAGGCAACCTCTGAAGATACTCTTAGAAGAGGACTTCCAGAACTGTTTCAGAAAGTGGTAAGAACAGTGTGATGTGCTGAAAGTGAGTGAGAGTATTTTGAGGGGGATTAATAGCCATGTATTATTTATAATAATGAATTTTTAAATTTAAACACACCATAGTTTTTGATCACATCTTGTATGTCATTAGGTTTAGAGAATTACCTTCCCTCTTGGGGAAAGGCTGTGTTAAATTATGGACTTGAAATAGTGTGAGGAGTGCTATGGCAGAGCAGAACCAGAGGGCCCATGCAGTGAATATGAAATAAGAATTTCCACAGAGACGATGCAAGGCGGCCTAACATAGAGCCAGCATAGTTGTGGTGGGTCCTTGTTCTGCCATGATCTGAGGTTGGTAGGGTCATTGGCTGCTTCTGAGTCTGCCCTGATTTTCATCCAGCATTCATTCTTACTCTTCAATATTTGAACTGCTTCTTCCTTTGGTACCAAAATCCAGGGTTTGTGCTTGATCTTTTACTAGTCTGCAGACACTTAATCCACGTCCTCCAGACCTCACGTCCTAACTCTTCTCAGCCACCATAGGCCTCCCAGGCTTGCTTATGAGTCAAAACTTTATTGATGACTGCTGTTGCTCAAACTCATTCCCACATTATCATGGATGTGCCATTTAATTTGTAGCTACTTGGCATCTTTAAGGTATAATTAACACTGAAGAAAGAGCTTGGTGGAAAGTGCTAATGAACCGAAAAGTAATGGTATGGCTTTCATTTGTGTTTTACTGAACTTAGGTAAACCGCTGGGCTGGGCTCTTGGGGAATAAGCCCCAGCCTCTGGTCCTTAATATTTCACTTGCTAAGTGGACCACATCACAGCTTTTAATTTTATGTCATATCACAGAAATAGAGCAGAAGGAAATCTGTGGTGACAGGTTCAATTGGGGTCTTAGAAAATTAGAGATCTACTTATACTTTTAAATTGGTTAGCATATAAATGAGGGTGATTATTTTTCTCTGCCAATAGACTTGGTTATATTAGAAACTGTGGAACATTAGATTAGTAATACAAAATGAACAATAACAGTTCATATATGAGTTGATCAAAATCTTAGGCAATGTCTGGCAGAACACTGAATCTGAGTGAGGATATGGAGAGCTAAAGGAGTAGCATGACTTTCCCAAGATTATATGAAGTTTTAATTACTGTCAATCATGACTGCACTTCCTTATTTCTGCTGCAGAATCAAGGGATTCCCGAATTTCCCATCCTTCTAGGCTCCATGTTCATCTTAAGACACTGGCAATTTCATGGTAGTGTGGCCTGCATTGTGTCTTAGATTCTTTATTTGAATGTTTACAAATGATTGTGTGCTTATTAATAGTTAAGACCAATTTTCAAAATCAACTTTACTGTGTGTGATTGGCATTCTGTAAAATGCATCTTTGTGAGCCAAAGTCTGATGAAGTTTGACAAATGTATATTGCACATACCATCACCACCATCAAGATGTAGGACACTTAATTATCCCTTAATTGTCTCTAACTACTTTGCAGTTAATTCTCCCCTGCCCACAATGATTTCCTTCTTGTTATTAGAAATGGGCCTTTCTAATATTTGATATACATGCAAATACTCTTATTGTACATTGAGGCTATTTCCAGTTTGCAATTATTATGAATTAAGTTTCTACGGACATTAGAATGCATATTTTTGTGTGGACACATGACTATTTTTTTGGTAAGAGTTCCATTGCTCTTACCAAATTACCAGTAATACATTAATTGCAGGGTGTTTTAAAATAAGGAATTATTTAGCTTTTCTTCAAAACAATTGTACTATTTTACATTACGTCAGTAATTTCTGAGAATTTCTGTAGATATCTTAGGATTTTATTTCTTCCTTTCTGACATCTACACCTTTAGTTTATTTACATATGAAACATACTTCTTAAATACAGTGTTGATAGAATTAACTACAACTATATAGTTACCTTCTTTTTGGATTTTTATGTGCAGACATTCAGTTGTTTATCAGCAGATATGGTTTTCACTGTTAAGTTTTTCTTGGGCGCGTTCCATAGATTGAAGGTATACTTTTCTATTCCTGATTTGATGAGAGGTTTTAAAATTCATAAATAGTTTTGAATTTTGTCAAATGCTTTTCTGAAGCTATTAATCATACAGCTGTTAAATTTTTTGTTTGTTGGTTGAGATAGGGTCTCGCTATAAAGTTCTGGCTGGCCTTAAACTCACTATGTAGATGAGTCTGATCTCTAACTCATGCGATTCTCCTGCCTCAGTCTCCCTAGTTCTGGGTTTACAGGTATTTGCCACCATGACCAACTCACTGACACAGATTTTTTCTTTCTATTAATCATCTGTTAAGGTAGTAGGTAATATTGATTGATGTTACCAACCTTGCATTGTTGAAATAAGCCTTACCTTGGCCATCCATAATATGCGATCTGTTTTATGTACAACTGAATATGATTCACTGATATTTTGTTAAGGATTTTTTACATTTTGTTAAGGGTTTTTACATTTAAGTTAGAAATCATTATAGTGTTATTGTATACTTTCCATCTGATTTCAAGATTTGAGTTGTATTAGTCTGTTTAAAAAAATGGAGGGACTCTCCATTTTATTTTTGGAAGATGTTTGTATAAAATTGGTAATTTTTCTCTTTCTCTGGAGTACTGGGAATGTAACCCAAAGCCTTCGCTCTGAGCTACACCCCTGGCCCTTTTTTATTTTTTAATTTTAGACGGGGTCTCAGTGAGTGCCAAGTTGCCCAGGCTAGACTCAAATTTGTGATTCCTTTACTTCAGTCTCCTAGAGTGCTGTGATAATGGGCATGTACCAGATGCCTAGATGTTATTCTCTTTAATGCAAGTGTTTGACCTCAGTTGGGAAACCATCTGAGCATTAGCTGCTTTTAGAAAGATACTTTTCATGATGAATCCAGGATCTTCAGTTGGTATCAAGCCTGATTCCATTTGGGAATGTGTGTCCCACTGAACATAAATTCTTGAATCTTTTGGCACAAAATTGCTTATATTGTTGTTTTCTTATCTTTTTACCCTCTGTAGAGTGTATACTGATCCATATTTATTTCCATTTCGGATAGTGATAATTCGTTTCTCTTTTTCCCATTGATCTTTCTGACTGGGGGGACTATCACCATTACTGATATTCTCAAGAAGTGAGTTTTAATTTGTATTCTGTCTCTGTCTCATCAATTTTCAATTTAAGAAGTGCTGAATCTTCCCCCCATATTAGTTTGTTGCCCCTTCTTGTCCAGCTCCAACCTAGCGGGCACCCAGTGCTTTCTTCTCCTGTTTCCTTGTGCACCCTGACATGCTTACCTAGGATACAACGTTTCACTCGATGGTGTTGGACCTTGCTTCTTTTTCTCAACCTGAATGCCACAAGGGGAAGGGTGTGTTTTCTTCCTCTCCATTGCTGTGGACTGTGGCACACAGTAGTAGTTAAGTATCCAGGGTTCAGTACGGGAATGGTGGGATATATAAGTGGATGGTCTTCTGAGCGGTTGTGTGCATGGCAAGGGGATGGGCTAGGGAGCTGTGTAGCTCTGTGTTCAAGTCCCAGATGTGTGATTTTCTGAGTGGGTAGGCTGAACTGCTCACCTAGCTATGCAGCACTTCACTTAGAAGAACAGTACCTTCCTCTGAAGACTGTTGGGAATATTACAGTCACAGTGGGTTGATGACTTACTATAGCATTTAACAGTTAGAAGTGCTAAATAAGAGAAAGCCTTTGACAGGTCTTTCATTCATCTCCGTTGTGATATACCTAGAAAATACATATTTTGTTTTTATTTTTATTTTTAAAATTTAATTAATTTTTGAGATAAGGTCTTGCTGTGTAGCTCAGCCTGGACTTGAGCAAACTGTGACCCAGGCTGGTCTTGAACTCATGACAATCCTCCTGCTTCAGCCTCCCAAGTGCTGAGACTGCAGGCATGTGCCACCATGCCCAGCTGTATTTTGTTTTTAGTTTCTTGTTTATTACTGATTTTTAAAATAGTATTCTTTCAGAGTAAAGACTGAGAAATGGTCTCAGAAGGGGAAGTCTTGGGTCAGAGCAGTGTGGTGCAAATGTTGATGAGGCTGGGGGTGGGGCAGTGGCTTCTGCTTTGTTGGCTGGAATGTAGACTGGTACAGCCACTATGGAAATCAGTGTGGAGAGTTTTCAAAGCACAAGAACTAGAAATTCCATTTGACCCAGCTATTTCCCATCTAGATGTCTTCCTGAAAGAGTTAAAGACATCATATTACAGTGATCCATGCATACCCATGTTTATAGCAGCATAATTCATAAAGACTAAATCTTGAAAGCATTCTTTATTTCTATAAAAAGATGAATAGAAAAAGGTGTAGTATTTATATCTAATGGAGTACCTCCCTGCCACAAAGAAGGATAAATTTGAGTCATTTTCAGGAAAATAGATATATCTCAAGACCATAATGTTAAGAGAAGTAAATCAGACACATGAACTTACACCACATGGCTTCTCTTATATGAGAAACCCAAAATATAAATAAAGAACAAAATGAAAGATAAATAGCAGGAAGTAGAGAGAGAGAGAGAGATATTTTGTTCCAATGGGAAGAGGATCAAGAGATGGATGGAGGTGGGGTAGGAATGGGATTGAGAAAAAGAAAATGTGTTATAAGTACTTGTACCAATGCTCCATGAGGGATGTCATCATTTTGATGGAAACGTGTACTCATAAAAACCAAAAACTTAAAGAAAAAGAATTATATGTTGCTTCCCTTCATATTGAAAAAAATCTTGAACACCCTGTGTCTGTCTTGTTAACTCACTTTATGATTTTCTTAAAATAGTCTAATTTTACCAAGCTGAGGAGCTTTTGTTTGTTTGTTTCTTTCTTTTAATCATCAGCAGGAAAGGCAGTTATAATTAATTTCATGAAACATTTCTGTGTCTGATTTTCATAAATTAGATATTTCCTCTTTGGTTCTCTATGGGGTAAAGAAACAGCCAATTCTAAGAAACTCCAGCTATTTCTTTGTTCTGTGGAACTTTGCAGTTACCTATCTCTTTAAAAGGTTACTTTTAAAAAGTAAAAACCCAGTGTAGCATTTGTTACTACCTCACAAATTCTGACTTTTTAAAGCCATTGTGAGATGGCATGTATTTGTTCAACCTCCGTATCTGCGTCTGGAGGCAGGTACCATGTACAAGTTGGAGATGGGTCGTACACTTAGTGACTGGTTTACTCAAATGTTTATGCATTTGGTATTTATGGAGCTTCCTGAGGTCAAGAGCCATGTGTTACTTGTCTTGTGTTAGGAAGGGATCCTGGCACCCAGAAGAGAAACCTAGAAATGTTTGAAGGGATGAGTGAAAGAGTTTCCCTTATAGGCCTGAATCAGCTGTGCTCAAGTTTTCACAGGCACCATGTTGGGGTGTGTACCAGGTTTCACCTTCCGCCTGTGACAAGGGTGAATTTAGGGGACCTAAGGTATGTTCACTAGAAGTCACCAACTGTCTGGAGGTGATGCTTTGAATGATGGGAAAAGAATTGGTGGTTTTGATGAGGCCAAAATAAGATCTTGAATACCATAACAGAAATCTATTTCCCTGAGCACTGTGTAAGTAAGGAGAAGCTGTGGCTTTCTCTGTGCTGTGAAGGAGGAAAAATGTTTACATGGCTGGAAAGGATCAGCCAGTGAAGATGTTTCTGATAGTACAGTTTTGAAGGACACCTGTGAACATATAGGCACAAAGCCATGCTGAGGCGAGTTGGAATAATGAGCTTTTAAAATGAGACTGAGTAATTTCAACAGACATTTCTCCCGAGAAGGCACACAAAAGGTCAAAAACAGAAGACCAATATTCAGTATCACTGGCTACTAGGGAAAAGTAAATCAAAACCATAGCGAGATGCCACCTCATACTCATTAGGATGGCTAAAGTATGCTTGTTTTCTGAAAACAGAAAGCATGTATTGGTGAGAATGTAGAAAAACTGGAAAAATTGGGACACTTGTATACTGCTGCTAGGAGTATAGAATGGTGCAGCCACCACGGAAAATGATATAAGGGTCCCTCAAAGAAGTTAAATGTGGAGTAACTAGGAATTCCTCTTTGTATACCCACAAAGCACTGAAAACAGGGTCTTGATATCTGTGTGCCCTTGGGGTACCCTGTTCACAGCAGCATTTTTCATAAGAGCCTGAAGGCTGAAGCAACCTTAGTGTGCATTGTCTGATGGATACCTGAACAAAATGTGCTGATCCCATGGAATGGAAAGTTCTTCAGCCTTAAGAAGGGAGGAGATTCTGACACAGGCTCCGGTGTGAGCAAACTTCAGGATCATTTTACTAAACGAAGCAAGCCAGTCACAGAAGGACAAAAACTGTGTGATTCTACTTAGGTGAATTTCCTAGAGGGGTAAGTCTATACAGACTCAAAGTAGGAAAGGGGAAAGGAGGAATGTAGATGGAGATTGTTCTATGGCTTCCAAGGTTCAACTTAGGAAGATGAAAAAGTTTGGAGATGGATGGTGATGATGGTTTATCAACAATATGAATGTACTTAAATGCTTTAGAACTGTATATTTAAAAAGAAATAAAATGGTAACTTTTGTTATATATGAGTCCCCAAAATAGAAAACATAAAAAATAAAAGAAATAGAACTAAAACTCATGCCTTTCCTATTCTGAGCCGTGTCGCCTCAGGGTACGAGATGGATCAGACTGCAGAGACAGAAGGAAATTCATGTCAGTGTGAACCCTTGTTCAGCTAGTATGTTTCTCATTAAATCTTCACTGAAGTCTAGTAAGGTCAGTATTAATTATTGTCCCCCTCTGATAGTTGACAAGATGAGTCTGAGAATGACAAGAGGAGGTACCCAGGATCTTGAAGAGCCAGAATAGCAAACCAAGTTTTATTAAGGTTTGCACCTGCCCTCCTTCCACTGCCCCAGGCTGCTTGGAATTCCAGATGCCATCCCATAGGAAAGCTAAGCTCCTCCTCAGCATGGCCTCTTTGTGATACACACTGGCTGTTTACTTCATTAAAAAATCTTTTTTGTGGCTGTGGCTGCCTGCTCACCATAGAGAAGTAGGTCAAAGCAATAACCACAGGCTAAATGCATCTTGCCAGGAAAGCTTATTGCAGTGTGGCCCTGGAAACTTAAGGAGGAGGGTGGAAGCCAGGGGGGCCTCCTTATAGCCTCCTGGAAGCGTGGCTGCCCCTTGTAACTGCTAAGTGAGACTGATGCTTACTTCTACTCCTCAGCACGTTCATGGAGGCTATGATGGGGCGCTGTCAGCATCTGACCTGTTACTGCTCTGAGTTCACCTGTGCCCCAACTTTTGCCTTCATTGCTGCTTCTGGAAAAAGATCCCACTAGGGTCATTAGTGACCAACTCATTGTCAGATATAGTGAGAGCTTTCCCAGCTTCTAAGGACATGGCTTGGCTACTTTCATGACCGTTACCCTCCACGAATTTCCATCACACCATCGCTGAGTTGTTAAATTGTTACTTATGCTGTTGGTATTATATCTGTGAAACCATCACCTGATCCTAGGTCATGAAGATTTGTTCTTATGTTTTCCTTGAAGAGTTTTATCTGCACATTTTTTCTGTGAAGGGCCATATGGTAAATATTTCAGGCTATTTGAGACAAACATGGTCTCTATTGCATATCTTCTTTTGTTATTTTGCTTTGATGTACCATCTTTACAATGTAAAAACTCTTCTTAACTCCCAAGCCATTTAAAAACAGTGCAGGCCTGTTTTGGCCCATGGCCTGTGCTTTGCAAATGCCTGTTTTAGGATGCTGCTATAGAAGAATTTTATGATTTTAGTTGGGAGTTGAACTGGACTGGGATTTCTTGTTGCTATGGTTACTCTTGGTACCCCACAGACTGCAGATTCTTCTAATACTGCTTTGTGTTAGGGATGGAGGTGAGTGAGAGAGGAGGGGCTACAGGTGCCAGTTTTTCCTCTTGTGTTCTTCCTCCGCTTTTGCTCCCCTCTCCTCCACTCCTGACATGTAGCAAGCACCTCAGGTGGATCTGTCCACACCTCTCTTCCCCACAAGGTGCTTCTAAGCAGGTGATGAACAGGTAGAGGTCCCTGTTGTTCTCATCCTTCCTCACTCTTCGGGAGACTCCATGCATCTGGGTCCTTTCTGAGGGCTTTCTCATCATTTCTGCCCCTCTTACCCACAGTTACCTTTCTCTGCCTATATTGTGGTATAGTTGCTGGCATGTGTGAAGTCCTGCCCTGTGGCAACTACATGATGACTCTATTGGCATTGGAGCTGAATTCTGGCTCAGGACTTTTCCTGCCTCATTCCATTAGAATGGGACTTTGCCATGTATCTGTACCTTGTTTGTGTAGTTTTACTTCGCCTGCACTCTTGCCTTGTGATGCCTGTTCCTCAGTACTTTGAAGGACACAAAGGTTGCATAGTGACTACCCTGGTCTGGAGCTAGGGTTTCAGTGCCTCGCCTTCCTTATAATGGCAGCCAACTTCCTCCCCCATGCTATACCACCAAAGGAGGCTGTGTCTGCCTCCCCACCATTGTTGTCTGAGTGCCCAGAGAAGAGCTTTGGAATGGACAGTTGCTCGGTTCTCTGGACTCTACGGTGGGGGTCTTCACTATCACTTGACTCCTTAGCCTTAAGCAATCTATTTACGTTTGAGCAGAGGTCTTTCTGCTCACTTAGGCTGTGCTGGTGCCTGAAGCTGCTAAGATGATGCCGTAACTAGCATCTCTTGGAAGGCTTCAGTTGCCTTGGGGTGGTGAATGTGGGTCTGCTAGCTGGCTTTTCCTCACTGTCCACCTGAGACCCAGGTGCATGAATTGCCTTCTTGATGGAAGCATACCCTTCCCTGTCCTGATGGGTGTCTCTAGGTAGTACTTATTGAAATGGGCTCCTCTTTCTAAAGTGATATATCCAGCCACAAAGTATATTTTGGAACCCCTTCCATTTGCATATCTAGGCTATGGATTAGGTTCATGCTGGACACCGTAGGAAAGATGATGCCAGGATGAAAGTTGTCCATTGCGAGTAACTTCATCTTCCTGGGTGGTCTTTGGACTGTTCCTCAGTGAAGCCTACACTGTGGTGAGAAACCCTGACCAACTTGGAAGTACTAACATTATTATTATATCTTTTTAGACTCTGGAAGCTGTCCTGAATTTCAAGTACTCAGGAGGCCCAGGTCACGTGGAAGGATATTACAGGAACCTCTCTTTGGGCCTGCATGTGGAAGTTGAGCCATCTATATTTTTTACCCGAGTCAGCACTCTCCCAGCAACCAGGTAACCTTCACAATACTGTGAACCTGACCATACTGTTTGGATCACGGGCCTCTGGATCATTTCAGTTAGGCCACCTGTGTAATCTGTGCCATCTGGCAAGGGTGCTCACTGCTCTGGGACTGAGGGTCTGCCATAGCAGACAGTCATGCTACAGGAACTGTCACTCCTGGTGAGTGACCTGAGCAGGCTTGCTACCATGCTACTGCTGGCAGTTCTTGCATGTGGCCCTTGCAGGCTTTCTCCAGGCTGGCTCGCCACTCTTATCAGCCGGACCTCAAGAGAGCTTGTACAGAGGTACATTGGTTCATGAATTTAATTCATTCCATGCTCTGGTGAAAATTGCTGTGGTCCTGTTTGTCACTGGACGCGGAGCCTGCAAATGGAAGCAAAATTTTGCCGAGCATTTCTGTTTGTGAACCAAATTATTCCCAGAATGTGTTCATGAACTGAGGTATTACTGTATCTTGAGAATCCTGGCAGAGCTCCATATTTCTTCCTGTGCTGCTTCTGGTATCCAATGAGATAATTGCTTTGTTTTAGGGCTAGGCTAAGGAGTTGTTGTAGAGAGTTCCCAGCTGTGTGCAGTATGAGGTCATTCTCACATAGAGAATTCTTCTTGCACAACAGCTCTCTCCCTGACTGACTTCTGTAGCCCAAGTCTGTCTAGGGAGGAAAGGAATCGAATAGTTTGTCTACTTCAAAGCAGAAGTGGCAAGAAATGTTAGGGGTATTTTCACAGGTGAGAGAGTGATAGTTTCTCATCCTGAGCTCTGACCTGTGGTGAAGTGGAGGCAGGAAGGCCAGGAATCACCTAGGTGGTAGAGCCCAAGCTTGAGGGAAGCTGTGGAGCTCAGAGTCCTGTCCAGGTTATGTAACCTCTGCAGAGCAGGTGCCAGTCACCATGGAACTCAGATTCTCAGGCTCAGCAATGCTTTGCACAATGATGTGGAGGGAAGGCTGGTTGGTGGTATTCATTCTTAATAGAGTGATCCGGCCTGTGGACCAATGCGTGGGTTTTCCCCTAGAGGAAGGAAAATGGGGCGGGCGCAGGGTGAAGAGAGAGAGACGGAGGCAAGTTGAAGTTTCCCAATCAAACCTCGTTTTATTGAACAATGCTCCTGGCTTATAAAGAAGCAGGGGCGGGAAGTTACGGATGGGTCGCTGTCATTTCCTGGGTGGGGCGAGAGGATCCTGGGAAATGTAGGCCGACGCACTGGATGCCTACAGGAGGGAGAGATGGAGCGGCAGCCATGAAGCTATCATGCTGCTCCCTACATCTCCTCCCTTATCACTTTATAAGAGTATGGCAGGCCCTGTGAGGACAGCGCCTGTCTTAGGTCAAGGACTCTTCATATGAACCCAACCAGGCCTTACCCGTCATGGGCCTGCAGGACAGCAATTGGTCCTGTGCCTGTCTTAGGC